>OX388305.1:11717264-11961680 GCA_947579605.1 Athripsodes cinereus
TTACTGATTGGAAATAATTTTATTGTAAATAAAAAAGATTATAATATATTTTTATACTCATTATTGCGTGAACCCTTTTTACTTTTTTTTTGCATAACTTATTGTTGATGAATAGAGCAAGGGTATCAGTGTTTGCTGATGTCATCAAGTTGCCAGATTTAAAGATAAGAAATGGGCCAAAAGAGTAGTGGAGTGGTAACTTCGTGGAGACAAAGGAAGCAATGGAAGATCTCTATGGGTTAGTTGGAAGATATCGCGCTTCTGCAATGAACTCTCCCATAGCACAAATTTATTTGTTCTGTAAAAATGTTGTCATGTTTTTTCTCCTGTTGATTTTTTTGTGCAATAAAGTTTTTATTATTATCTCTTACGCAATGTTCTGTAGGGTTACTCTTGACAAAATCTTAACACAATCTTAATCTAGTCTTGATCTTGATCATACGACGCACGAAGTGACTATTGGCCAAAAATACGCGCATACCGATCACGCGGTAGCGGTAGCGCAGTGTTTTTGACAATAGTCCCTTCATGCGTCGTATGATCAAGATCAAGACTAGATTAAGATCGTATTTAGATTGTGTCAAGAATAGCCCTGCTGATGACATAAGAAATCAGAAGAATCTCTAGTGTTTTAAGATGAATGCCTAGAGAAGGGGAGATCTATTCAGCAGTAGGCAGGAATAGTTGAAATACAGGTTGATATATTTATGTAAATTGAAAAATATATTTCAATTTGTATGTATTAAGTTAAAGACATATAATTAAGCTACAATTTAATTAAGTTATGATTTTGACATACTTAATTCAAATGCTTGCTATATTATAAAAAAGTATTAAAGGTGAAAGTATATGTACCCAAGAAACCATTTTTGTCGCTCTCTGGGCGCCGATTTGAAACGGCGATAACATTTGTTTCAAAAACAAGCAACATTTTAAGTCCCCGTTACAAAGCAGTTATGAAACGTCGACTAAAAATGGGGAAGAAATGTCGAAACGACGTTTCAAATCAAATTCGAAACGACGTTTCTAGATGTGTCTACTTTCAAATGTCATGGCGCGTGAGGAATAATCTAACCTCAAAATGTTTGACATTATGATTTTAATCATGGATGCGGGAAAACAACAAACGCCATTTTAATAATTTGTCGATTCACTTGAACATACACGAAGTATAAATCTATATCTGCGGTATGTTAACCTAAAATTTCCCTGCAAGGCTTGCTTTATCGAGTAAAATAGTTAGATAGGTCCAATTATTTAGTGCGCCTTTATAATTTTAGAATTTTAACGATAAAATTTATATTAATAAATAATTGTAATTGTACAAAGAATGTTCCTAGCAGCTTCTAATTATACAAGTTTTTCTCATTATTTTCAGTTATGACTTCTTCAACTAAGTTTTATCAAAATATGTGTCATTTAAGAGAGTTTTATACGATATTTAAATAAACATATATATGATATATCGTCATACAATCTATTTTCATCAATATGTATGATTCCAAAATGGAGTTGTAACGACGTTTCGAACATGTTTCGAATCCGCGTCTAAATGGTTCGAAACGTTTGGAAACGTTTCTTTACTGCTTCGGCGTTCTATATTTGTCAAATAGGAGTCCGCGATTCTCAAAGTATTTTTGTATATTTTTAAGCCGATATATTAATTTCAATTAATACACTTACTTGCAGATGTTGTATCGGTTCCCGATTTTTGGCGAGCTCATATATTAGGAGGTATAAATATTATTTTTCTGAATTATTAGAATTTATCTTTGTACGTACCCTATGTATCTACACGTAATAAAACTATAGACATAATTATGTATTATATAATTGTTCTATTATAGATCATATATTATTATAATAATCATATAATAAATATAATTAACTTTGCATTTGTTTCCATATTTTACCAGCACCATCTAGACAATATATGAATAATCAATTGTTGTGCTAATAAAGTTTATCGTGAAGATGGAATTCGACAAAAACATACATTTAATAGGTGGTCTTTTATTATAATAATAATAATAAAGATATTTGAATATGTGACCATGACTGATCACATGGAGACTTATCTGGTTGTATAATGCTGAGAAGTGTGGATGGCAATTCTGCCGCCGCGTAATAAAAAATAAGTCTATGATTGATAATGAATAAGTACATACAACGATCCAAACAAAAAAAAACAAACAATGGAAAAATCGTTGCTCGATGTTTTTGATTTTTTTTATACTTTGCCTGTTAATTGCCTGATATGTTGAGACTTTCAAACAAGTATTATTATTTTTTCTCTCGAAATTTTTTTTTGGAGGCTATTTTTGTAACGTGCCGTGGGTGATTTTTAATGAAAAAAGATCTTTAGAAAAAATATTGTATCTTTTTTGTTTATTAACATATCGAGATAATTTAAAAAAAAATATGTTAAGTACAAAATTTTCTAGTTTAAAAAATATTCTTGATCATCGGTATCTATCGAAAAAAATACTAAATTTTGCTTCAAATTTACAATTCTAAAATTGAAAAATTCTCATTTTTTTTTATTTATTTATTTCTTTTTTATTTATTTATTTCTTCTTTAGGGACACAAACAGTTTATCTTAACAAATATTAACAGCCATATTTTTCCAGAAAACAAACCAATCAAGGTCCCGCAAATTACCGAAGCGTATGACGAACACATTTTCGCATCATTATTTCAGAATGAAAACAACAAATATCATCATTAGTATTTTTTATTTACAGAGATATTTTAGGTCACTATCCTCATAAGCAATGCAGATGAATTTAAGATATCACCATCATTGTGCAAAACAACAATGTTTCAGTAAAAATAATTACGGTGCATTTTAATTTAATAAGTCTTAAGCAATAAACAGTTTGAATAGAACTGGTATGAATGCATAGTTTTCTCAAACCCACGCAATGTTTGAAGTCTGTTTCAAAACATTACCACACATTATGTCTAAAATGAATAATGTAACATTGTTTTGTAACGTTTGGAAGCGAATTCGAAACGTCGTTTCAGTATTCATTTTAGTAATTTTGTGTTGAATCAGTTTCGAATCGGAATTGCCAAAGTGCGGATAGTTTGCTTTGTGTAGAAACGTGTCGAAAATGCGATTAAATGTTTCTACTTTATGAATGGCCTCGAATCAAAGTTACTAGCATGTGCTACTTGGGTAGCTGCAACGATTATTATATGCATATCTTATTTGTTTGCAATGTGTGTTTATAGAATATGGATGTTTATAGAATATTACTATCAACATTGCAGTGTTTATCTATTTAGCATTTATAACTATAATAAATGGGAAAAGATTTAAACAGGTGACCGAAATAACAAATGATCAGCTAACAATTAACTAACTAGTACTTAGTTAACAACTAACATTGAGAGTTAAAAAAATCTTGACTGAGCCGCAAAAAATAACCCACACTTTTCCTGATTAAGCAAATGCAAATACTGAACGAGTGATGAAAAATACTGTCTGGGGGACTGTTTACCTAAATTGGATAAATGAGACATATTTTTTTTATTTATTATTATTTCAATGTTTATTCTTATATTTCTTGTATTTGTGTGCTATTTTTTTAATTATTTTTTTTAGATAAACTGCTTTAATGTTAATGTCGGCTGTGGGATTTGAACCTTTGATCTTCTGACCAAAGATACTATCCGGTTGCCGACCACAATTGTTTTTTGCTTTTATAAAAATGTCTTCTGAAATGAAATGTAGTTTGAGTATTTTATCTGTGTTTTGTAAAACTCAATTATCTTTTTCCTAAATGAAAATATGTTTCAAAGTTTTAGTATGTAGTAGTAACTAGTAAAACATATTTTTATTGTGTTGTAAATGAAATGAGGCTTGAATTGAATATATTTCAATTTATTTGTTCATTACAATGCTGTCACCTAAATAGTTATGTGATTGCACAAACTGTTTAAATTGTAAACCGTATTTTATTTCATTTTGAAAGTTGCTCACCTTTGGTTACCCAGTCAGTGATTTTGTATGCTTATTTCATTATTTTTGCAATCCAAATTTTGAAATTTCTGTCACATGTTGAATCACTAACCTGGTTAATATAAAAGCACTACTATTTATATATGTGTGTGTTTGTGCGTGTACCTATACATACCTACCTACTTTATTTATCTCTTAGTGCATGTCATGAATATGAAATGAGATTAAAATAAAAATATTTAATTTACACAACAAAAATAGAATAATGACGAGACAAAATACATAAAATATAATGTCATTTCCTTCAGATAATGACATGAACAGCTAACTGTCAACTGATAAAGTTTTGCGGCTTTCCAAATGTTTTTTAAAACAATTCACATAGACTCGATTCTTACCTGATTTTTTTTTTCAATGTTAACATATTTGATTTTTTTATACACTGAATAAAAAAAATGGAGGCTTAAATAACCTCTATCAATAAAATTACTCTCTGCAGGTCATTGTACCTTCGGTTAGCAATATTTTTTTTTAAATTAATTATGGCACTATAAAATTGGACATAGAAAAAATGTATTTGGTAGGTATGCATGATTTTGATAATAAAATAATGAACAAGTGTTATGAAACTTACAATGCACAAACAAATGCTCCAGGTATTAAAAGTGAAAATTGAATACTATAATTTTAATAAGCTTGATGTCAGTACCAAGAAAATGGTAATTAGCTACATTAGCATTCAATGGAGTATTAGAATCTGAAACATTTGGGAAGTGCATGATTGTTAAAGACTTTTATTTCCTGTGGATGATTAACTGTGTTGATAGGTACAAACTAAATAATTATACAGTGGTACCTCAACATACAAGGTTAATTTGTTCCGCAACCTTACTCGTATTTCAAATTACTCATATCTCAAAGCAAATTTCAAATTTAAGCCCATTGAAATTGAAATTAATCCGTTCCAGCACCCAAAATGTCACCCCAGTTATTTTATTACATGTATGAGAAAAATGTATTTATAAATGACAAATATTATACAAAAACATAATAAAAGAGAATGTAAAGAAATAAACTAAATTTATAAAGTGTTACTTTAGCTTAATTTTCATCACCGCTTTTCTCTTCACTGGTCTTTGCCTTTTTCGCCATGCTTTTCTCACTTTCACCTGCAGGCTGTTTAAAACAAAAACATTTCCAAGGAGGTTTGTTTCTTCCTCCCTTTCAGAATGTTCCGGAAACTATGAAACTCTCTCCCACATTCTCAAGATCTCACATGTAGAAATAACCTCCTCCTCTGGCTCCTCGACTGGTTTACGTGTGATCGTGGCCGACCCGCTTGCTTGTATTTCAAAGTAAAAAATTGCTCGCTTGACGGCTCGTATCTCAAAAAACTCGTATGTTGGGGCACTCGTATATCAAAGTACCACTGTATTTTGTTTAATATTCAAGCCTTGTATGACAAGATGACAGAATATTTAGAATCCACAATGTTTCTTACTGTTGTCTCAGAGCTCATCAGTTTTGGTTGTAGACTGATTATAGTAGTATCTTTACAATTGTACACCTCTCAATGAAATTATGTGATTGAATATTTTTAAATTCAACGTTAGTGTAAATATTAATTCAAAATGTTGATGAGATTCAAACATATTTGTGTTTTAATATGTGTAACATTATATTGTAATGCAGTCAATACAGAATATTCTGTGTGCTCTTCTAAGGAAACGTGTGGCTCATGCATCAGAACATCAGGGTGTGTGTGGTGTGCACAACCAGTAAGTTCATTTTCACATGATTTTCACATATTTTTTGTGTGTATTGCAAAAGGTAAGGATGTATATTTAGTATTAATTAGGTACTAATCAGTAATAAAACTTTCCACACCTCATGAATAATGTCATAATATTACATTTATAAAATAGAGGGATAGTGTTATCTTTTTTTAATATTTTTAGTAAGTCTACTGGCTAATTTTGAATAATTCCACACAGTGTAGATAGATTCTTTGACAGCAGTGTACTATCTGCATACTATGTAAAGGAGACAACCAACCTTATTTTAAATAGTGGCCTAGTTTGTCTACAACTCTACATGAACAGGTCAGCCCGCTCATTTATTCTAACACCAAGTGTATATTTTTAGTTGGATACATTAACTAAGGATAATATACGATGTTTACATCAAAATGAAATCACCAGTGCATGGTGGTGTCCAAAGAAGATGATTGTGAATCTTCCGAGTACAGTGACAATAGTAGAAAGTAAGAAATTGACAACAGGAGGTAACAATGAATCCACTGAATCCATCCAGGTAATTGGAGTAACTTTAAAATATAATTAAAAGATTGTGTTGCTTAACAATGTGTCAAGCCACACAAACCTTAAACTATGATTATCAATGTCTTATGTTGAGTCGACACTAATGGTACATTTTTTACCCACGTACATAGTATTGACACTAGGCATCGTAGCGTGGTCGAGTGTTGTTTTGCACTGCTGCCTGATGCGATACGAGTGTTCACTATATTGTAAAGTCTAAGAGTTAATAAATGTGGTTATTACAACAAAAAATGGGTTACCTATATTCGTTGAATTATTTGTGTAAAGTTGTGCGCAAAGTGAATATTGCCATAAACACAGGAAAGTAACAGTACCATTTTTATGCATTTTTTTTTTCATTTTTTGGCTTAACAGCTTTGCTGTCAACCCCTCATATATGCGTAGTGTAGGGTGCAGTGGAGCAAAAAGGATGTTTAACAAAATACAAGATTAAATTTCTCTGAGATACAACTATGCTATGTTGGCAGCGTTGCAGAACTTTATTTGTATATAGGTTTTTTTAGGTATAGTAGGTCAGAGACACATTGCGTTGTATTTTGTTATTTGCATGAAACTGTTGTTTATGGAGAAAAAAATAAAATATTCAAAAAAATCAATGAAAAATGAGTTCGTCGGTAGCCTGGAGGTAGAGTCTCGGCCTCGTGAACAAGGGGTCTGTGGTTCGATACCAGGTGCCGGCAAACTCCCCTTTCACGACACAAGCTTTTAGTAGCTTACTGTGAAAGGTGTATAAGGTTGTATTTGGGTTTATAACAAAAACCCAGATATATCTTATTAAAAAAAAAATGGATTTATAAAAAAAATAATACAGATGTTTCAGGACAATTATTAATCATAATATTGTATCAATAAATAAATAATATGATACGTATGGTAATTTTTTAATACTCTATGTAGGGCATTAGCCGTTTATTAAATAAATATTGTGTAGACCAGTGCTTCCCAAAGTTGACTGGGCTTCGATCCATCTAATGAAAATTTTCAATCTTGAGACCCACCCTTTAGCTGTCTTAGAGAAAAGAGGGCATAAATATTGGTAATGCTCAGATTCCCTAGAAGCGAATCATGGAACTACTTAATACTCAGGGCCCACTCAATATTCGCTAGTTAGGGAAATACTGGTGTAGACTAATCTAGCTTTATTATGCTGAGAATTGTGGATGGCAATTTAGCCACCATGTAAATTGAGTTTACTAATAGATTCTACTTGTAGAAATTGTCATGTTGAAAGAGATGTTTACACTTCAATTACTTTGATTAATTATTTTAGTTTTCAAAGTGCTTGTCAATGACACTAACGTATCGAGACCGGTCGCAAAATTAAAATTATTAGTGATAATTTAAAAATATAGTAAGGAAACTCGTTTCTATTTTTTTTTTTTATTTATTACATTTTACAGGGATACAAACAGTCATAAACAGGTAACAATAAACAGAATCATAAGCCATAAATGGACCAGTTATTATGTAATCATGTCGCGAAATTATCACATTGTAAATGCCGTAATATTAATTAATTATTTTAAGTTGTGTACAGTCTTTTTATGTACTGTTTCAGATAAGTCCTCAACGTATAAAGCTTGCGTTACGACTGGGTGAAGAGAAGAGTATATCCTTGAAATATCAGCAAGCTGTAGGCTATCCTGTGGACTTGTACTATTTGCTAGATCTTTCTGCTTCAATGGAAGATGACAAGAAACAATTGTTTGAACTTCAAAATAATTTGATAACTGCAATGAAGTCCATTACGAACAATTTTAGAATAGGTTTTGGAAGTTTTGTGGATAAACCAGAAATGCCATATGTCAACACAGTGCCACACAAGTAATGCTTTATATATTACTTATTTACATCCTGCTATCTGTGATCTCTCCTATGTATTGTTCACTTGTTTCCATACGTCAATAACTCGTAAAAAAATTTAAATTGACTTTTTTGGCTTGTATATGCACAAATTTCTGTTCTCAAATTATAAAACCATATTTTCTTTTATTGAAAGCACATTTTTGTTTGAAGTTTTAATAGACCACTATTTGTACTATATATTATGTAGGTAAGTAAATATATTATGCTAAGCAACTGTAAATGGTTACAAAGTTATCAATTAAATATAACTGTATTCCAGACTTGCTCAGCCGTGTAATCTTAGTGATTATACACCTTGTGCCCCTCCATATAGCTTCAAAAATCAAATGCCTCTTAATGAAGATACTGATTTGTTTGCACTTGAAGTCAAGAAAGCTCCTGTGTCTGGTAACCTGGATTATCCTGAAGGAGGTTTTGATGCTTTGTTGCAAATTTTGGTTTGTAAAAATCAAATAGGTTGGAGAGAAAGAGCAAGAAAGCTTGTAGTATTTTCAACAGATGCTAACTTTCACTTGGCAGGCGATGGAAAATTGGCAGGAATTGTAGAACCAAATGATGGACTTTGCTACCTGGACAGTAACGGCTCATACACCCATGCTTTGCTGCAAGATTACCCTTCCATAGCAATGTTGGACACAAAAGCTAGAGAAAACAACATCAATATTATATTTGCAGCAACAAAAAATCAATATGGTTTATACGAAAAGTTGAAGGATAGAATTTATGGTGCTGCACATGGAACCCTTTCTAAAGATTCCTCTAATGTTGTAGATCTTGTGAGGGATGAATATAAAGTAAGTTACAAATTATTACTTCTCCATGAAGTTACGAATAAAAAATGATAAATCAGATATATGTAAGTATCTAAAATGACTGAATTTTATTACAGAAACTTGTGGACACTATTATGCTTTCTGATGATGCTGGGGGATCTGTTGAGATTAAATATTATTCAAAATGTGTCGGAACAGAGGAGAAACAAACTAATGAATGTGTAAATTTACGTGGCAGGCCAGAACTTGAGTTTAGAGCAGTAGTGAAAGCTGTTAATTGTCCCGCAAATAGAGATAAATGGAAACAAATAATAAATATCAAACCCGGAGCCTTGAATGAAACTCTGACTATGGAAGTTGAAATAATCTGTGAGTGTGAGTGTGAAAAGACAATAAATACAACAGTAGCAAATGGTAAGTCTGCTGAGTGCAGTGGGAGTGGGACACTGCAGTGTGGAGTGTGCTCTTGTGATTCTGGAAGATATGGCAAGTATTGTGAATGTGCTGATAACGAGTTGTCTAAGTCCACAAGTCAAGTTGGGTGCAAACCTGATAATTCAACTGAACAAATCTGCAGTGGCGCAGGGTTCTGTAAGTGTGGCAAATGTGAATGTAATCCTAGAAGTAATTCAGAGGAGAAAGTCTATGGCACATACTGTCAATGCGACAATTACTCCTGCAAAAGAAATGGCGGACTTGTGTGTTCTGGTCTAGATAAAGGACGATGTGATTGTGGGCAGTGTGTTTGTGAATCGGGATGGAGCGGTTCTGCTTGTGAGTGCAGAGAAAACAATGCAACATGCATAGCACCCGACTCTGAGGAGGTGTGTTCTGGACATGGCAATTGTGAATGTGGATCATGCCAATGTCATATGACAGACAAGTTTCGATTTTCGGGACAGTATTGTGAGGAATGTCCTCACTGCTCTGAGACAAAATGTTCTCAGCTGAAAGACTGTGTTGAATATGAAGTGCACAAGTCTGGGAAATATTCCGAGAGTAAATGCAGTCTCAAGTGCACAGGGTTCCAATTCCAAGTGGTGGACAAAGTACAGTTGGAAAATGAGAATGATTTGAATGTAGAGAGGATATGCAGAGTTCCAGATGACTCTGGCTGCACCATTGTGTTCAAGTACATGTATCAAGAAGATAACAAGTCTCTTAAAGTTTATGCCCAAAAAACTAGGGAATGTGCTGCCAATGTTAATGTTTTAGGTAATTTATTTAAGTACATATATAACTTCTGCAACTTTGTATGGACTGTGATTCAATGCAGACAGTATGTTTGTCACTATCAGCAAAAATATTTTCTAATACTCATATCTATATAATGAATCCAAATACAATTACTAATATATATATGTTTTGAAATAGATTTTCGCGACGGGGAATATGTGATTGTATATTCTTTACGGATACGTCGCGTCGAAGTTTTTGTTCGCGAGCTTTCGGAATCATTGGAGATTCCATCATCAGGCAATGAGTGTACGTCTTGCAACCGTTGGACGAAATGCTTCACAGCAATGAGTCCGGTCACCCGTTGCGAACAGAAAAGTAATATGAGAGATATATAAAGAGTGAGGTGGAAATAGGTGAACGTTTCTAGAGTAAAGCATGCTTAAACCAGCCGAAAGCCAATTCGTAAGCATTGGAAACACCCATACTCTCTCTCTACCCGTTAAGGGATGTGTATTAAGATCTAAAGTGATCGCAGATGTCTGTTGAAAGATATCATTTATCATAACGAACGCAGGTACCAAGTCCAGGTAAAATGCGAAAATTAAAAAAATTAAATCATATATCATATATATAAATCATATATACACGAGTTCGTCGGTAGCCTGGAGGTAGAGTCTCGGCCTTCAGAACAAGGGGTCCGTGGTTCGTTCCCTGGTGCCGGCAAACTCCCCTTTCACGGCACAAGCTTTTAGCTTAGTGTGAAAGGTGTATAAGGTTGTATTTGGGTTTATAACAAACCCAGATATATCTTTTTAAAAAAAAATATATATATATATATACCTACCCGCATACCTCAGTGGCCTAACGGTTAGAGTGCTTGACTCGTAACACAGGGGTACCGGGTTCGATTCCTAGTAGGTGCGGTTGGCTGGACGAAGTCGCTTTTCAGCGATGAGTGCAGTCACCCGCTCTGAAAGGAGTATATGAGAGAAGCATAAGTGAGAAAAGGTGGAATTGGTGAACGCTACCATGTAAAGCGCTTAAGCCAGCCAGAGCCGATTCGTAAGCGTCGGGACACCTAATACTTTCTCTCTACTCTGCAAGTGATGCTTAGCTTCATGTTAAAATCATACCTATTGTGTAACATCTCACACACATATATATATATATATATAAGTTTGTGTTTCGTGAGATCATGTCTTACTGAGATCACTGTGACAAAAAAGTGATTAATGCATTTAATTTGATTTGGGGTTAAATCGACTCATCCCTTTTTTTCCTTTTGCAGACATAATTTTACATTGGCTTTTTGTTTTAGGTGTTGTGTTGGGTGCCGTTGGCACTACTGTGATAGCTGGTTTAATTCTGCTCATTATCTGGAAGATTCTGACAACAGCTCATGATCGGAGGGAGTACAGTAAGTTTGAAAAAGAGAGATTAATGGCAAAGTGGGACAGGGGAGACAACCCTCTATATAAACCAAGCACTTCATTGTTTAGTAACCCAACATTCAAAGGACATTGATTTATTTAAAATGTTTAGCAATTAAATTATTTTGAATACAAGAGATTTTTTTAATGTTCATCGTTCACAGTACCATAAAAAGAGAAGAATATCTATATGATGATTTATTTAAAAGTTGGAAGAAATCAAACGTGTTCCTAATTGCTGTTTCATTTTTTCTTTTGGTAACATTATCAAATAACTAATTTACTTCAAAATTAAAAGCCAAAAAACATTCTTTAAACACCCATTTATCCTTGCTATGTTTTGTGATTGGAAAACAAAGTTTTGCTTTTTATTCAATACGTTTATTAAAAGTTAAATTAAAATTTACATACAACACAATTTAATAATCATGCTGAATTAATGACTAAGGTTTTTCTAAAATAAATTATTTTAAACTATTAATTTTTTCGGTAGTCACTTGGTGAAAGTTCATTTTTAATAATTTTGTTATAAAAATAAAATCAAAAACACTGTTTACTTTCACTTGTTATTTATTTTAAATATTTTAGCAAAGATCTTTCGTTATATTAACATCATCAGTGCTCACTTACAACTAAACACAAAACCAGCAGATTTTGTTTTGTGTTTAGTTGTAAGTGAGCACTGATGATGTTAATATAACGAAAGATCTTTGCTAAAATATTTAAAATAAATAACAAGTGAAAGTAAACAGTGTTTTTGATTTTATTTTTATAACAAAATTATTAAAATATTTTATGTAATTCAAGAAATTTATATTGTAGCTTGAAATTTTTCGTTAATATTCCAGATATCATATTTGATTTGATCAAATCTTACCATTGATATAATTCAAAATATAAATTCAACATCTCCAAACTCATTTTTAATTTACGTAAGCCATTGCTATGTTTTATATTTGAATGTAGAATCGAAATTCATTATAATCTGACCACTAATCCATTTCCTGTGATGTTTGTGGTTAGACATATTCCTTTAGTTAGTCAGAAGTTCACAGTTGTACAGTGTGCAATAGCATGTATTATCTTATTCATTATCAATTTATTCAGTTACCTAATGTGAAATAATCAAACATGTTGGTAAAATTTCTACTCTTTTTATCTCTTCTTTGCGTTTTGGTGAGCACACAAGAACTGATTAGTAGATGTTCTGCCAAAACTACTTGTGGTTCTTGCATCTCGTCTCCAGGGTGTATTTGGTGTTCTAAACATGTAAGTACAAATTAATTTAAGTTATTTTATAACTAGTTCTGTTGGGCCAGTTGAATTTCCTCATTGTACTTCAACTGCATTTCGGAGAATGCAGAAACAAATTCCTCTGATTCAAGGATATACCCATGCAATATTTCTTGCATAGAAGAGGGCACAATTGTAAACTTTAAATAGCTGCTTCTCAAAACGCTATTTTGGCTGATGGGCCTTTGTTTCTCATTTAAAATTGTTTCATGTTTCACATGCAAAGTGTTTTGTTTTTATTTTAGTTAAATTTGGTTCTGATAGAAATTTTAATTTAATCTTCATTATATTTATAGATTCCGTGTTTTGATATCTTTATTTTATTTTCAGTCAAATACTTCTTTGAATGACAACTCCTTTTCCATAAGATGTTTACACAAAAGCAAGCTACACATAGGCTGGTGCTCACAAGAATATATTATTAACCCTGTTAATTTTCATCAAGTTTTGTTGAACAAGCCACTCACGACAGGTGGACAAGACATTGAACCTGTACAGGTAAAAAATAATACATCTTCAATTTATTATTATATTTGAATATTGGTATACAACAGTGTGTTCAGGCACACCAACTTCATCAATAACTATAAAGTACCTACCTATACTATTGAAATAAGCTCAACTCATAAACATACAGGACGTCTTTTCTGTACCATTAACTAATTAGACAGTACCTACTATCTCACTACAATGTTTTCATTTTTTTTATAATTCTTCCTATATGCCGTATTATTTTCACGCCCATATTTCAGATAAGTCCACAGCATGTGTATCTGTCACTAAGAGTTGGTGAAGTGTATGAAATTCCAATAAAGTATCAGCAAGCAGAAGACTACCCACTGGATTTGTATTACTTGATGGATCTTTCATCCTCTATGAGAGATGACAAAGAAAATTTGTCTGGTCTTGGGAAAAAATTGGTGGATACAATGGAGAAGATTACGAGTAATTTAAGGATTGGATTTGGGTCATTTGTTGATAAAGTCGTAGATCCATTTACTTCAACCCATCAAGATAAGTATGAGAATTCATTATAAATTATTACATTATTAACCTAAAATCTCCCTTCACACAAACCCATACAACCATTTTGGTATGAGTGTGGTTGCTTTAACAACACTAACTTTCCTACTCCAGAAACAAATCAGTCACCGTGTGTGCACTTTTTATAGTGCTACTCAAAATGAAGAATTTTAGTTACACATTCCAATATATATATATATATATATATAAGAGCCAAGTCTCTGCCCAACTGTACGCAGTGAAATGGAGTAAAACCTTCACCTCATACTATCTCCTGCGTAAAATCAAGTGATCTTTTATTAATGGAATGCATGTTGTACATGCATTTCCGATGAAAATTTGATCACACAGTCATTCATATATATATATATATATATATATATATATGTAACATACGCAGTGGCAGTGCATACCCCTATGCTATGCTGTGTGAATTCCAGCACAAAGTGAGAATGAACTTTAATTCTGCTGTTATTCATTGAATTGCGCAACAATTGTGCACGTCATGATTTAGTAAATATTTTTAAATGTTGGAAGTGTAAATAAAGAGTGATTGTTGGACACACATACCTGAAATATAGCGCCAATGGCTATTGACTGATCAATTTTATAAAATAGTCTCACAACATGAGCACCTTTAAATTCTAAAGGAGAAAGATATTATTGTAAAATTGTAATATTTAAAAAAATTTAAGGAATGGATATGACTGGCTTATTGGAGGGTTGAACTATTCATATTTGGGTTAAATATTTACAAATCTATGGTGAATTGGTATAATAATCATATACACAATATTCGGACATTATTTTGACATTTATAATATTGTTGTAATATGGCTACTTTGAGCAACAGTATAATTTTGACAAAGAGCTTGAAATGACTCTTTTCTTTAACAATTTACTACTTGCTATGCAGACTAAATATGACGTTTAACATCTTCAGTTCCGTGATGAGGTATGCTACCCATCCTTAATCTCTTGATATTTATTACAAGCAGTAAGTTAGTCTGCTGGCCGCCCCATTTGTGGGAAATGTCATAATGGTATGAAAAAACTTCCGCTGCTATATGGTGCTATATTTTTCATCATCGTATCATGTTCAACAAGATAATTGCTATAAGTTTTCAAGGCTTTCATTGAATATTGAGGTTGTTTTTTAATGATTGGGATACATACATCATTAATGTCTTGATATTTATTGGCATGGAGGAGACCACTTGAATGTTTATTACATGCAGTTGGGCTACCTCACTTTGAGGAGATGCCACGTGGTGTAAAATATAAATAAATTTAGAGTATTAATAAAAATGTATATTTGGGAAGTATGTTTGCGAGGGATGGAAGTTGCGATAGGGACATTGAAAGAAGGAAAGTGGCTGGTACTAGAGTAAACGGTGCACTTCGACCCATTGTCAGCAATGGCAATGTGTTGAACATGGCTAAAATGCTGGTGCACAATACCATTCTGTTACCGTCACTTACGTATACAATCGAGACATGGACGTGGCTGAAGAAGGATGAAAGTGGAATAAATGCAGTAGAGATGCAATCGTTGAGAAGAATGGTTGGTAGAACGCTGCATGATAGAGTGAGGAATGAGGATATTAGAAGAATGAGCGGATGCAAGAAGAGTGTTGTGAACAGAATGCACGTGAATAAACTACGGTGGTTGAACGTTGGCATGTTGAACGAATGAACGGGGTAAGAATACCAAAGAGGATATACTTGTCTGAAAGGAAGGGTGTGAGGAAACGCAGACATCTGAGAACCACGTTGCTTGATCACCTTGATCAAATTCTCAAGGATGGCCGCATGTTGAGTAAGAGGAACATGCATGTATGAGAAACTGTATGAATGTGGAGGAAGTGATTAAAGACAGGTCTGTTTGGTGTTCCGTTTTCTCTGCCTACCCCACTCGGGACATGGCGTGAGGGTATAGTGTAGTATCTATTAATAAAAATAAAAGGATTGGAATTTATTTTTATTTACTAATTTCAAATGGTCAAAATATTATACATACCTATATCACTACGGTATCTTCTACAAGTAGAGTAGTCAGTGAACTAACTACATGTGCATTATACTGGTAGTCCTCAATGTTCCAATAAAAATATTATACATACCTATATCACTACGGTGTCTTCTACAAGTAGAGTAGTCAGTGAACTAACTACATGTGCATTATACTGGTAGTCCTCAATGTTCCAATAAAAAATTTAGACATTCAGGATGGGTGGCATTGTGAAAATATTTGCCTTTTTTAGATTACAGCAACCTTGTGTTAATAAAGGCTGTGCACCACCATACACGTTCAGGAATCAAATGCCTTTAACAACTAACACAAGTTTGTTTTCTATTGAAGTAAAGAAAAGTTTGATATCTGGTAATCAGGATAATGCTGAAGGAGGTTTTGATGCATTGATGCAAGTGATTATATGCAGGGAAAAAATAGGGTGGAGAGAAAAATCACGGAAGTTAGTAATATTTGCTACAGATGAGACTTTCCATGTGTCAGGCGATGGAAAGCTGGGAGGAATTGTGGAACCAAATGATGGGCTGTGTCACCTAGACAGTGAAAGTTCATACACTCACGCTTTACTACAAGATTATCCCTCTATAGCAATGTTGGATTCAAAGGCTAAGGAGAACAATATCAATATTATATTTGCCGTGACAAAGGAACGTGATAATGTGTATAAAATGTTGAAGGAGGGAATTCATGGTGCTTCATATGGAACCCTTTCTAAAGATTCCTCTAATGTTGTAGATCTTGTGAAGGGTGAATATGAAGTAAGTTAAAATTATTATTTATCCATGAAGTTACTAAAAAAAAATGATAAATCAGAAATATGTGAGTATCTAAAATGACTGAATTTTATTACAGAAACTTGTGGACACTATTGTGCTTTCTGATGATGCTGGGGGATCTGTTGAAATTAAATATTATTCAAATTGTGTCGGAACAGAGGAGAAACAAACTAATGAATGTGTAAATTTACGTGGAAGGCCAGAACTTGAGTTTAGAGCAGTAGTGAAAGCTATTAATTGTCCCGAAAATAGAGATAAATGGAAACAAATAATAAATATCAAACCCGGAGCCTTGAATGAAACTCTGACTATGGAAGTTGAAATAATCTGTGAGTGTGAGTGTGAAAAGACAATAAATACAACAGTAGCAAATGTTAAGTCTGCTGAGTGCAGTGGGAGTGGGACACTGCAGTGTGGAGTGTGCTCTTGTGATTCTGGAAGGTATGGTAAGTATTGTGAATGTGCAGATAACGAGTTGTCCAAGTCCACAAGTCAAGATGGGTGCAAACCTGATAATTCAACTGAGCAAATCTGCAGTGGTGCAGGGTTCTGTAAGTGTGGCAAATGTGAATGTAATCCAAGAAGTAATTCAGAGGAGAGAGTCTATGGCACGTACTGTCAATGCGACAACTACTCCTGCAAAAGAAATGGTGGACTTGTGTGTTCTGGTCCAGAAAAAGGACGATGTGATTGTGGGCAGTGTGTTTGTGAATCGGGATGGAGCGGTTCTGCTTGTGAGTGCAGAGAAAACAATGCAACATGCATAGCACCCGACTCTGAGGAGGTGTGTTCTGGACATGGCAATTGTGAATGTGGATCATGCCAATGTCATATGACAGACAAGTTTAGATATTCGGGACAGTATTGTGAGGAATGTCCTCACTGCTCTGAGACAAAATGTTCTCAGCTGAAAGACTGTGTTGAATGTGAAGTGCACAAGTCGGGGAAATATTCCGAGAGTGAATGCAGTCTCAAGTGCACAGGATTCCAATTCCAAGTAGTGGACAAAGTACAGTTGGAAAATGAGAATGATTTGAATGCAGAAAGGATATGCAGAGTTCCAGATGACTCTGGCTGCACCATTGTGTTCAAGTACATGTATCAAGAAGATAACAAGTCTCTTAAAGTTTATGCCCAAAAAACTAGGGAATGTGCTGGTGATGTTGACGTTTTAGGTAATAATTTAATTTGTATATTTCAACATTATTTGCAGAGTCTTCTTCTTCTTCTTCTTATTTATTTATTTATTTATTTATTTATTCAATATACGGCAATTGCCTTTTACAAAAAATTATATTACAAAACAAAATAAAATATCACATTTCACATCTGTTATAAAAATTTCAAATTATAAAAAGATATACATCTTACATTCAACTGTATAACATAATCAAGTGCATCAATACAAATGGGTTATACCCGTCATAATCGTATCTCAAGGTCTACGAAAACTAAGTGCTTGCAACCCGCCATCGTATGAATATCGGGGACATATGTTCACCACGTGATCTGTTGTTTGGTCAGCACCACACACACATAACGGAGAGTCTGCGAGTCCCCATTGATGTAGGTGTGACGCTGTGCATCCGATACCACTCCTTAGTCTGTTCAGCGTGCACCAGAGTTTTCTGGGCAAAGTAGAGCCTGGAAGCTGTACAGTTGGATCTGCAACCAGGTTATGGTTTTTCACCCTTGTCGTTGCCCACAGATCTCGCCATTTGTCATCAGTTGATTGTCTATCGCTTGCAGCTGTAATCCAATATGGATGCCTCGATTTTAGTCGATATTTAGGTGGATGTTCTATATCTATATGTATAGGGAGATCTGGATTATTAATGATTTTCTGGTGTTCTCTGTATAGTGCTTCTTCACGCCTGAGATGTGCGGGCGGTATATTGGAGAGCACTGGGAGCCAAGGTAGAGGAGTTGGTTTGAGAGTACCACTGATAATTCTCATAGCTTCATTTAGTTGGGTGTCTATGAGTTTTGTATGTGCACTTTTTAGCCACACTGGTGAACAATACTCTGCGGCTGAGTAAACCAAACCGATTCCCGCAGTTTTCAATGTTCGGGCATCACATCTCCACGTAGTTCCGGCGAGTTTATATAGCACATTAAGTCTACTCTTTACTTTTTGCTGGAGGGTTTCAAGATGAGCCTTGTATATTAGTGCTCTGTCCAGTGTAACACCTAGATAACGAGGGTGTGCTTCATTATGTATTCTGCTTCCTCCAAAGTAGACATCGACTTCTTTTCTCGCCTGTGCATTGTGGAGATGGAAAGATGTAACGGTTGTTTTGTTTGGGTTTGGCTTAAGTTTCCATTTTTTGAAATATTCTTCCATAACGAGAAGGTCGCTGTTTAAGATTTCTGCGGCTTTTTCATCAGATTTTTCTTGTGACGCAATAGCTATATCATCTGCATATGTGAACATTCTGGATTGGATTTGCGGTATATCTGATGTATAGATGTTAAAGAGTAAAGGAGCCAGTACAGATCCTTGTGGAAGTCCATTCTTGGAAGAGAAAGTACGGCTGATATCCTTATCAATATGTACGCGAAAAGACCTATTTTTTAGCATGTTTTCTACCAGTTTTGTAGTGAATGGACATTGGTAGAGGTTGTGAAGCTTATTAATAAGTCCTTTTTGCCAGACAGTATCATATGCAGCTGATAGATCTAAGAGCGTCACAACTGTCTATTTTCCCTTCTGAAAGCCTCCTTCAATGTGTGTTGTCAAGGCTAATACTTGGTCACTACAACTACGTCCAGGTCTAAATCCTGCTTGTTCTTTTGGTAGTTTAGGATCTACAATAGCTGATATTCTGCTTAGAAGTACTCGTTCAAGCAGTTTGTATGTTGTACTGAGAAGTGAGATGGGTCGGTAGCTTTTTGAATCATTTGGGGATTTGTTTGGTTTGAGTATGGCTGAGATCTTAGCTTCTTTCCATGCTTTGGGGACACGTCCCTTAGCCATGCAATCCTTAAATAAATTTGCAAGCCATTGCCTAACTTTTAGCCCCGTATTCTTTAGGAATTCTGGTAAAATTTCATCCTTACCCGCAGCTTTTCCAGATTTTGTATTTTTTAAAGCTAAATTTATCTCAGCTAATGATATCGGGTTGATTTTTCCAGGATAGTATTTGGGTTCTTTGCCCACCAGTTTACTGAAGCGGTTGAATTTGTTATCTGCTTCGGGCGTTTGATCAACTTTACTGTTGTTCATAATGACTCGACCGACATCATTTGCGGAGATTTTGGCGGGGGTTTTGACACAGTTGTTCGCGGTCCCAAGTTTACGTAGTAAGTTCCACGCTTTCCTACTAGAATGTTGGAAATTTACATTTTCCATCAGCTTATTCCATCTCATTTTTCTACCTTCATCTAAGGACTTAAGCAGTAGAGCACCATCATCAGGGTTACAGGTTACGTTATATTTTTTGAGGAGATTTTCGCTTTCTATAGTCCACCCGGGAATGAAATATTTTCTACAGCCTCTCGGTATTGACAATTTGGCTGCCTTTAAGACAAGTTTTCTAAATCTTTCAAAGTTATTTACAGTAGGTGGAATATTGGGGATGACTTTTTCTAGATAGTTGGTGTATTTTGGCCAGTCTACACGATTTAGATTCCAACGTGGAATCTGCGAGTCTGACGCGATATTAGACAAATTAATTCCTATTCTGACTATTACAGGTTTATGTTGGCTGTTGGGAAAATGATTAAGGATTTCTCTGGTATAACTAAAGGGATGTCCTTCGGTGTTCTTTGAGACAAAACATAAATCTGTTGAATAGGTTCTTTGCCATCTCGCTGATCTAAAAGTTCCCGGATCTATAGCTTCAAAAGTTAGAAAAAAGTCTTGTGTTGATGCCCAGTTTACCAGTTGTTCCCCAGCAAAATTGTTTCTGGTATATCCCCACATGGTGTTATGGCTATTAAAATCTCCAGCGTAAATGGCCGGGTGTGGGTAGTACTGGTGTGGGCCATGTCTCTTGGGGTGGCTTATAAATATTTAATATCGAAAGATCTCTGACCTGTATTGCTGTGTGGTACTGACCAGTTTCTTTAGGTGTTGTAACGGGTTGCAAGTCTCGCCTAACATACGACGCGATTCCATGTCTACGATGTCCAACAGCATTTATTGTGGAAAGCCCATCTATCTCCAATCGGGAAAAGTTATCCTGATCTACATGTGTTTCTTGTAATAATAAGACATCGATGTTATTGTCTTTTACAAGTCGCGCCAAATATTCCCTCTTTGCGGCAGATAGGCCCTCCACATTTAAATGCATTATGGAGATTCGACTATAACGGTGACCGGGAGACATGATTGTCTTCGGTCCCCAAACTCAGCGGCCCTTTAATTTCTAGGGTTGAGCACGCCCGTAGGGTGGTCGCTGTAGCCTGTGTTCGGTCAGGCACACAATGGCACTATGAAACACTGCACGCCACATGTTCACTAAACACAACACAACGTTTGTTGTTTTAGAAAACTTGCACAGATTTGCAGAGTAATATATGATGTCATTTCTATAGTTTATCTCATATTTCAGCTGTGGTGTTAGGAGTGGTAGGAAGCATACTGCTTTCTAGTTTGTTACTTCTTATCATTTGGAAGGTACTAACAACTCTTCATGATCGTAGAGAATATGAAAAATTTGAAAAGGAGAGAGCAACGGCTAAATGGGGCGCAAATGACAATCCACTATACAAACCTTCAATTTCGTTATTTCAAAATCCAATATTCAGAAGAAGTTTAAATAATACTAAATAATTTCCAAAATCAACTTTATGTGCAGGTAATAAATTTTTTACTTACCATTTGACTTTATCGATCTTCAGTTCCATGTACAACACACTACACCAAAAATCCTTCATTGATTAATCCATGTAGCTGTTTGTTTCAGCTTTCAGCTGAAAATATTTGGAAGGGTAGCAGTGGACACATGAAGAGAAAAAAAATAAAACCATGCTTGTTGGAAACCAATCTAATGCATTCTAAAGCAAACATTTCTGATCCTTCCTGATTTATTTTTAAACATTTTAAATTCAAACTGATTCAAAACTTTATAGATGACTTTTGATACCTCGGATGTATTATGTGCAACTGTGGTTCTTCAGCTCATTACAGCATTACGCACATATTGCCAAAATATATTGTTTACACGTTATATGGTTGCACGCACAACACACTGATGATGGTGATGATTCTGGATGATTTTGTTTTGATCCCATTTAACAGTCCCTAGACTGTCTCAAGGGCGCCTATTATTTTTATTTAACTATTATAAAATTGTAATTGTCACAAATTTGATTAAAATGCGAGACTTTTATGTGAGTTCCAATATTGTCGTTCATTCATTCACTGTTCTCAGCGCTCCTCTCGGGAGCACAGGGCAGAAACTAGCTTCCTCCATTCACAGCGTCTGTGCGCCAATCGCGTCACCTCCTTCTAGGGCATTCCCTGCGCTCTGTGTTCCAATTGCAAGTATTATTAATTGTCACAAATTTTATTCACTAACTCATATATTATAAAATTTGTAATTTTTAACTAGTTTAAAAGTAATAACACCCAAAAAAATTAACTTTATAAAACTATTGAAACTAAAAACAATGTATAAATTTTTTTTTAATTTCAATCATCGTTAGATAACAATATTTAATTTTTAAAAATGAAACATTAGAGTTTTCAGGATATAAATAATAATAATCTAGACAATTTATTTAGCGCCGTTTTGTGGTAGGTACAAACCACCGCAAGGGCGCATTTTCAGTTTTTTTTAAATTAATTTATTATCAAATTTTAATATATTTTATAAATTTAATTCAACTATTAAAATAATAAATAAATAACTAATATAGGAGATATCACATAACATTTAAAAGGCTCCGTATATTCAGGACTACTTTTATGTTATAATAGAGTGTGCTTTAAACTAAAATTAGAAGACAAACACTGCGAAAGAATATTACTAAAAAAGCTATATACCATCGCCATACCTTCCATAAATAGAATAACCAATAAACCCACTGTAAGTAATACCTTAAGTTATTAATAATGGTTTAGAGACAACATACGGTAAAATAATCAAAAAGAATAACACAAGTATTTTTTGAATGTTTATAATTTAGTAAGAAGTATGTATAATTCTGTACAACCAGATATCCATACCGTTGGATAAAATAATTTTCACAAGTTTTTTTTATCATACAATTAGAACATACTTAGTCAATGAACAAGCAATTTGTCACCAACTTCACTACTCTATGTATTTGTTAACAATATTATTATTACAAATATACTCATATCATATTATATTTAACAAGAATGTAATGCAATGTAATAAATAATATAGATATTTATCCCAACTTAAATCAACACAGTATCAACTTATTGCTTTGAAAATAACTGCAGGAAAACAACACTACAAAGTATTTGATGGCCCCATCCTCCATTCAGAGACTGGTAAAAATTCTGATGGGGATAAGTAATTAAAGTGTAAAAGTTTTTTAGGATAACATGGTAGGCAAAACAGTTATTGTAAAATAACAATCAACTTTTTTACTTAGTGATAGGTATCGGGAGTGGACCGGGATGAGAGGTGTGGAGGAGCTATTTCGTGCTGCCCAGAACAGAAAAGATTTCTCCCAGGTGATCGTCAACGTCAGGGAGACCCAACAAGACACGTAAAGAAGAAGTGATAGGTAATATGATAATAAAAATAAACAACCCCAAAAGAAAAAAAATACAACTCAAGCTATTTAATATGTATTGTTAAATGATAATTCATTAAAGATTCACACAAACAATCAAACAGTTGTAATATAATGTCTTTTAAAATAAAGAATGTTTTGCTAAATTTAAGATTACAAAAATAACAAAGTAATAACACTCATTCTGGAGTTGCACTGTATGTGTGTTTGCTTGCAAATATAATGATACATGCAAAATAAAAGGTATTATAAGATGGAAGAAAGATTCTTTCAAACATTCACTGTTATGTTACATGATATTGTAGAGATATCACAAATCCATAGAAGCGAAGACATTACCTCCTCCACTCGGGATATACAGAAGTCATCTTGATGGTGTCATCATATACATCTTTTAAATGTCACATTAAATGTGTGCTATTTCAAACAATGTGACAACTCTAACAGTAACAAATTCTATGTAAGGAAGCATTGCTAAATATAGATTCTAACTAGTCAACAAATTTCGCAATTACATATACATATTATTACAATATGATATTTCAACATATTATGTACACATTTAAAAAAATACTATAATCACTTTTAATAATATAGTTTGCAAAAAATAATATTCTTTTACTACAAAATTTTAAAACAAGTTTTTTCTCCCATTAGATCTTGTTAATGGACCAAATGGAAGTAATAATTATTATTATAAATATAAATACTATCTGTTATACAAATAAAACAATTAAATAATGAAACAACTATAAAATAATATTTGAATATAAATTAGATGTACATATTTACATTACATAAAATAATTTAGTTTACAATAGTGTAATGGCCACCATTATGAATGTCTTCAATTAATATGGACAGTATAAAGGTCTTCATAACATTGCACACTTACATTCAGACAGTCAACTATTTACAATGTTGTCTGTTATTTCTTCTTATCTTTTTTTTTCAGTCACGGATATTAATGACGGATTATTTTACATCCAATATATTTTATCCATTATTATAAAAGAATAAGAAGAAAAATTTTCACATTTTCTAGTTTGCAATGCCTGTTTATTGTCTGCAACCTAAGTAGAAATAGTATTTAATGTTTTAGTGTTAACATTGTGAAACAATATTTTAATAATATAAAATAACACTGTTTTTTGTTTCACATTAATGTATACCTACAAAGTATACTACAATTACGCCTAGCGCTTTCACCACCACCAATATACTCTTAGTTAATTCTCCACCCTGATGATGCCAATTTATTGGTGAAAGCGCTAGGTGTAATTGTGGTATACTTTATATACATCAATGTGAAACAAAAAACAGTGTTATTTTATATATTATTCAGTAAAATTTGCTACTTAACTGTTGTTGAAAGTAATTCTTCATGGTAATTTAACAAATTCTGTGGGTGAAGAATTAAATTGACATATTAGTAATAATAGGTACTTAACAACAGTTGAAACAATAATATTATCAATACAAATATATAGGAATGGCTTACATGATAAGATTTTGAAGAATATAGTAATAAACAATGTTTATTTTGTTGATAAAATACTACATTAACAATCTAGGATTTCTCCAGTGTTTTGGAACTACTTATATTATGGATCAACAGGCAATCTAGTGAATTAATTATTACTATAAACAGGATATCGGAAAAAGTATTGAGACCTAGTACGAGGAATCAGACAGTACAGTGACATCATGAGCTCCATGTGCATCTAGTAAGACAGTACAGTGACATCATGAGCTCCATGTGCATCTAGTAAGACAGTACAGTGACATCATGAGATCCATGTGCATCTAGTAAGACAGTACAGTGACATCATGTGCATCTAGTAAGACAGTACAGTGACATCATGAGCTCCATGTGCATCTAGTAAGACAGTACAGTGACATCATGAGCTCCATGTGCATCTAGTAAGATTTAGTGATTTATTTATTGCTTATCATTTATTGTACACCATTTATTTGAGGTTACAACCTTAAATTCAGTATTCAGCAAAGTTATTTTCAATAGAAATGTAATTAAAATCACAATGAATTTGGTAGTTTTACATATAGCCAATGTATGAAAGATTTAAAAGATTTGAACAAACATTGTATCTGCTAGTAATTCAATAAATATTGTTGTAAGACTAACAAGCAGAATTTGAATATAAATATGACTCACTTTGCTACCTGATCACTTATTTTAAAATGGTCTTATATAGGCACAATAAGGTAACAACAATGTGTGCACTATGGATGAATGACATTCAACACATGAAGAATATTTCAAGCCATGTCATTCATTATAAGCTCAAAAAACTTTCAACATAATCTATTATCGAAGCAACTCATCGAATCTTAAATAGAAAAGATATTGCAATAAAATATTTATTCATTTATGTGCCTCCTATTGGGCAACAATATTTGTTAGTATTTTTTATGAAAATATAATATCATCTTGTGAATTTATTATTATTTAGGTATATTTATGTTTCAACATAGAATGAAAAATGTTTAGGCAATTATGGCACATAGCCTCATGACAAAATATTTGATTATCAAATGTATCAAATTCCTTCTTTTCAAACTAAATTAATTGAAGCTACTTATGAAAATAAATAAATATAACATAGCCCAGATGCTAGTGAAAGGGACAAAGGCACATGGAAAAATAATAACCTGTTCAAGAGTAAATGTTTTAGATATCCTTATGGAAAAGATGTTTTCAACAGTTCCAAACTGCACATTTTGACGACAGGCCAGACCTTATGTGAAAGCATGAACCAAATCCACCCAACTGAATGCAGTGAAATGGAGTAAAACTTTCACCTCATATTATCTCCTGCCTAAAATCACATGATCATCCTTGGAATGCATGTTGGTTTTCTGTAGGAATTTCAGTTGAAAATTTGATTATAAGTATATATATATATATATATATATATATATATATATATATATATATGCGAAGTGATTTTTATTCGTATAACATGGAATTTTTACACCTACGAAAGTGTTTATATATATATATATTATTATTATTTGGATGATTTGTAAAGCGCCGTTTTGTGAAAAAAATCCACCTCAAGGGCGCTCTTTACTAACTAAGGTTGTGCCTGGATTATTCCGTGAGATTTCTTGAATAGATAAGTCTTCAGTTGGTTCTTGAAACGAGATAAGTCCTGCGTTTCTCTGATCATTTGTGGAAGCCTGTTCCAGACTACAGGTGCAGATATTGCAAAAGCACGCTCCACGTACACTGGTTTCGATACAGTACAGTATATATATATAATCCAAACTGCATATTCCGGTGACGGGCCGAGCCTCCTTCTGTATGCAAAGGCATGAGCCAAGTCTCTGCCTGACTGTACGCAGTGAAATGGAGTAAAACCTTCACCTCATACTATCTCCTGCGTAAAATCAAATGATCTTTCATTCATGAGGTGCATGTTGTACATGCATTTCGGATGAAAATTAGATCATACAGTCTTTCATATATATATATATATATATATATATCTAACAACGAACACCACATTGTAGATATATATAATTATGTTACTCACTCTCCAACAGGTTATAATATTATTCTAGAAACTATCTTTCATGCAAGCAGATACTAATGCTCGAATACTTGATTCATTTGAAAAATCACTTTGACATATATGTGGTAAATAAAGAAAAGCCTACAAAAAAGAACAAATAAAACTGACAAAATAAAACGTGACATAAATGTTTAGTGTCAAATGAATGTTTATTGTCAATTCAATAAACTATTTAAAGAAAAATAGAACAGGTTTCCCATAGCTTTTAAGGTTAAAACTCAAACCAACAACCAAAAACTTGATCATATTATAGATCAGTGAGATAATAAAATAAGTATGCACTGTATATATTATATGAATAATTAATATATCACTTTCACTAACAAACACATTAATAAATATCTTAGAACAATGTTATAAAAAAACACTAAAGTCATAGGTAAAGAAAATATAATCATAGCACATAGGAATAAACCATCTTTTCTACAAAATAATGTGAAAAATAATGATTTTTTTCTAGAATACCATCTACACTACATAATATTCACAAATGATACAAAAACAAGGTTCTAGAAATGTACCTTCTTCTGATTAGAGTGACTTTCTTGATTTCTGATCTCGAGTTATTCTTTTAACACCATTAGGTACTCAAAATCACTTCTAGTTTAATAATGTAGCATCACCACAAAACAAAAGTGTTTGCAACACAAAATAAAATACAAAAAGAAAATTATGTGCCGAGCACTACTAAATATGAAGAGTTCTGTCAATGTTTCTGTATGCTTCTAGGATGAATCCCTGCAAAAAGAAAATAGAATTCAATTATACATTGAACAATAAAGGGTTCTCTTCTTTTCCCACAGAAAAGCTACTAGTTCACTAGTGATCACAATTAATTTTTTATACATTAAATCTTAATATTTATTTACATCAAATATCTATTCCATAAAATGGAATTACACAAAAGGAGAATAGACGTGTATGCGACCTTATATTTCATTAAGTAAATGTGCAGTTTATTTATTTATTAGATGAGGTGTGTTGTACACTGCCAACTATAAGATCTATTGTACTTTTCCTCCATTGCTTGTCTGGACAACAGTCCAGTTAAAGCAAGCACGTTACTACTCTTGCTAATCCCAAGAATCATAGTTACATAATCAAAGTAATAAAATGACATATACTAACAAGTTACCTCGTGCTCTGATGGTGTGAACTGTGTGGTGAGGCTAGACGCTGTAACACATGATGAACAAAAGCTTGTGTGATCTGTGGTGCTCCTCTCTCAGCCACTTCAAAGGCTTTCCTCAATTCACTGATTGCTGCCTCAGCTGCTTGGCCATTTCCACTATTCCTGTGTTTCTTTTGAAGCTGCGATACAAATTAAATATATAGATGGTGGAGTAGGAAAATGTAAACAAAACAGGATAAGATGGACTTTTTGCGGAACAAGCTCGGTGTGTGTTTGACTGTGGTTACAAACAATCTATGCCACACTTATTGGAGAGTTGTCAGTATCACACAACCTTAAACTATATATAAAATAATGTATTACATACCTCTAGTAATAAGGGTGTTATAAGTTTAGTGAGGTAAGGACTAGCTTGTCTCTCTATTGCAGGTGCTCCATTCCCCCGATGATCCAATGGGGACATCTGAAATAAAACACATTTATATTGTTTTTAACTTCACTTTACCTTGACTCATGTGATAAAAAAATGACTTGACATTTTTATGTTGTTGGAATGATAATTCAACCACAAATATTTATTAAAATATATTCTTAAGTTTATTTCAGAATATAAAAATTTCATTCCTGCTAATCATTACATTCAGGAATGTAAAACAATGCTCTGACAAAACAATGGTTATAATAAATGAAAACAAACTTTAAAATTCAAATGAAATATGTATAAGAAATGATGTAACTCTATATAATTATATACAAGCAAGTAGTTATTTTATGAAGGCAGACAGTAAAATATAAAAAAAATATGAATTTGGATTTGAAATAAACACAAATACATCCCCAGACCCAGAAACCCTCACAGTAATCAATATGCTTGTATCTTGCAGATGGACTACATCGGAATAGACTATATATGTACAACTGTACGAATAGACTATATATTATTTACGTACAACAAATAAACTTATAAGTATATCTACACTCTTATTTTGTACAAAAAATTAGGAAAAACCTGATTAACATAAAAAACTTGAATCGAATGATTAATGCAAGGAGTAAAAGTTACCTCTTTGCTAATTCTTTTGTCTCTATGTTGTTGATCACCCTTTCTATCTTCCCTATCTCTCTCTCGTATTCTCTCTCTGTCTCGTTCACCCTCACGATTCTCCTTATTTCTCTCATTGTTATTATTTGATATACCAGATGAAGGTGGTGATGACTGAAATACAAAATACAATGTTTTGCATATATATATAAATTTACTAAAGCACAAAGGTCACATATCCTTCACTTATAATCTTTTAGCCACTCATCCATTAAACAAAACTATTAAATTCCAACACATACCATCGAGATCAAAGATGAACATGTATGGTTATATTAATTCTAGGACACTACAATCTATGTATGCATATGATTTGTTAGTTGGTGATTTACAAAGATGAACTTGTATGGTTATATTAATTCTAGGACACTACAATCTATGTATGCATATGATTTGTTAGTTGGTGATTTACTCACAGACAATTTCTCATGTACATTATTTGATGGCACATGTTGTTGATACTTGTGATTATTGTGTTGGACAGGTTCCTCAGGACGAGAATTCCAGGGTCGACCTAGAGATCCATTCTGTTTCCTCTGCCCTCCAGTACCATTTGTGGGTGACGCTGGTCGCACCTGAGCAACAACAGGAGGACTTAAAGGAGGCGGGGGTGGCACTGTCCTTTCTCTCTCCCTTTCTCGTTCTCTATCCCTCTCTCGCTCCCTTTCCCTCTCCCTCTCTCGCTCCCTCTCGTGTTCCCTTTCTCTCTCCCGCTCCTCCTCAGCTCCTGCCATCAGGAGTGATGTCTTTCCTCCATGTAATCCCTTCACTGTCATAATCCACGGCTCCTTATCAGGATCACTGTCTTGTTGATTTGAATCCTCACTGAAATAGTAATGAAATATTAAATAATGATAAGTTATGAAAATGGTTATTAGCTGTAAAGCTGATATGTGTTTCATATTAGCTGTATAAAATATAGGTAGCTCATTTAAAACATATCTAAATGCAATTTTATCAATAAAGTTGACAGCATTACTGCTATAAAGCATTATGATTAGTCTACAATGTGAGGAATTATTAAAGACCGGACACTTTTGATATGTCACCTTAATATAATTTTGATTCCAAAGATGATATTTTCAAATGTAGATACATACATTAGTAATGTAGACCTAGAATAGGTGTGAACAAACAAAATAATCTTTAAACAAAAAAAGACGTTGTTGTCTAATTAAAATACTGTCTGACTGAGGGCTGTATGCGGCTCATATTTGATGACTGCTGGTTTACATGTTACCCTGTATCTTACGACATAGTCCCAACTATGAGCATAAAATCTTTTCCAAATCAATTCCATAATCCAACCAGTAATCCCATGTAAGCCAGCCTCGTGACTACCACATAACTGTAGGTGGAATCATCTGTTAATTATTGAAAAGATTCATTAAACTTACGAATCTGAATTCTCTGACTCTGTTTCACTTTCTTCACTTCTTTGTGCCTTCCATTTCTTATATCTATCTATTAAATCCATTAGAAATGAATTCTTCTTAGCCTTACGTATAAATTGAAATTTCAATAACTCTTTTGCTGTTGGTCTCTGTAAAAAAATAAACACAAATGAGCACACACAAAATATCCATTACAAACACATAAAAAATTAACTAAGAAGGAATATTACCTTGATAAATGTATTATATTGAAAAAAATAGCACATAACACTATTGACATTAACAAAATATTTTTATAAAAAGTATCTCCATATTTTTCATTTTCCACACTAATCAATAAAAACCCTTCCTGTATTAATTTCATCAACAGTATCACAATCACCAAATGAATTGAACAATACTTGATTTAATGAAATCAAAATGTGAATAATAACAAAAGTGATGTACCAAAGGTTACATGTAGGTATGCATTGAAGTTGAATGTTCACTGACCAATGCCAGACAAATATCAAGATGTACCTAATACTAAGTAAGTTTTGTTACTAGTTCTAAAGTCCATAATTTATTGTAAAAAGATTCTTTACTGTGTCTTTTTAGGCTGCTTTTTATGAATGTTGTGTAGCTATAATTATCTACCAACATAGATACACTACAGTAAAAAATAAAATGTGATTTGTACATTAGATTCTATTCAATTTCTATAAAACAACAATATAATAATCACACCATAATTGGTGAAGGTCATAAAAATTAAAAAAAAAATTAAAAAAATAGTCATAATAATTATTATAAATATACTGATATATTGGATTTATTTTTTTTGCTTAGATTTTATTTTACATTAGTTAAAAACATAAAAATATTTTTAAAATTTTATTTTATAAATAATTGGTAATAATTCATATTGACTACATCAAACCTAAACTTTCAGTTATAGGTACGAATATGCAAAAGTTTAAAATAAACAAATCGGTGGTCATTTTTCGATATTGTTGTTTGCATGTTCGTTTACGGAGTATTATTTTAATAATCAGTTATTGAGTCACGTTTGCAGATTGTATGTTCCACCCCAGGCAATAATAACATACAGCAAAGCAGGTTGAATAAACGCGTAGTACACAGATCTCATTGACACTTTTGACAAAATGTTTCTCAGCCTCAGGAATATGTATATCAATCTTAGCAACCTATTTATGGTTGCTTCAAGGTGATTCTTCCACTTCATGTCCCAGTCCAAGGCTATTCCAGGACACTTAACGGACTCCTTCTATTTAATATGTAACTAACAAGGCTGTGAATATAAAATATTAATAACTGATTCAATATTAACGCCCTCTATACAATGAATTACAGTAAAGATATTGAAATAGATAACTTACATTTTCTGGGTCTTTGTTTAGACAAGCCTCAACGAATTCCTTAAATTGTTTGGAATAATTGCCAGTTAATTGTGGAGGGTTATTTTTAGGTATGAGGAAAAGCACCCTCATAGGATGTAGTTCTGAATTCGGAGGTTCTCCTTTGGCTAATTCAATAGCAGTAATTCCTAATGACCAAATGTCTGCTTTTGAGTCATAGCACGATTGTTTTATTACTTCCGGCGCCATCCAAAATGGTGTTCCCACAAATGTGTTACGTTTGCTAGTTGTATTTGTCAGTTGACCAGCAACACCTAAATACATAAAAATTAAATGCTTAAGACTTGGGATAAATACAATTATATAAAAAGACACAAATATTTAAACACAGATCTTACCAAAATCTGCTAATTTTACATCTCCCATTTCACTAAGTAAGACATTAGCCGCTTTGATGTCTCTGTGTAGTTTCCTCTCAGAGTGCAGATAATCTAAACCTCTCAAAACTTCCCTCAATATCACAGCTATATGCATCTCCTCAAAGCTCCCTGCCTTCATCAGATCCAAGGCGGATCCCCCACCCAGATATTCCATGATAATCCATAGTTTTGTACCCTGAAACAACAAAAATGTAATATTATATTTATTTTATAAATCCAAATATGTATAATGTAGTAAAATTATTGCAATAAATCAATACTAATATTTCAGAAAGAACTTCCGCTCAACAATATTAATATCTGAAATATTTAGAGTACTTCACTAGAAGTCAAATATGTTATTTTAAAAAGTGTGTCAAGTATGCAATTCAAAGTTATGTAGTATCCTAATAAAGTCTAATGTTGTATATGTGATGAAAGAAAACATTTGTGGGGACTCTGGTTATTTCATCAATCAATGGTGGAATGGTGTTGGCATGATAAGACAAATAAAATAATATTAGTTATCGCACAAAACATTATTCACTTCAGAAATATGTATTTCCTTATTCATATTTTATCAAATACTTTTACCTACAGATGTACGAGTATAATATTATTATGTAGCAACCTCAATGCAAATAAACACTGGAGTTAATAAAGAAAATACCAGTGATACTAACAAGGTCAATGAAATTAAATGTTCCTTATCTTCCATATGTTAATCTCTTGGTTGAATACAACTTAACTTAAAGAAATATTTTATTTTCATACAATATTTAATAAGACAAAAAATACAAGTAATTTATGTTTATGTCAATAATACGCGACTTCAAAATTAAAAAGGTTATTCAAAAGGATTCAAAATTCTTCCCAATGTACATGGATGCTTCTTATGTTCACATTTAGTCCAAATCCTGTATCGAGATGTTTGTTTTTTTTTTCTATAGTTCCATTTCTTTAGTCCGGAATACGCATGATGTAATTTAATAGGTCGTCTAATGTGTAGCTTCAACTATTATCGAGAAACATGTTTTCAGAATCCCTGATCGTCTAACCCTTCAATTTTCTTTAAATATGTGTTTTCATGCCTAATACAATGCAAATTTGTAACTACTAACATTTGGACTTTTCACTAACCACAATAAATGTAAATGTACAATGTAAATTCATCAATTTTTTATTTCAGGGAAAATGTATTTCAGGGAAAATGTCTTTCAAGATATCTCCCAAATCTTCTCTGTATCGTTCCAATTTTAGTATATATACAACTAGTATATGTTTGCTAAAAAATGTTTTTTCTTGGAGATTCTCTATATAGGTACAATAAACAGCTACATTTATCAAAACCTAAAATGTCAATGTACCTACTCATGCTAACACGTACCTAATGCTACTACGTTGATTATAAATATATTTACATAAATGAACAAGAGAAAATCTTCTGTAAATGTTGCCATTTAGGTTCCTATCCTCAAATCTAGAAGGTTTATGATGGGTTAAGGTACATACATAATAATATTGTTGTAACATGGTACTAACTCGAACGAGGCTAAATATGGATGAAGTATTAAGTACATATAAACACAAAACCCGTATGTGCTTGTATACTTCGTGTGAACTTTAGATTACTAAAGGTGGGTGTAATAATTGCCAAGAACGTTGTGTACAACCGCATGCACGTACGGAGAAGTTAAAAGTTATAAAGAAAATAGGTCAACCGCTTTGATTACCAACTTTCGGTGTGTTTTACTGCCAAACGGAGACTGTGGATAGTGTTTCGGGCAAAACGCCGACACTGCCAACGAGTCATCACAGGGTCGAAATTTGACAAAATATCACGTCAGCGGGAAATCACACAATTTGTATAGTATTGTATAAGTATGAAAATCAAACAAATTAACTAGGTACTCTATTGTAAAATTACTGAACTGTACCTACTCTTATTAAAGTAAAACTAGTCAAAGACATGAGCTAACAATATCTCATTTCAGTGATCTTTCGATGATGAATAACGTCACTTTTACACAATTTCTAATCATTATTATAACGCACTTGTACAATTCATCTATTGACTTTCCCAAATTCACAAACTCTATTAAAAAAAAAACTGAAAGACAGTATTGTATACGGTTACATAATTTAATATTTAATATGAAAAATATTTATGTGTATTGGATTCACACAGTGAATATAAAAATGTATTCAAAATTTGAATCGTAGAAAATTTGAACATGAGTACATAATAATTATAATTATTATACTCGTATGAACGCAGTATAGGTGAGTCTAATGAAAATCTAACAGACCGACATTGTGAGCGGGTGTTCTTCTTATCGGAATCTGGTTAGGCGATTTTGACGTAAGAAGAATATATTATGTTATAATTTCGTAATCGTTGCTTATTCAGTTGTTTGAGATGGAAATAGGGTTTATGTGCATGTGATCCTAATATTCTGTAAAAAAAATCTATGGACATTATGTTATGTTTAGTAATGTTCTGAACCTCCACATTACAGCACCTTGCGCGCTACTTCATATTATAATCTGTTCTAGTTTGTAAACCTGCTGCTCCTCTACATTTAGGCGAGTCTGTGTTACTTGATGTTAATTATTGAGCTTCTTTATAACAAACTCAAATTCTTCTACTTTCTTCACAAAAAAAATCATGGATTCAAGCAGTCTTTCGTATTTCTCATCCACTTTTCTAAACATATCATCAAATCTAGACTGTAAATTAATGTTCACTATTAGAACTAGGCTTACAAATTCTAAAATAATTAACGTAGATACCTAAATCGCTCGAATGGTTGGCATCATGAAGAATATAACACAACATGCGTTTGATATAACATTACAATATATTCAGCAACTGGCGTGTAACGATGCCATGATACGTATTATTATTATATTCTATTCTACTCGCTGCAAGAACGTATACCTACTTCAGCGAGATAATTGAATCGAAAAAAACTTCAGTAGAAACGTACAAACGCTTTTCAGAAAGAATACGCGGAAATGAGATAACTCCAAATCCCCTAAAATTCTTAACGAGAAATATAAAAACCGGGAGTGGAAGGGAACCGGAAAGTGAATGAAATGATACAACTTGTAAAGTTCCAAGCATAACAAATATATCTATCAGATTTTAATCCATGTACTGAAATAACAATATTACATTTACGTGCTAGCAAAGGCAGAGGGAAAGTTGAATTATTCTAGTATGAATCAAAGAGAACGCAGACATACCTACGTACATAGGTAGCTAACGTGCACCGCACACAGTAAAGAGAGCCGACATTTGACCCGTAGAACAGCGCACAGAAAGCAGTGGGTGATAGATGGGTTCAGTTCAGGCCAATAAGAGTAAGTAGTACATAATAATACAATTTCAAACAATTACCATGTAAAATAAACTTACAAATTGAATTCAAATCCGCTTAGCTTCCTGCCTAATCCTTCAGACCCTACTGTTTTTTTTTGTTTGAAAACTCGAAGTTGAAGTTAAGCATATACGTAGGGCTTTTAAATGTATACCCATAAACATAGGGAATATATTATGAGAAAGGTTAAAGTAACCGGTGGAATTGTATGTACTACGAGGAAACTGTGTTTACCTAAAGTCATACGGGATAAATGCGGAACATTTTGAAAGGTCTCATAAACTACAGTCTTCATTGTGGTGGATTTTCATACACTTCACATAAATTGGTATAAAAGTAATGCTCCTATTTATTTACACAAAATACGATGTACTAACATGACAAAGTTACATACGTATTTTGTAGACGTAGACAGCTATTGATGTTATGGTTCGTGCGAAATTAATAAACAAACCGTGGATAATTCAATAAATCGACAATATTGAAATTATTCACTACGGAAAACAATATTATGACAAAAACTGTGACAAGAGCTGGTACACATCTACAAAATTAATTTATACATAGATATGGGTAGACATAGACATATAAGAATATAATTTACGCACTATAGTATCTCGTGTATAATAATAATACTGTAAAACGTTAGTACACCCCAATAGATACCTACCTGGCTACTATTTTATTATGATGTGGAAATGATCACATGACAAAATAATATTTGCATAAATACGACATTTTAATATACCTATATAGATGAGCAAACACAATTATATACAATAATAATAACAACAAATAATAGGATCAACATTAAATTGCGTTTGTTGTTTACGAAAATTTTCAATGTCACTACTTTTTAGCATGATCATGCAAATTATACAACATTAACAAATTAGAGACAATATTAAAAACAGCTTCATTCTAGGCGCGACCACAGGCGTATATTAGTAATGTTGGATCATTTAGGACCAGTTGAATTCTTTCTTTCTGATTTCAATCTTCATGTGCAAAGACCCTCTTTAGGTTTGATCCACACATTGATGTTTTCTAATTATACGTACCAATACTTTCTCTTAATGCACCGAAATAATTACAATTAAAGTATACCAATTTGTTTGAATATTGTGAATAAATACGTTTTTTTATGAGTACGTGATTTATACGTACTGTCAAATATTGTTTATAGTGACGAATAAATTGTGTTGTTGAGTATCTGCATCGCACAGTAATAATGGAATACGAATCAGAATCACCCACCCATACACCAAACCAATTAATACACATTCTACTAATCAATCGACACGTAAATATTTTAATGTGTACGTAAATATGTATGAATGTATGTCATTAACAGATTCAGTAATAAGAGAAAACAGAGGTAAAAAGACTCACCTTTACCGCGTCTGAGGGCAGCTTTTAGGTCTACTGGGCAGGTTTTAGGCTAAAAACATTTCAGGTACCTACCTATGTAATTTACTGAGGGAATGTATGAAAGATTTACTAAATACCTGGATTTGTAGTCAATATTGTACTGAATTATAATATTATATTATATTGAATTCATTCCAAAATGGAAATAATAATAATAGACCAGGAAATATATAGGATATAATTGAGTGGAGAATGAGGATATCAGTAGAATGAGCAGACGCGAGAAGAGTGTTGTGGATAGAATGCGTGTAAATAAACTACGATGGTTTGGACATGTTGAGCGAATACAGGATGAAAAAATAACAAAGAGTATGTATTTATCTGAAAGAGGGGGTGTGAGGAAGCGCGGACGACCAAGAACCACATGGCTTGATGACGTGGATCAAATCCTAAAGGACGCCCGCGTGTTGAGTAAGAGAAATCGGCAAGCATGTATAAGAAACTGGATGAACGTGGAGGAAGCAAAAGAAGGTTGTAAGGATAGATCTATATGGCGTTCCGTTCTATCTGGCTACCCCTCCTGGGACACAGCGTAAGGGTATAGATTAGTGATGTAACGAATGTGTGATTTTGGATATTCGCGAATGCGAATAGCGAATACTGACTTGCTTAGATTTCTACAATATTGCTCAATCATTAAAATTTCTACCCCCCCCCCCCCCCCCCCGTCGCCGTATTTTCAAAATGGTATAGGAATTTAAAATATTTCAAAACTCCTCGGTTTTCTTAGAGAACATTTTCTTGCAGTACCTTTTTCTACAATGTACCGGGTAAGTATCCGGTACTTTTACCGAATATCCGATACTTAACTACCGAAATAATATTCGCATATTTTTTTGCGAATACAAATGCGAATGCGAATATTCGTTACATCACTAGTATAGATAGATACACATAGGTATATAATCTATAACCAGCTGAAACTTTCAGAGTCAGTTTCTCAATGCTTCTGGATAAAATCCTGAAAATACTAAAAATCCTATGTGAGCTTCCATTCAAAATGCATTGCACCTTGCTTATTGTATACTGTAAAAATAAATGTACTTTGTAAATATGTCTCTTGTATTAATATAATAAAAAACGCTAAAATTAATTAAAATAATATATTTCTGAGTACGCAGGTGTGATTTTTTTCCATTATGGCTAATTCCTGTTCAAAACAACCAGACCATGTTGCTCAATGTCTTAGATTTTTTTTATACTTTGCCTGTTAATTGCCTGATATGTTGAGACTTTCAAACAAGTATTATTATTTTTTTTACTCTCGAATTTTTTTTTTGGCGGCCATTTTTCTAACGTGCCGTGGGTGATTTTTAATGAAAATAGATCTTTAGAAAAATTATTGTATCTTTTTTATTTATTAAAATATCGAGATAATTTAAAAATATAATTTTAAGTACAAAATTTTCTAGTTTTAAAAATATTTTTGATCATCGGTATCTATCGAAAAAAATTACTAAATTTTGCTTCAAATTTTCAATTCTCAAATTGAAAATTTCTCATTTTCGGATCATTATTTTAGAATGAAAACAACAAGTACCATCATTCATTTACTGAGATATTTTATGTCACTATCCTCAGAAGCAATGCAGATGAATTTAAGATAGTCCTTCTAGTCGAACTTTGCTCTTATGTGAAAAAATGCAAATTTTGAAACCAAATATCTGAAAAGGGACTGAATATTTTCTTTTGAAAATTTTTTAAAACATTAGGTATTAGGTATTAGGTATTTATTAATTAATGGATAAGAAACTTTTTTACATAAATCATCATAAAATATTATTATATTGTGACGTTTGTTGATAATTACTAGATATTATATATATTCCAAACAATTTGAATTTGACTTTTTATACTGAAATGAATGATTTATATAAAACAAACAATTTTAAGATTGTTGCGGTAAAAAATGATATTAAAATTACTCTATTTTTCTACTATGCACCTCGCCTGTCATAAGTCATATGTCATATGTCCTCTCGTATTCTTATTGATAAGTGGCAGGAATTATATGAGTGATATCGGAGCGGTATTTGGGATATGGAGTTTTTCCCGCGGGCTGTTTTTTGTAAAAAGAAATCAATACAAAATCCGTAATATTTTTTTTGTTTGTAACCGTAGCGAAATAATTTAAAAAACATTATATTGAGTAATAGTGAGACTATATTTTGGTATATATTGATATTCTATTATATATTTTAATAAATACCAAAAATTCATCTCAAGGTTTCAAAAATTCATTCAATCAATATTTTTTATGAAAAAAGGTGATTTTTACATGAAATTTTTAAATATAAAAAAGTAATAATCACAATTGATTTTTTTTCTGTGAATAAATATACTTTATAGTATTCTCAGATAAAGAAATTTGGAATGTCCAAAAGTAAGGGTAATTTTTTTATAATAAAAATAATGACACCCCTTCGACCTAATAATCCATATTTTAAGACTGTACCTATATTTAAAAACCGGTTAATTTTTTTTTCATGAAAATTTGAAAATAGCATTAACTTATTACAGTTAATAAACCACAAATATTGTTTTTATATAGTCCAAGTAGTTTCTTTGTTATTTTTTAATACATATTTTTGTTGTATTTGTTATACATATAAGGGTTGAATATTATAAAACCGAGAGATGAATATATGTATAATAAAAATAACCCATACCTTAAACCTCATTGCAACTTCTTTTGGTAAGATGATTGGAGCGTTCTTTCTTCTAGTAAAATAATTATTTCCTTTATGACAATGTTGCCAACCCACAAATATTGCTATCGTGCAAAAATTCGTTCAATACAATATTACGCTATAACCACTATTTAATTCCCTCGTTTATGTTATGTTAAGTTTATGTTTGATAATATTTCATTTTCAAATCAACTATCATTGGAGATGTCTGAGGCCTGAATCAATAACACATTTTCAAGTTACGTTTACGTTCGAGTATAGACGAAGTTGCAGGCAGGTGTCAATTTCGTTGCTAAGATACACAATAGTTACGAAAATTAACACTTTGGCGCAACATCGTCTGCATTTGAACGCTAACGGAACGAAAACGTAACGTGAAAATGTGTTATTGACTCAGGCCTTGGTCTGTTTATAAAACCACCGAGCGATGCCGGGTAACAAAAGCTAGTCGTATAATATCACTAATAACAAGAAAAATGGCTTAATTGAGGGGTACGTTATTGGGAATCACGTACCATTGGTATTATTTCGCAGTAATACCAATGGAATATAAGTCTAATATTTGAGATAGAAGTGGTACCGATGAAGGTTATTAAGTTATCTACAAAAAGACCTTCCAATGACGTGTAAGGTATCACTCACATCAAAAGAACAATTGATTATCTAAATATAAAGTATAAAAATATATCACGCAGAATTACGTAGCTTGAAAACATAAAACAAAGAGTTGCATAAAACGCAATATTATATTTTACGTATTAAATAGAATATTTTCGTGCTGATAACACCGCAAAACATGGTGTTATTATGTACAGTTAAGAATATAATATTAATGATTACTATTATAATGAAAAGGTCCTTTAAAAAAGTAAAGAATGATACCATTTGGCCCCACATCACCTCATTAAATCAACAATTGCACTTTAGTCTACAATGAAACAATGTAACGCAGACTTGAAATTAAATAATTTCGGAGGTTCATCGTACTCTTTGAAAGTTCGTTTGATTCTCTTTCTGTGAGAAATCACATGGAAAAGAAATACGATACTGTGATGCTTAAATTTCTTTAGAATTTGTAGAAGAATTTGCAAAACCAAGCAATGTTTTTATAAAGATAAACTTTAGTCAAATATAGAAGAGAATATAGATAAACGTGAATGTTTAATTGAGTTATAGTTTCTATTACCCGATCATCCCATTTTCTACGTAAGTTGACGCACGTAACAATCTAAGACGTATACAGAATAAACAACATTAACAATAAGTGTAGGTATAATGATAATATTACATATATTATACAAGTAACAAACAAATAATATTAACTAATTCGTTCCGGCATATGGTAAGAATGTGACGCAGTATTTCAGCAGTCACATGGAGAGCATATCTACTATTATATATACGGTATTAATGTATGGTTTGTATCAGGTACAATAAAATCAGAACATTGATCTATCTACCTATACCCCACACCGTGTCCCAAGTGGGGAAGACAGAGAGAAAGAAACGCAATATTGCTCTACTCTTACATATTTCTTTCGCTTCCTCGACATTCTCCACCTCACACTCTTTTAGAACATTGATTGAATGTGCAATATTGATATTGACTTTATACCAAAATAATAACATGTACTTACTACAATAGTTATATGTTCACATATCGACATTTATTCAATTCATTATTGTTATCAAAAATCAATAAACATACATCGCAAGAACGTTTGATATGTATGATAAGAGAAAATCTATAAACATTTCAATAATGCAAAACAATACTTAATTCTATCTACATATTAATAATATATAAACTGACGTATATATAATATATAGTATATACCTAAACTAAACTACGATACCGAATCATCACTGAGATTTCCACAGATCTATCATCGATAATAGGTAAATAAAAATGGCATAACTACGATCATACAACGATGGTGAACCTGAGAATTAATGATAGTGATTTGCATTATGTGTTTAATTTTACATATTTTGTACCATATTGTGTTAAAAAAAATTGAGTAACCAGCTCCTATTTGAGAAAAAAATGTGAAATTTCTTTTTTTAGATTTTGCCCATTTACAGTTATCTATGAGATTTTGCAGGTAGATAAAGAATTGGATTTTACACATTTTTGCATATTTATCTAATTTTTGAAAAAAAGTAGGTTGAGAGGTTTCGCAAGTTAAACATCGAATTATATTAACTTAAACGTGGATTATTTACTGGAAAAAAGCAATCTAACAATAATGTGAGGAGGACGTTAAGTGTTCTAATTCACACACTGCTGCTCACAACCTTGACAATTGACATAATGTTGAGTGATTTCATAACAACTAAGAAAATGGTTAATGAGGAAATGGTCATACTGTGCAACCTTAATTCAGATACAAGATAATATATTTTACGTACAACTCAATGTCTTCTGTTTGCGAGCTAACGTCATACACAAACAAGCTCTCATTACGTTAGTACTCGACTAGCACTAGATGCTTAACGTTTGAAGTATATTCTCAAAGTCTAACACCTAAACATTACAATGAGGCGTTTGTTACAAAAGCATAGTTCATATTTCGATTGACTTCATTGTTTTGACAGACGTATTTTTTCTGCTCTTCAATATTTAATATTTAATCGTGTCATATCGGTGATTTAAGTGACGAGAAACGAATAACCTATTAAATAAAACGTCGCGCATCTTTTGACGTAACTACTATAACTATTCAAAACACATAAGGTACGCATTTTCGATTTAAAATATATCATATTACACATCATATTTGATATCAATTAAAACTAATAACACTAAAACTCAATATAGTCGGTAGTAAATTTATTTATTATAATCATACTTTAATATTTATATAAAATTCATCACAGCTACGTCATATTCATTCGTAGCCGATTTTGTTAAGACGGCAGGCGTTTGAATTATTTGAGAGACGAGAGTTCGATCCCCGGTCACAGCAAACCGCGCGAGATCTTTTTTCACTAAAATTCATATAACTTGCGATGAATTACGAACCTAAGTCGCGAACCAGATCACAAAAAAATAAAATAATTAATACATCAGCGACATCTAGCGTAAATAATTCCAAGCGAGAGACATCTGTGGATCAGTGGACAAAAACCAACACGATACGAAGGTCAACTCCATCTGGCGAAGGGGGAACAAAACAAACAACCATACCTATTCCAAAAAACATGGATATCATTGACGACTCGTTGAAGGAATACCTAACTAGTTTGCACAGTAGTTTCGATGAAGTTAAAAAACAATTAGAACTACAAAATCATAATCTAACATTAAAAATGAACGAATTGTCAATGAAACTATCATTCATTGACGATCTTGTTGCTGAAAATACATTATTAAAGGAGAGAATAAACAATTTGGAAAACAAAGTAAATAAGCTCGAGAATAATAATACCATGGAAGATATAATGGAAATCGACTCTATTACAAACGAGATTGAAGAGAGGAGCAGAAGAAGGAAAAATATTATAGTATGTAACGTGGAGGAAAGTACACAATCAAGACGGGAGGACATCATAGAAGACGATAGAAGCAAAATATACAATTTGTTAAAAGAAGTGGACCAGACTATAGCAGTAACGGATTTAAAATGCTTTAGGTTGGGGAAGAAGAGTGGTGTTCGACATCGTCCTATCAAAGTAATTATGAAACACCAAAATCAAGCTGTAGAAATAATGAAAAACAAATTTAAAATTTCAAAAAATGTTAAAATATATCGAGATCAAACTGTTATTCAACGTAACCTATTTTTGAAGCTTAAGGAGGAGCTAAATGGGAGGATCAAAAACGGTGAAAAAAACCTATCTATTAAATTCATTAAAGGAACCCCAAAAATAATCATCGACAGTAGTTCAAAAAACTTACACTCTTCCATCAAAATATCAGGGGCGTAAAAACAAAACTCAGCGAGCTACGCCAGTCTCTTTTATTGACAAACTATGATATAATTTTACTTACAGAGACTTGGTTGGATCCTTCCATTGGTATTTCCGGATTAGGTTTCATAAACTATAATTTGTACAGACTCGATCGTAATTCAAATACTAGTAGTAAGTCGAGGGGAGGAGGTGTTTTGATCGCTGTGGCAAAATATTTAACAAGTAAAAGGTTACCTACAAAATATAGAAATATTGAACAGGTATTTGTCCAGGTTAAACTCCCTCGTGAAAAGCTTATCTTAGGATGTGTATATATGCCACCTAATTCTGAAACAGAGTTGTATAGACGTTATCGCGAGGAGGTTGATACTTTTAAATTGAAATATAGTGATCATAAATTTATTTTGATGGGTGACTTTAACTTGCCTGACTGTGACTGGAGAACAATTGACGATTATAACAACGACCAATATCCTACTTCCTTTCAAATCTCTAATAATCCTAACAACGAAAAGGCTACAGAACTAGTAGATATGGCAAACTTTTGTGGCCTTCTACAAATAAATGCTATAACAAACGATCATGGTAAAATACTTGATTTAATCTTTTCGTCGGATTCTGAGGTCACAGTCAGCAAGTCTTCATCACCTTTGCTTCCGGTTGATGCTTATCACCCCCCTCTCGATATCGTTGTTTTATCTCATCCTTGTGACTCAAGGAGCAAACCAGCTGTCAGACGAGACTTCCACAGGGCTGATTACTCTAAAGTAATTTCATTTCTGGAGAATATTGATTTAAATTTTATGCAATGTGAGGAAAACGTAAATGTTGTAATTGAAAAATACCACGACCATTTAACATCGTGCATAGATACATGTATTCCAGAAAAATCAGTCAAGCCTTCTAGTTATCCAAAATGGTTTAATGCAGAATTAAAAGATATGGTTATGAAAAAAAAAATAGCGCACAAGAAATATAAAGAAACGTATGATATTAATGATTATAATGTTTTTTCTCAACTGCGTTCTCGGTGTTCTTTGTTGTCCAAAGAGTGCTATAAGCAACATGTAAAATCAATGGAGGACAATTTACCCAGAGATTCCAGAGACCTGTGGAGGTTCGTCAATGGTTTGAGGGAGGATCGGGTCGACATACCTTCTACACTTTTTCATAACAACCAGCATTCTGAATCTCTTCAGAGTGCAACAAACCTATTAGCTTCTTTCTTTCAGGAGGTTTATGATAAACCATCCAATCTTGTCGACTCCGACTTTTCCTCTGACAAGAAAATCGATTTGCCCAGCATTACTATTTCTATCGACGAGGTCAAAAGTGCGATACTTGCTTTGGACGCTTCAAAGTCTGCTGGTCCCGATGGAATTCCTAATGTCTTCTTAAAAAACTGTGTTGAAATTATGGCAAGCCATTTACAAATAGTGTTCTCTTTATCATTAAAATCGGGAATTTTTCCTAGCATTTGGAAACAGGGCTACATATGTCCTATATTTAAAAAAGGCGATAACACACAAGTTAGCAATTATAGACCTATATGCATATTATCAGCAATTCCCAAACTTTTCGAGTCGATAGTTGTCCAGAAAATAAAATGTCCTTTAAATACAATAATTACAAGTAAACAACATGGTTTTATGCCAAAAAAGTCAACTCTCACGAATTTGGTAATTTATCAAAATTTTATAGTAGATATTATTTCAAAAAGAGGTCAAGTCGACTCCATATACACGGACTTCTCTAAAGCTTTTGACAAGGTGTCTCACGACAGGCTACTGTGCAAATTACGTGGATATGGAGTCGATGGAATTTTCTTCCAATGGTTGGAAAGTTACCTCAAAGATCGTACTCTTAAGGTGAAGGTTGATAACTGTATTTCTGATACTATTTATGCGTATAGTGGAGTCCCGCAGGGGTCGCACTTAGGACCAATCTTGTTTAACTTATTTGTTAATGACATAGTTGAGATCTTCAGAGACATAGAGGTGTTACTATTTGCTGATGATTTGAAGCTATACAAATCAGTTAAAAACGTAAATGACTGTATTGTGCTCCAAAATAATTTAGATTTATTAAACGATTGGTGTAAGCAAAATAAATTGAGTCTCAACGCCTCTAAATGTCAAGTCATACGTTTCCACAGAACTAGATCACTAGTTACACATGACTATTCAATCAACAATATTATTCTACAATGTGCTTCAAATCTGAAGGATCTAGGAGTCACCTTCTCTGACGATCTAACTTATAACTTACATATAGAGGAAATTGTCAGCAGGGCTATGAAGTGCCTGGGTTTCGTTTTTAGATTGGCAAAAGACTTACAGCAAATAAAATCTTATAATCTTCTCTTTGCATCCCTCGTGAGACCATTATTAGAATATAACAGCGTTATATGGTCTCCCAATTACGCTATCCATATTAAAAGTATAGAGAGAGTGCAGAGGAAGTTTTTGAGATTGGTCAATTACAAAAAAGGCATCCCAATCGAAAATATAGATTACACTAATTTGATGAGTGAGCTTGGCCTCCTCAGTCTACAAAGTAGAAGAAAAATGTTCGATCTCTGTTTTTTCTATAAATTGCTTAACAACGCCATTGATTCTCCAGAACTTATTGAATGTGTCCAATTCAATGTTCCTGCTAGGTTGACCAGACATACTGTGATGTTTCATGAGGCAAATACTCGCAATAATTATGTATACTATTCTCCACTAATAAGGATTCACAGGCTGGCCAATCAGGTAGGGGACAACACTGATATTTTCGCTGACAATTTTCAAAAATACAAAACTGACGTAGTAAATTACTTAAAACTGTGTAATTGACATTGGGCAGTCGAGTTTTGCGTTCAAGCGGTTGATTTGTTCTTTGTATATATGATATATAAATGTTGTATTGTAATTATTTTCTTATTAATATTTTCAAAAATTGTTTTAAATTATTGAATTGCTTCTATGATTTTTTTTCTATCTGACACATTCTATCTATTTATCTATCTGCGTTGACTACCTGTATACTATGGTTTGTTACAATATTTATGTTTTATATTATTTGAATTTTGTTATTATTGCCTTAGATTCATTATTCATTGATTTTGCTGAGTCCTTCTGAATTAATTATTTATTTTTAATGTTGTCATAATGATTTTTTTATTGCTTCTATTTGATTTTATTATACTAATTATATTTATTAAATTTTAATTATTGATCTATTTATATTATGTATATATTAATTTATTTATATTGTTTTCGATTATGCATTAATATTTTATGTCTTTCTGTCTTGTTTGAATTTACTTTTATGTGCTTTTTGTGTCTGTCATATATTATATTTTATACATGTAAAAGGCTAACGCCGTATGTTGGAATAAATAAATAAAAAATAAATAAATAAAAGCAACTCTAGTTTTTGTCATCGCTAATGAGTTAATAATGATACATACTTACAAAATAATAATTATTCTCGTGATGAAACAATGATAGATACCATTAACCAAATGACCGATTCAAGGATATAAAACTTAATCATTTTTCAAAAACACGTAAATAGTAATTAAATCAAACATTAATATGTAGTTTGTACCTTCTGTGAACTTAAATCTATCACTGATTTAGAATCATTGAATAAAATACAATACTGTACCCTCACGCCGTAAGTGGGGTGAGAAGAGAGAATGGAACACCACATAGATCTATCCTAACATATTTCTGTCACTTTTCCTATATTCATACAATTTCTTCAGTCGATTTCTCTTATAGATACAGTTATAAAGTACAAAAATCATTTTAATGAAAATAGCGATTGAATTTATGAAATATTTAATATACAGTCGATACATGCATTATAATATATATGAGTTGGGCATATAAGCTTTTCAGAATCGATACACTGTCATATTCTTATCATATTTAAACTTAATTAAACCTTTAATCTTTCTCGGTTATATCAAATGAAAATATCGTTATGCAAATTCAGGAATTTTCTCTGAGGCCATCACGTTATTCTCAGCTCATGATTTCTGTAATGGGAGTAATAATGTTGCCTGTAATCTATAGCTAAACACATACCAACATTGAAAATGGAGATCTTTTATGATTCACATGGCATATTTGTAATGTTGTTACTGCAGTATTTATGAAAAATGTATTGTATTAAAAGATAGTTTGTGTATTTAAATCATAATTGAGCATTACAGAATATAGATGTGTACCCAAACAATATTAGAAAAAAAAACTGCTACGTTCGAAATATTGTAAAAGGGTGAAAAAAAAAACTAGAAATCGAAATTAGGATGATAAGATGAAAAAAGTTTTGAAATAATAAAATAAATTATTTATATATTTAGATAGCACACCATGTAATTTCATTTCTAAAGACACGTTTCTGAGTCTAATTCCATTATAATTTAGAATCGGAAAATGTGTCTAATTAATGCTATGTTCAAATATTGTACCGAGAAGGGTGCAAAAAAATGAGAAATCGAAATTAGGACGCAAGACGAAAAAAGTTTTTGAAATAATAAAATAAATTATTTAGACTTTTAGATAGCACATCATGTAATTTCATATTTAGAGAAACGTTCGTGGGTTTAATTCCATTATAATTTGGAATCGGCAAATGTAGATAAATGTCCAATTACCTATCACTGAGAATAAAATCCAAGTACACGAGTAATACTTGTACAGCACGGAACTTATTTCCAGGCATAGTGTATAGTGTCAGTTTGCATAATCCCAGTGGATAAATTGGGTCATAAAACGCACAGGGTACCAGTAACCTGTACCAGTCAGTATACCTAACGTACATATCGTCACGGACGGATATTGGAAATAATTCCTACACAAGCGTCGCTAACTCTGACTGTGTTTCTAACTGGGCCAAGGAAGAACAATGTTCATTGCTTCCTCGTTCAGCAATCGCTTTATTATTGTGTCATGTGGTTTCATTATGATTTGCATTGTTATTTATTCGTCCATACATCACATTGATTTAATGAAATATAAATTGAAATAACAAATCTAAGAATCGATAAGGGTTGCATGATCAGACACACATATAAGTTTGCGTTTGTTTACTATAATTTGTTTTCAAAATTTAGGTATGTAAAACAATAAAATTCACAACATCCTGGAAAGGTCACTATTATTTTTTTTTTTAAATTGGAAAGTAGCAAATTGAGTTAGAAGGAAAAACTCTACTACTATTATAACAGTAGAGTTAGAAAGTCACGTTTTACATTTGATTTCACTGACCAAAATGCATTGATAAAAAGGTAACTTTACATACCCGTACCAATGCACTAATAAATCACAAATTAGTAGTTAGTATTTATTTATTTATACCCAAATAAAAACTATAAATAATCAATTAGAAAGACAAATTAATAAAAAAAATACAAATAAATGATACGCATACCAGTCGCTTCATAATATAATTCCTAAGCTGTGATAATCATGCATATTATGTCTACAAGACTGATATTGACCACTTGTAAAAATTTCCTCACGCTATAACATCGTTATTTAGTACCTACCTATTTCGGTTTTATGAGATTTAATCGTTTATTGTGAAAATTACACGAAACAGAAATACTTCGTGGGATACGTATAAGTTAATTCCATTAGCAATAGAATGGCAAATACATAAATAGAATTTCAATCAAAGATAAACCTACACGGGAGCATCTGGGAATTGAAAACAATTAAATACCTATCAGATTTTGATTAAAATTGAATGCCAGGGATGATTCCAGAAATTACGTGATAATATATTTTTCTGTTTATGGTTCTCGAAACTTTCAATAATTAACAAACATACTAAAGTGGTGATATTCAATTAAAATAAAACGATTCTTTTACGGAGAAATAACCACAAATAAAGCGATACTCACTAAACAGAGTAAAATTATATGTAAACCTGTTTTGTATTTAACATTTTTATAATTAGTGAAGAACACAACTACATTCTTAATTTGTATATAATTGTTTGTTTTGATTGGTTTGTATTATCAATCAATAATCTATATCGTCACTACATCCCCCAATAGTGGAGAAAGCCAGTAGGTAGCTCATATAAAATTAAGTCAAATATGTATCAGGTCCCCTTTTTGTAAAGTTTTTATTTTATTTTTTGCACAATAATCTCTGGCACATCGTTGTTGTTTACCCTTTTTTTAGTGCTTTCTTACCCTTGTATCTTACATTTTTGTAACGCTTCCAAACCATACTTACAATCTATTGTTATAACTACTGCCGATATACATCGATGGGGTTTGTCCTCTAGTCCAGAGTGTGAAAGCAGCTCACAGCCCCAGACAATGAACCATTTTGTGGAATATTTTCTGCATGGCTTTGAGTTTTGTTGGGCAGACCTACATGAGGTGATGACCAATGTAGCCAACCAATTTAATCTATAATAAGGCCAGAATGCCAAATGCATTAAATAAATGTTGCAGTAATTCTTTTGATCTTTCCGGATTTACCTATAATTTAAACAATTGTTTTTTTTCATTAACTTCTTTTATTTTTTAACATGGTTTTCAAGTAAGCTGCATAATTTATTGAATGCAGTGGCGGCTCTTTCTTCCATTTTAAAAGACGGAAACTTTACAATTAAAATTGTACAAAAAAATATAGATATAATTATATGATTTCTTCCATTAACAATATACTCTAGTTACCATATGACCAAAACAGTCATCGCTTACACTATTGCATATTATTATAAATTTTATACGCCAAAATTAAAAAATAAAAGCTGTAAACTTGACACAATATTTCTGACCATTTGTGACAAAAAAGTTGATCTTTTCACGGGGTTGCCGACCCGCAATAAAACCTTCCGGTTTATGATGAAAGGTGTTTTATGTTCTCTTCGTGTGTCACACGACATGCGTAAGAAAATCAGACAGCCTACAGTAGTAAAACAAACGAAACACGTCATTTCCGAAATTGGAAACACGACACGTTTGAATTGACTGTGACTGAATCTTAAGCTAATAATAAACTATCCAAATTACCTTTCCAGAAAATTCCTGTCAACATCGAACGAAAAACCTTAGTAAGTAGGTGTCATTGTGGTTTCAAAACCGTAGTTGAGATGTACTAAATATTAAATACATACAGTATAGAGTGACAAAATAAAAAATGTAATAATCCGAAGCAAAATGAAAGTTGTAGATATTATTGACAGTCTCCAAGTTGAAGTGGCAATAGAGCGGTCACGTAGTTCGAAGAATGAATGGCAGATGGACGCCCATAAACATGAAATGGAGACTACCGGAGATAGGAAGGCCTTAGAAAAGGTACGCGGATGGCATTGGATGTGGGAAAAAAGTGGATTTGTGTTGCTCAAAACCGTGAACAATGGAAAAGTTTAAAAGAGGCCTATACCTACTCAGCAGTGGAGAGATGATGGCTAGCAGTAAAGTAAAATATATTGTATTATGTGCTAGCTTCTCGTTTTAATACTTTCAACTTCCGAAAATTTATTGTAACTGATTGGTAAGTTTGCAATTTTTCTCTCACACTACTCACGTATTCTCATATATTAATATGTTTAAAACTTTTCGGATTTAAAGTTATCAAACTTTTCAGAGTAAGAATTTTAAATATTTGTCTAGATAAGATTTTCATAGTGTAGTATTCCGATAAATGGAAGTCCCGGGTGGTCGGTGGGTCTCCTTCAATGTTATCTTTCACAATTATTCAAAAACACTGTTAGATGTAAACTAATAATAAATTTTATGTAGAAACAAAAACCGTTGATATTGAAATATCGCGTTTGTTTAATTATCTTAGAAGCTATTAGTAATAAGTCAGAATTAAATTGAGATAGGTACATTCCAGCCCACTTAATACACAACAGCAAATTATCAGTGAACATGAACAAAAACTCTAACAATAATTACGTAAGAAAATGAATCCACTCGAACCTTAATAATTGCATATTTGGAACGTTCACCCCTTTTTAACCTTTAACACTTGCCAAGGACGACATAGTACTTATAACCCGACAAAGGCAAGTGGGTGATTTGAATTTACATACCAAAGTAGGTACCAACTACGCTTACTGAATGGCGCTTCAGAGGTGTGTAGCATTTTGAGAAAATGCGATCAATAGTCAATTTCATTTTCCCAACTCACGAGTCTTTATAAAAAAAACAGTCTATTTTTATCAAAAACTGTTGCTCCAGTGAAAAAGACCACATTTTTATCAAAAGGTATAAAAATTCCGGGCATTTCCCGCAATCCCAAAATCCGCAACCATTCAACGATCACATTCAACCAGTTTGTCTGTTTAAAGCGAAATATAACGGTTTATTAAGCAGCACACCAAGATTATTTTATCAACATGAAGGCGGAGTCACGAAACATGTAAAATGATGATTGCTGTCTCTATGTGAATGTGAACCGTTCACATAATAAGCACGTATGTGAAGAAATCCGGTTATTTGGAACGAAGGTTCTTCAAGGTCATTATGAGACGAGTACGAGGAAAGTGCGAGGGAGAGGAATGATCTCATAATTTCTCTGTAACAGGATGTAGGATCAGTAGTGCGCTTGTGCCCTAACTAAATAAATAATATGTAATATGATTAACACAATGTTATCCTTAAAATACATTTCTAAATTAAGCAGACGGATATATGCACACGAAAGAGTTTCATCAAGTCAATTAAACATTATTAAATTAATAAAAAAAAAGAATCCACCGCAGATTCAAGAATTATGAAAAATATGATTTTCACTCTTCTTCAGATACTCCTTTATTACAAAATTATATTAGTTTATAAGACACGACACATATAGGTAACTGTATGTCTATAAATAAATTTTTAACTTTTATGCTCTAATCCAGTGTTTCCCAACCTTTTTCTCCTCGCGAACCAAAAGAAAAATCCAACAGAATTTGGCGAATCCCCTATGTAGCCGTTAATGATAGACAAAAAACAATAAAATTTTGTAGAACATTTATTTTACATATTGCACATGATTAATATTAATAAGACTAAAATAAGCTATAAAAATTGAATACAAAATAAATTTAACAAATTGGTTCTTATTTCAGCACATGTTCCCTTTGAAAAAGCTCTTAATGGGATATTTTTGGCTGTTTCATGGAACAAAGCAATTGAAAGTTTGGCTTAATATCTGACAATTTTAGTCTTAGATCAGGTTCTGCATTTAACCTATTTCTATATTTATCCTTCAGATAAGTATATGTTGAAAATCCTTTCTCGCATAGATATGTTGTGCAGAATGGTAATAGAACGTCTATGGCTTTTTTTGACAGAACAGAATATTCATTTTTTATACTGAGCCAGAAGTTAAATAAGGAGATTCTTTGGCCATTTAAAATCCCGCCATTACGCTGTTATTTTCGCGAACCACCGATTGGGAAACACTGCTCTAATCTAATCCATGGTAGGTAATAAAATCTAAACGCTACTTTTACATTTATGTTCATGCACGTATTCCCTACCAACATCCTACATATTCCTACTCAGTCATATCCCATCCCTAGTTTATACATTATGTTCATGCACGTATTCCCTACCAACATCGTACATATTCCTACTCAGTCATATCCCATCCCTAGTTTATACATTATATTCATGCACGTATTCCCTACCAACATCGTACATATTCCTACTCAGTCATATCCCATCCCTAGTTTATACATTTTTCATCCTCCTTAAGAACTAGATCGATGGTCAAGATGTCAAAAGGAATTCTTCCCAACCTTTATCAGATTACGTTCAATATATAGTGGAAATATTGATATAATTTAAAATTGACATAAACTATGCTCAAGTTTGATTAACGCGTGACTCAGTATATTTAAATTTTAATTTGGTAAATGATAAACAAAGTTAATAAAACATTTACGATAATTTATAAATGTGATTAGTCTAACTTGTTAGGATTAAGAAAAGTAAAATTCAATCGGTGTATCAGAAAGAGAAACTAGTAAATAGCTACATCTTACTTGATTTCGAAATGTTCCAGATTCACAAATATTTATAATAAGTATATAAAACAAACACTACTACGTTGAACGATAATATTACATACGAAATAAGCTATAGACGTAATATGTTTTGTATTTTTACAATTTCAAAACTCGATTTTATAATTGAGTCCTTATTTCTAATCTAATGCACTGTGACTTGAATAAACTGTATACGGAATCAACTGTATAAGAAATAAAATTAAATACAAAAATATCATTTATGCGAGAAAGTTAAATCATAACTTCGACGAGGGTTTACATCGAAACATAAATAAAACATCAACTAAAATCAGAGTATTAGGTACTTGTCAAACTTTAAATAAACAAATTTAATGAACAGCAACGAGCTGAAAAGAAAATTAATTGAAATTAATTAATAACATTTTCTGTTTGAAAACGATAACATGGGACTGAAAGGGAATCTCGGATAGACGATCCAATTAAACATGGCATTAGAAATGGCAAGTCACGGAAACGACATTATCGTTGTGTCACGAGAATGGTGAATTTGTTAATGATAAATAGGTAGGTATAATAATATAATATATTATAAGTTTACTATTGGGGATTCATGTAACGCTTTCTAATTTCTAGTCAGTACCTAGTGGTACAATACAATATAAATACAATATTTATATCCTTGTAAAAAATATACTATACTATACCCTCACGCCGTGTCCCAAGTAAGGTAGGCAGAGAGAACGGAACGTCAAATATATCTATCTTTACACAATTCTTTCGCATCCTACACATTCTTACAGTTTCTCATGCACGCACGTCGGTTCCTCTTACTCAGCAACACGGCCGTCCTTGAGAATTTGGTCCACGTGACCAAGCCACATGTGTTCTCGGACGCCCACGCTTCCTCACACCCTTTTTTCAGACAAATATATCCTCTTTGTCTTTCTTACCTCGTTCATTCGTACAAAATGTCCAAACCACCGTAGCTTATTCACGCGCATTCTGTCCACAACAATCTTCTTGCATCCGCTCAGTCTTCTAATATCCTCATTATTTATTCACTCTTATCACGCAGAGTTTTACCAACCATTCTTCCCAACGATCGCATCTCCACTGCATTTATTCCACTTTGTCCTTCTTCAACCACGTCCATGTCTCGTGATGTGATTGTACCAAAATGGTATTGTGCACCAGCATTTTAGCCATGTTCAACACATTGCCATTACTGACAATGGGTCGAAGTGCGCCGTTCACTCTAGCACCTGCCACATTTCTTTTTAAATGTCCTTATCGTATCTTCCATCCCTCGCAAACGTACTTCCCAAATATATTTATTTGTTTATTCATTCATTCTTTACTGCCCATTGATTACAAACAATTACATAAAAGGTAAACATTCAAGATAGATACAGTCAATATACAGAGGGCGAGTTTATCGCAAAGGCGCGATCTCTTTCATCTAACCCAAAATGTATAAATGTATACATACTCGCTTACTTGCTACAAACATACACCGCCATAAGCTTTATAACAGTGTTTCCCAACCGGTGGTTCGCGAACCCCTGGGTGTTTTTTTGTCTATCATTAACGACCACATAGGGAGTTCGCCAAATTCTGTTGGATATAACTTTTGGTTCGCAACGAGAAGAAGGTTGGGAAACACTGCTTTATAATATTAAAATTTATTGACCCGGCTATATATTTATCGTGTGAAACATGAGTTTTTTACCCAAAATTTCCTTTCTTTATATATAGACCAGACTCCTTTTCTATTATAAATATAAATTTTATAATAATATATATAAATTTTATCGCTACCAAAACAGTATTAAAAAGAAGCGTATATCTCATCCTCAGCGAAGAAGATTTCACTCATTATGTTTGAGTGGCCCAGTAAAACTCACTAGTTTGTAGAATTCTCGTAAGGCTTAAATAGACAGATACCAACATGAATTTTTAATTTATATGAACAGTGTTGTTCCCGCAAAGGCCGTTATGAAAATGAGTTTAGAAAGATGTTATAATCTTATATATAAAAGGAAGTGGTGTGTGTTACAACACTTTTAACTCAAGAATGGCTGTACCGATTTGAATGATCTCTGATTTGTTGGATTCTTCTCCGCCCGGAATAAACTATAATAGGCTATTAAAACATCTTACACATTCACGGTAAGAAAAAATACGAAGAAAATTATTTACGCCATACATTTTGGAGAATATACAAAATCATCGATGAAGTTTTTTTATAGATTGGCCTGTTTGAAGAATAATTTTTCTATACATTTTCAAATTAGAATCGTAATCCATACAATTTAACATCTGTGGTTCTGATATTTCGATTTATAAAAAATCATGGAAAGGATTTTTATAAATTTAAAATGAATAGGTATCTACCTAAAATTAGTACCAACATAATAATATTATGTACAACAGATAATTTATAAACAAATCTGAGTTAAGTTAATTGTTCATGTCGGTCGGTGGGGCGCGGAGGTAACGCTCTTGCCTTTGAGTCACGAGGTCCCGGGTTCGATTCCCGGCCAAGGCAAAGTGAAGAATGACCTTTTTCAAATTGTCCTGGGTCTGAGTGTTACATATACATATGTGTGTAAAGTGCATTGTATATGTGTGTATCGTCGCGTTAGTACCCATAATCATCATCATCATCGCCCTCAACGCTCCTCTCGGGAGCACAGGGCAGAAACCAGCCTCCTCCATTCAGAGCGTCTCTGTGCCAATTGCGTCACCTCTTTCCACGACATTCCTTGCGCTCTGATATCGTTGCCATAGGAACGGTGTATTGTGAAAGAGGGACGCCCGGGCAGACGGAACCCCTGCGAACGGAAGAACAGCGCTCTTTTTGGCCAACTATCATTAGGCATTCTCAAAACATGTCCCAGCCAGGACCATCGTCTCTACTGTATTACGGAGATTACAGGTATCTGCTGGGTGCGCCGGCGCACAGCATCATTTGTAACATGTTCATACCATTTGACATCCAAAATCCTACCCATAGTACCCATAATACAAGTTCATATCTTAGTTTGGGACTAGCTCGATGTGTGTGAATTGTCTATGTAAATGTCTATGGAGGTAGAGTCTTGGCCTCCAGAACAAGGGGTCCGTGGTTCGATCCCAGGTGCCGGCAAACTCCCCTTTCACGGCACAAGCTTTTGGCTTAGTGTGAAAGGTGTATAAGGTTGTATTTGGGTTTATAACAAACCCAGATTTATCTTTAAAAAAAAAAATCAATGGAATTTATGAATTAATTCTACATATGGCAACAATTTCCTCATGTTTCGAAAATATTACTTTTTCTATGGAATAAAGTACTAGACAACGGGTGGGGCCGTTAAACTGCGAAAGTTCAAAATGAATTTTATTTTTTTACACTATACCTACGACGACACACTTGGACAATTACGGGAGTTTGTAAAGTCAGTGGGAGAGGGCAGAAGACCGGTGGGCCGCCCTAGAAGAAGCTGGCAAGGGCAGGTGTCGAACCTGTGTGTTGAAAGGCTTGGTTTGGGGTGGCCAGAGGTCCTAGAAGCAAAGATGGCAGGGGTTCTCTGGAGGAGATATCTAGGGGCAATGGGACCCCGACTGAACTAGGACAGGGAGAAGAAGATGTATGTTTGTAATCATTCATTGATTCATAGGCGGTACGAAGTTCGCTGGGACAGCTAGTAATCTTATAAAAACAAGACAATCGAGTAAAAGGGTTATCAATAAATTAGATCATTTATGGAATCCAGAACAATAAAGTGTCATTTATAGTATCAAAAACAAACACAACTTCCCAATATTAAATTATGTTTAATAAGTCCTATGTAAATGAAGTATGATATTTAATCAATTCATAAGAGTTTATATAAGCTTTCATTACATTACGATTAGTAGAACTGCAAACGAGGGTACATTTTATGAATTCCGAACCAGACGACGACTGTCACGAAACTTCTAAAATAATAAAAAGTTTATTACATAAAGTGATAACTTACACATTACCAGAATAAATATAAAATTTAATTATATGTAATATTATTGAGTGTTACATGGATTAAAAATATTTTACAAAATGGATTGACGCAATTTCTCGGATAATTAAATATGCATTCAAATAATAAAAGAAGTGACTTTGTGCTTTCGGTTAAACTATAATATTTTTTCTACACTTACATATCGGAGAAGCTGCTTAAAAGCATAATATTTTGTCCTAAAACGGTAAGTGACATATTACATCATATTAATATTACAGTTGCATGTTGCATCATACATAAATAATGCGTCATTCCACCATAATTACATAAAATCGGCCAACTGAGCAATGTAAACATTAACAAATAAACATTGACTGTAATCAGTATTTACTATTGGTTAAGGTCATGGGTGTTAATTAAAATAAAAACAGTAAATGTTGAGAATTAAAATATAAATATACGGGCATTTTCAGATTTTTTTGCTATGAGTATAACGTACGCGTCTCGAGAATTCAAAATTGTTTCTTAAATGACCAATTATTTCAGTTTTGCCCGAAATCACAATTATTGATAAAATGATGATTTTTTTCTTAGTTAAGCATAAAAATAACAGGTAACTATTTAAATTTTGCAAGTTAATGTGTAAATCAATAACACGTAATGACATATTTCAACATGTCTTCAGCGTACCTCTCAACTTTAACAACAAAATTATATTTGTCTGCCCATTATATTCACAGGTTTTATGACTTCATTTAAAACTTGATTGTCTCTAAATTCAGTAAAGTCCCATAAAATATCATAAAGCAAACCAGAAATATGTTAAATATGTATTTTTTTCCTGTCCTTCAAATCACAAAAAGTGGAATTCCTATTACGTCACGGCCATTCTAAACCTCTGTTTTACTTATTTTGGTCAAATCGAGTGTCGATTATAATTAATGGCAACGTTATATTAGTCTATGAATGCCGTTATATTGTGTAAAAACGTCGGTTGTGCAGATTCTTGTGACGGAACTGGTCCACGTAGTTGCTCACTAAAATTGGTGTTCCATTACGAACGCAGATTTCTAAGGTAAGTTAAGAGTTTTATTTGTTTCTTTTGGACTCTAATTACATATTAAATATTGTTCATTTTGAATTTCAAGTCGAATCCATCTTTATATTCACTAACAAGGTGTAAACATGTGGATGAACAGAGATCGATACTAATACGTCACGTCCATTACGTAACGTTATGTATTGGTGGAAAAAAACTGTCACGTAATGGAATTGTAAAGCCTAGCTAACATTGAATATTTTAATCTTCCGACTTTATTAAAAGATGTTAATAATTATTATGATGGCTTTATGATGTCCAATATATTTATTATTATGAAAACAGTTCAAGTGATTGCTAGTAAATCATAATTCAGTACGTCAGGCCAATCAAGTGTAACAAAAACGACAAATGCTACCCCCGATTCTATTTCATTTTTAGTGTGCACTAAGTAAAATAGTAACGTTCCAATTTTAGTTAGTCCATAGTGGTATTCTATAAACCAGGCATGGGCAAACTGCGGCCCGCGGGCCGCATGTGGCCCGCCGTGTATTTCCTGCGGCCCGAGAGTAATTTAATATTTTAAAAAATGATCACGTTTTTATCTTCAACGATTTTTTCAACAAAGATTGAAAATAAATTAAAAATAATAGTCGGTACAAATACCCGTTACATATTTAGAAAAAGGTACTGTGAGAAAATTTTCTTTAAGAAAACCGAGGAATTTGTAATATTCCGAATTCCTATACCATTTTGAAAATTTAGCGACGGGGGAAGGGGGGGGGGGGAAATTTTAATATGAAACAGAATTGTGAAAAGTAAGATTTGTTGCAAAAGGTTGCCGACCCCTGGTGTAGGTAGATATAAAAATTATATTTTACTTGCGGTCCGCCGATAATTATGAATTTCTGAATTTGGCCCTTCATCCGAAAAGTTTGCCCCCCCTGCTATAAAGTATAAAATTGTTCTTAATTTGACTTATATATAAATTAGTTCATTTTGGTATTCTATGACAGTATTTTAGTCAATTTTAGTGTAGTTTATGTCAAAACGTTAAATATTATTTTGGATTTAATTGTTATTATTTTTTTCTCTTAATTAACATGTAAAAGGCGAAAGCCGTGAATATGCATAAATAAAATATATAAAAAAAAAAACAAAAAAATTATCTCGGATTTTCGACTGATATAATTAATGAATATTATTACCATGCGACGTTAGCTTTACTTTTCCATTACGTAACGAGATACTTCCTATTACGTTACTGTCCTATTATATCTCCGACTATTTTTTTTAGATTTTATTCCAACAACTGATACAACTGTATTATTGTAATATATAAAATATAGTATGTGAACTGAATTGTTGTTGGAAAGTGCAAATCACCAACAATTTGCCATAATTAGTGTAGAATATAAGAAAACTCATTACTGTATAGTACAAAACGTAACGTAATGGACCAATTGGACAGAAAATGTGACATTTTACGTAATTTTCCTAATAAAATTATATATTTTCTTAAAGAATGTTGTGATTATAACTATATTAAATACTTTCGACAACTATTCACTAAAATGTTTTTATTTAAAACCCCGTTGAATTGTGTGATGTAATGGAAATTTCTTCAGATATTGCTTCACGAAAACGCATTTCCTGACAAAAAGAAAACACAAAACTTAAAAGTAATTGATTTCTCACGTCCGTTACTGTTGTATATATATTTTAAATACAAAATCAGGCGTAATATGTTACACATATTTTTTTAGGTTCCACTACGTAACGAAGCAAAAAAATTTGAAAATGCCCATATACATACTTATACCATACATACATATTAAAATATAATACGTTTTAGTTATTTCTTGTATTGACTAAAGTGGAATTAAACAAAGTTTGTTATTTTTATTTTATAAAATGAATTTCCACAGTGTAACTCACATAAAATTAGAAAGTTTATAAATATACCTTTATTACTAAGAATTGACGATTTAGACCGTTGTTAGACTTGTCAGTATTATATCCCTTTATGTTATATATTTCATCTTATGCTTTTTGTTCGAATCCTGAAAAGCGTAATAAATAAATCTCTTCGTAGCCATTGAACACTACAAAATGCCGACAGCATTAAAATATTCCATTCTAATATGACAAGTCTATCAGACTCTTGCTGGTAATGAATATAAATAATTTAATACATTATATCCCTCTCACATCAAAACTACCCAATCATGGCAATACTAGTCCCAATACACCAAGTTAATAAATAAATTAATTTTCATGAATATACCAACATTACCAACACAGACAATACGAAATGAGGTAGAAACAAGCCACAAGAAATTCTATTTTAATGGCTTTTCTCAAACCAGACGAGCATTAATATTATACATGAGCTACTTAACTAACTCTAGACAGATGATAATACAGCGTTCGAGAGATCACAGAGGTCGCCTACCTGATAAGAAGGAAAAGACAGACACTCCTCTTCCCTAATGAATAGGATTTGTCTCAACACGTTGTTTCTCTGCATAAGGCTCTATGGTGGTGTTAGACAAGGGTTAATTCGATTCTAATTCATACATAAACTATTACACATAAGCTGCGTTTCGTATAAATGAGCCTTAAAATATGATTTCTAAAACACATGTTCTCTTAAAATATATTTAACATTTGCAAGAAAACTTGATAAAAACATTTACAATGCTTGTTTAATTTGTGGAGAGTCTTAGGTCTGGGTGGGGTGTTCCTTTGGGGAGCGAAGCGTTTTCATCGGTGGCTACGGCATCGGCGACACTCAGGTTGCTGTTCTAAATACCCAATAAATGTTTCTGGGCACCACAGCCCGGCGCTCTGTACTAATGTGTATGTATATGAATGTGTGTATTTTACATATATTGATTGATATTTTTAAGCTCTTCTTTTATCTCTTATCTGGAAATTCTTTTATTGTTGCCTTATTGCATGGGTGTGTATGCTTCCCTCGACTAGAGGGACATCGAAAGAGTGTGGTCAAAAGATTCAGCACGTGGGGGCTTCATGCTGCCCAAATAAAGAAATTCAATCGGATAAATGGAAGTCCCCAGATTTCTGAGCTATCCGGATGCTCGGTGGGCTAACTTCAATGTTTAATTTGTTACTTTTTGTGATAAGAGGCTTAATAATAAGATCAGTACTTAGGTAAATATTATGAATCACAAAAATAGAAACCGGCCGTGCGTTAGTTATATACTCAATGGATATTATAGATAATATACATTTATTATTAGTGACAAAAATAGACATTGCACAACGTATAATTATCATAATAAAGGCAGTAACCATTTTTAATTTATTGATTCTGATCAACACTTTGTCACATGGAAAGGGAATGAATTACATTCTCCATTAAATTGATATATACATACTTACGTGTAGAGTTGTGTGATAAATAATGCGTATAGAGCAATGATTTATCGTATTCACAAGGAAACTGGTTAATAGAGTGGGAGGACAGCGAACCAAATTGCAAGAGGATAACGAAGGTTAATGAGAAGAAAAAGCTTTCGGGACTTATTGTTGTATATATCATATGCAAGTATTGGATGTGCATATGAAATAGACAACAATTAATTGTTTGTAAGCACAGTTATTAACTGTTAATAAGCGCAGGTTATTTTTACAAATTAAATGGAAGAGAATATGATGATTTTGAATAAAGCGCACTGAGAAAAATACTAACGAAATTTCACAACGAATCATTGGTACGTACCATCAGATTAGGACCAGAGATCGTACAAACGATTCATTGGTACGAATCTATAATATTAACTCTTCGCAAACAAATTGTTGGTAAATTTACCAATGATTTGTTTGCGAAGAGTTAATATTATAGATTTATACCAATGAATCGTTTGTACGATCTCTGGTCCTAATCTGATAGTACTGTACCAATGATTCGTTTTGAGTATTTTTCTCAGTGCGCTTTTCTCAAAAATTCAAAAGATAAAGATAATATTAATACTAAGACATAATTAGGTATGTATTTTTTCTGTTCGAATAAAGTGCGGCGTCTGTTTTTTAGTAATAGGTATTATGAATATATTTCATTTCCTACTAACATATTATGCAGATACAAAGTGTCAATATGTAAATAAGGGTACAATGCGATAAATTATATACACAACAACGAACAAGAAAATCGGACTTTTTTGTAACAAAGCTCTGTAACAGAATATCACATGATTGTATATTGCGATGGAATATCTTTCACAAAAGGACAACTTTGATACACAAATACGTAGTTAAATCCGCAAGTACGGACTATTATTATACATTTTTTTTATTTGATGTTATACTTCGCGACCAGTAAACATGAAAAGGGAGGAAAATTGATATTCGAGAAGAGTTTCTTACACAAACATGATAGGGGTATAAGTTGTCACATGCATCTGCAATGCAATTGATAATTATGCTTAATATCAATTGATTTGCAATTCATTTTTCAAGAAGCATTTCTAGTGTTTGTACACAACAGAGGTTTGAATTGTCACATACATCTGCAACGTATTGATTGATAATCAATTATCAACATCATCTATCTGCAAACTCTCAGACTTCAAACATCTATCTACAAGCAGTAAAACTATTCATCTTCCTAAATGGGCTAAATATTACATACAAATTTACTCAATGGAGCAACTTCTTTAACGGAAAATAGTAATGCATCATAAATACGTGTGGATTTATTCGTAGTTTTTTTTCTGTAAATACGTAATATTTCACGTTACACTCTCTTCTTTGGTTATCTTCTTCTTCTCAGTCGTTTTCTCAGTGCTGAGGATCGTGTACAATATGTAATAAAATGTTTCTATTGACCCTGATTCTCATCCCTTTTCTTTAGTTGTACCTAGGAGGAATTTTTGATTTCTATATAATTTACTATAATGAATCTTATAATTATTTATTTCCAGAAGTTATAAATTTGTTAAGTGCACAATGTCATATGTCAAAGTCGCGCGACTAAATCAAGATTAATCTCCTTCTTTTTAAACGATTTAAGAAAAATATATAAGGGTTGAAAATGATGCGATAAAGTCTCATGGATTGGTTAAAAAAAGAGGTCAATTAAAATTAATCTAGATTTACGGTTGAGAAAATATTATTCGTCCTCTTAGTAATAGAGATTTGGCAAAAGAATATACAGCAGAAAAGTAAAATCATTTCTCCGAAGTAATAAAAAGGGGGAAAATAAAATAATGTATGTATCTCCATTAAAGGAGTAATTTATTTTTAAAGCATACAGATGTTACTCAAACATATTGCGTTTAAATTCCTTCAAGTAAACTTACCTACTTGAAGAGATTAATTGATGGAGTTTGCTTGCTCGCTTAACCTCCTAGCCCTTCAATCCATTCACATCCTTGAAAAATCTTAACCCTTTGTGACGCCAATTCAACAATTTTCTAAATAATATGTTATATAAGTTCTAAATATGCCTCAAGATATGGGAAAAATATTAAAAAAAATATAAATGCTTTTTTAATGTATTTATTATATAAAAATATATATGTTGCACGTCTGCAACATTGCCTCATTGTGTATGAAACAATTTAAAACAATTATTTGTTTTATTGTAACACAAACCTACCCCACATTTTTCGCAAATAGTTTGTGTGAATCCGGTGCAATTGGGCAACTTGCATCGGATCCTTTTATCTGCCCAAGCTGGCCAATGACCACATTGGTCTCTCCTTACATCTTTCGGTGGCACATGTTGAGCATTCCCCTTCCTCTTCTTCGCCTGAAGCTCAGACTCCAACTCAGACTTTCGCTTTGTCCCTCGCTGCTTTGTAAGATATTTGCAAAGGGTCTCCGCTATTTCGATTCGAAAATCTGCAGAGTCCAGTATCTTATCCGTTCTTCCTGACTGCTCGTGTATTCTTCTGTATAGAAGCCAGGAATTGCACATAATTAAATCCAGAAAATGGTAAAATAATCTCATGTTCCATCTTTTGCTCCTTAGTTTTATTTTGTAGTGACCCATTAAACAATCCAATAAATCCACTCCTCCCATATATTTATTATATTCTGCAATAATAAAGGGCCGTTCTATTTCTATGTATGATTTGCAGGACTTGTCATAACGCTTCACTGATGACACTGGGAGTTTCCCAGCAAAGTTAGACGCTAGAGTAACAACTTTATTGTCCTTCCATGCAACTAGTGACACGTCCACTCCATTTACATCTCCCACATGTTCCTCCGAGAAGCCTCTTGGCTTTTTCTTCATTTCCTTCTCGTTCATCAGTTTACAGTCTGCAATTCTATTTCTTCTGATGGTTCCCAACGACAAAATACCTCTCCTGGCTAAATACTCTACTAACGGCAGAGACGTGTAATAATTATCAAAAAATAGCCGATAATTATTATTAGAGGCTATTTTTCGTGCTAGCCTAACAACGATGTTTGCAGAAGCACCAAGATCGGGTTCATTATTATTTATTTTATTCTCCTGTCCACTATACACTTCAAAATTATAGCAAAATCCACTTACTCCACTAAGTACAAAAAGTTTGTATCCCCATTTGCTTGGTTTGTCAGGCATGTACTGTTTTATAATATTCCTAGCTTTAGTGGAGCACATTTGTTCATCGCAGGACAAGTATTGTTCTAAAGGTATTCTTCCAAAGCTATCATTGAGGTGTTCCATAAGTGGCCTAATTTTAAAGAGTCTATCATAGTTAGGATGATTACGATCTAGCATTTTTGTATTGTCATTGAAATGCAAGACGTTTCTCAATTTCTCAAATCGTTTTGAAGTCATGGTCTCCATGACCGGTCCAAAACCAATTTTTTGAGACCAATACTTTTTCACACTAGGCATGTGTACCACAGACATATAATACACAACACCAATAAATTGTCGTATTTCAAGAGACGTAATATTGACTGGTCTGTTGGCATCATTTTGCACACTGTACAAATTTGTTTGATTTGTAATATGTTCAATCAATTGGTCAGTTAGAAGGTAAGAAAAAATTTGATATGGAGTATCTAATTGCAATAATTCTTCAGGTAAATTAGTATTTCCTAGAAATTGTAGTTGTTCTTCAGGAAGCTCCAAATTCTTTACTTTCCATGTTATATTTTTCTAAAAATAAAATATCATATTCAGAAGAAGCTGAGAATTGAATAATATTTTTAAACAATTGAGAAATGTTATATAACAAATACCTTGGCTTGTTTCCGTCCCAAGTTTGTTGTTGGAACTGAAGAAGTAGAAGAACCAGTAGGTACACCAGGAACAGATTCAGTTGTTTCATTTGAAGATGGTACCTCCTGTGTTCCAACATCATCATTACCATCCTCTTCTAAATCTACATTTTGATCAATATTGACTACACATGAAGGATCTGCTACATCATCATCATCAGAAAAATCCAAGCCATCCTCACTATCTTCCCAGTAATCAATTATTTTTTCTATTTCCGAATCCGTCAATGGCTTCATTTCTGATATAAAATGTTGTACTTAGTACTCTGAGCAATGACGAAAAACTATGCGTAATGACGCGATGTTGCAGAACTACAACAAACATAATTTGGAGGTTATTCACACATATTTTTATTTATATCCAAATGTTATTAAAAAATAGTAAACAAAACATATATAACTTACGTTTTCTTGCGAATGTTCACAATTTCAAGAAATATAATTATGAGAAAAAAACACTTTGAAAATAACCAAAATGCAGACGCTCGACACACGCGACACTTCAAATACAACTATTTTTCTTTACCACTAACGCCATCTAATTACAAATTTTGAACTGCATTTCATACAAAAGGTACGTTGTAGTTCTGCTACATGGTACTAAAACACGCGTGTTAACTTTGTTTAATAAATGCGAAGGGATTATTTACAGTGTTGCACCTCTGCAACATGGCTGCGTAAAGGGTTAAAACGCTTATAGACCATAATTATGATAGTTTCTCGATGTTATCCAACGAAATATCATAGGCAGATATCTGCTACTGACTTTTCACGCAATGACTTGTCATACTTGTAGTTCCAATCCAAGGCCTAAACCAAAAACAGTGTTGCTAAGAAGCCTTCGTCGGGTAGGTAACGATTCACTTGTTACTGATGCAGATAATGTTTATTTTATTTACTTTTAATCTATTACCATCATTTGATTTCCGACCGATATCTGAAAAAGACGTAAAGCGAATTATTGGGTGGATTAAATCAAAAGCAATGGGCTGTGATGGTGTCAAGCATTGTTTTTGCAACGTGCTTCCAAAAAAGAATCAAGGCTCTAGTTCTTGTTAACAACCGACCTCAATTCTTCCGTTGTTTTTCAATGTTTAAATAAATTAGCTCACATCCAATTGAGAATATATCACACATAAATAATCTGCTTAAAATATTTGTCACGTGTGTTTGTGGATGTCTTTATGGGAACACTAGGATTTTTTTCACTTATTAGGAGTCTTTGGATTGTAGTGGTAGGTATGTGTAATGGTCTACGTAAAAAATGCAGACACAAATATCTTCAAAATTTGGATAAAAAAACTTGAAATAACAAGTTTCTTTGTGAATTCTGTAATGGAGTGAACTATTTATTATATTGTTATTTAGATGAAACATAAAAATAATATTAAGTTTTGAACTACTATAGTTCAAAACTTAATTTGATTGACATCCACACTTCTGAGTAAGTGAAAGTCCAGTTTTCAACACAACAGACTGTGTTACATACAATAATCATAAAAATAATAAACAAAACGTAATTATGATGTAATCGGAAATGATTGATTTCTCTCCCAAATCACAGCGGTGGTAGATAAATATTACGGTCATAATAATATACATAAAAACTTTCAAACTAATATTAATATAAGAGTCAAAATGAATAAAATAACGTAGATATACCTACACCATAATAGAGCCAACATATTAAAAATAACAACTTATTTTGAAACCACAATTTTATTAGGAGACAAGAAACAAAAACAATTTACTAAAAAAAATAACCGAGGCGGTCGATAACCAACTCTTGGGCTTTCAATCGTGAGATCTCGGATTCGTTCCCACGGTCGATCTTTTCAATCTTCTCGACAAAAACCTTCTGTTCAATATAAAGGTACTTGAGGAGTATTTAAAAAAATATGTTCAATACTATCAAGTTCGTAAATAGCGTGATAAAAACTATTTTGAAAATTGCAATTGGATTTCTTAACGTAACGTAAGCTAGAGGTTATACTGTAATATGTTTAGAAATCTCCAGGCACGAAATAACTTTCAATCTGGTCATTTTCAAAATGAGGTAAATATTCAATTTGACCTTATCTTGATGTACGTAACTTTAACAATGGAAATTCAAAAAATTGATGGCGTTATGTACGTACGATTTGTTTGTTTAAAATTGACAAAAATATGAAACATTATACTTAGTTACAGAATAAGTTAAAAAATATGAATAGCTCCGAAATAAAAGAGAGAATCTAAGTTTATTAGGTTTATAAATAATATAAGTATGTCTAATAATAACTAAGTATGTATTATGTAACGTGTCATAAGAAAGTTCAGCCAACAGATGGTACCATATACCGACCACCCCATGTATAAATCACGAACCACGTCTAGCAAATAAAAATATAATGACAATCACAAATAGGTACTACAATATACTAAGGCTGTAGGTATGTATGCCCTCGGAGAGTAATCTACAGTTAGCATGTCTTCGTAATTTCATTGTTACTAAAATACGAATTTAGCCGCGCATCAAAAGGACCTACTCTATTGTTCGTGATGTTACATTGTAATTCAATAAATTATAAGAAGAGAATCCCATGGAGCACCCGGTAAAGAATTGGTCTCCCAATTTTCTCTATAGATTTTCGAGTGTCCTGTAAAAGGCAGGTGTTCGAAAATATTAAGACATTTAACATCTTAAATTCAGCGATGAGACTTGCCGCCCATAGAGGACAGCTTACATGTTTCTTACATGCAGCTGGTCTGCTGGCTACCTCACTTGTGGGAAATGCCGTGATGGTATAGTAGTAGCAGATAAGAAGAGAATTAAAACTACAACACATTAATAAAACGCTTGATTGATACAGGTAATTGATTTGTTCGTAAATATTATGAAGACTACAATATACACCATTGTTCCCATTAAGACAAATCGATAACACATTGCGATATTTTATAGAAGTTTTGTTTAAAAAAATCATAATAATATACAAAACCATAAAAAAGGTGGTCGGTATTTCCATTGAGAGATCCGATTTCGATTCCACCGGCTGCCGTTGTACTCCACCTTTACGACACAAGCATATTGTTTACTGTGACGGTGTGTGGGGTATAAAACGAGTTTATTTCAAATACATATCTGTACCTGAGAGCCATACAATTTAACATCACAAAATTCAATTTTGAAAAAAATCATGGAAAGATTTTGTTAAATTTAAAATGAATAACATAAAAAAAAATTTAGTGCCGACATGATTATATTACGTAAAGCAGATAATTTATAAATAAATCAGAGTTGAGTAGGTATAATTGTTCAACATAAATGAATTTTATTTTTTACACTACACGATGACACACTTGGACAATTACAAGAGTTTGTAAAGAGATTAATAATATTAATCACTCATTGATTGTTAGGCGATACGAAGTTGTCTGGGTCAGCTAATTGGTCATAAAATAATTTCTAAATTATCTGTATAATCTAAAATTGAAAATATAATTTAATTATCACTGTGCTGTGAATACATTCGACTAAAAAAACTGTTAAATTTAGTTTTAATCAGCATATTGCAATGAGCATATTTCATGAGGTCGTGCATAAAAATGCTGACTCAAAAGAAGGTGAAATAGCGTGGGTAGAAACAATGCGACTGTGGAAACAAACCTTCCTTAATGACGTTTGTATAAAAAAACAGGGTAAAATTATTTTTGTAAGTGGATGAAATATACTTGCGACATCCATATTGTTTAGGATAACTTTCTCAGCAAATAAGTTTTAAGTGTTCGGAGAGGATCAGGAGGGGAAGGCCAATAAGAAGTTACAAAGATAACATCTGCCCGCTGATTCAGCAAAAAGAGGGTGATACTAATACGTACCAGTAAAATAAATCTGAAAACAAAATGCTGCTATCTATGGACTACCAAGTGGATTGAGGTCAGTCCTTGATTTAATGTGTATGACCCGTCATCCGCAAATAGGATTATCGATAAAACCTGAAACTTGCATGTATCAAAATTGAGACTCGACGTCCATCAACTTATAATACTCGAAAATCAATTTCGTGTATTGGGTTTAAATATTAATCTGTAGTGTTGTAATACAATGTACCTAATTATGATTTTATAGATTTAAATTCGATCCACTGAATTGATTTCTTTAATAAACACATAGGCGTAGTAAATTCGTTTTCAACCAGACCACGTTGTTTTTATACTTTGCCAGTGAGTTGCCTTTAGTATTCTTTCTTACTCTTGATTTTTTGTCGTTTATTAACCGTAACAAGAAGGTGATATTCTCCAATTTTCAAGCAAAAACATTTAGGTAATCTTTTAGATATAAAGCCATAAAATATGATTGTCTGGATTCTTTTCGGACACTCGGCCTCAAAACATGCATATTTTCACCAAAAGTTTGATAATGAATTTTTATATTGAGATAATTCATCAATGGTGTTGAGTATTTGTTATTTTTCTTGTAAATAATGATGTGAAAATGAGAAATTATCTATTTCAGATTTGTAACATTGAAGTAATATTTAGTAGTTGTTTTTTCAATAAACATTGATAAAAAATATTTTCGAAGAAGAACATTTATTATTTCCATACTTCCAGTTTTTTCTAAGGTAATAGAAAGACTCGCTTATTCACACTTCAATCACTATCTCACAGAAAACGGATATCATAATAATTTGCAATCAGGATTCCGCGAAGGGCACAGCACAGTGACTGCGCTGGTAAAGATCACAGATGACGTTAGAATTGCTATGGACAGAGGGTTGCTGACACATTTGACGTTATTGGATTTTAGTAGTGCATTCAACTCTGTAGATTTTGATCTACTTCTGGCTACACTCAATCAACTCAATATATCTCCCTCTTGTTCTGCATGGTTTGAGTCTTACCTCAGAGGTCGTGCACAATGCGTCCGACTGCAGAGTGGTGTTCGTTCTCAGTGGGTGGAATTAAGGGCAGGGGTACCGCAAGGCGGAATCCTCTCTCCCCTTTTGTTCTCAATTTTTATTAATCCAATTGCGCGACATATATCCTGCCAATATCATCTCTACGCTGATGATTTGCAGGTTTATACTCACTTTAAGTTAGTTGACCTTGCAACTGCAATTGAATGCAAATCACATTGCCTAAAACAAATAGCCGATTGGGCTTCCAGCAATGGACTTATTCTTAACCCATCCAAATCACAGTCAATGTTTATAGGTAGCCACCATTTAATTGGTAAACTCAACAATTTGAAGCTGCCACCCACCCAAATGAATCAAGATACAGTTCCATATTCAAAAACGGTTAGGAATCTTGGTCTGATTATAGATCAGAGACTCTCTTGGCAACAACATATAAATTCCATTCGCAAAAAATTCTTTTATTCGTTGCATAATCTCAAAAGACTCCAAAGATTCTTGCCAATTAAGACCAAAATCCTACTCGTTCAATCCTTATTAATACCGATCCTTGACTATGCAGACATTGCTTTTATTGATCTAAATGAGAATCTTTTAACTAAAGTTGAGAGACTACAAAATGCAGGCATCCGATATATTTTTAACCTCAAAAAAACTGATCACATAACCTCTTACAGAAATCAGCTGAAGTGGACCACCATACGTCAAAGACGTGATCTTCACATTTTGTGTCTAGTTTTTAAAACATTATTTCTAGCGTCCTCCCCATATTATCTTAAAGAAAAATTCGAGTATCTGGCGAGTCATGGTTTACCTTTGCGATCCAACGTCTTCTAGCAGTACCAGCACACAGTACGAACTTTCTGTCCAACTCATTTCTTGTTCATGGTGCTCGCTGTTGGAACAATCTTCCTTCGAAAATCAGGATGATAACAACTTTTCCTTCTTTCAGACAAGCTGTCAAAAATCACTTCCTTTCACTGAATTTAGCATCTGACTCCTAAAACCCTTTCCCCTATGCATGTGCACGCTGCAATATGTGTATGTATGTTATACTTTTTCTTATTATTATATGTCCATGAATGCATTGTTGCCTGCATGTGCCTTTTTCGTTTGTTTGCTTTATGTTATGTCTTTGTTTTTTTTTATATTTATAATGTTACTGTAGATATGTACATTTATGTCTGTTTCGTTTTTTGATTTTAATAACCGGGTTAGTTGGAAGACATCGCATTTTAGCGATAAACTCGCCCTCTGTACATTGAATTGTATAAATGATATTTTCTATGTAAATTTGTATTATTGTAAACAATGTACAGTGAAGAATAAAATAAATAAATAAATAAAATTATTTAGTATGTTTTTTTTATCATTCCGATATGTTACTAAATAAAAAGATACAATGATTTTTCTAAGAACCTGTTTTCATAAAAAAATCGTTCGCAGCAATATAGAAAAATGGCCGCGAAAAATTTAAGATTAAAAAAGACACATACATATTCGAATGAATAAGGTGTTTTCACCTTACTCCAGTCTTCACTGGATATATTTCCTAGGGTTTTAGCCCACTCCAGCCTCTTTTTGGCCATTTCAAGTGTAATCTTTTGTTTTCTTCTTAGTCGACGTACTTTTAGCCCACATTCAAAAGGTCTCCTCCTCACAGTAACTGCAGATACCATGAGTCCAGCTTCACTAAATTGATCGCACAGGACCTTAGAAGTAGCTTATCGATTGTTTAATGCCATTTTCACCAGATTTTTTTGTGCACTGGGAGTGATTTTCCTCTTGTGACCACAATTTTCTTTTCTATGATGCTCATATTATGGACACAATTTTTTAAATTCTGCTAACTGTTTTTTGCAAAACTCCTACTTTTGGTACAATTTAAGACTGTTTAAGCATTTTTATGCAATAAAACATTAACCACAGAGAAATTTTTTGGTACTTTATCACATTTTTTCCCCATTTTGAAAAAATATTAAGATACTTTAAAAAAACGATATCTTGAAAAAATAATTATAAATAAATAAACATCTTTTGATAAAAATCTACAAGAATACTTATTATTGAAGAGATTTAAACATAAAAATAAAAAAAAATGTAAAAATACCTCAAGAGGACGTCCACGGCAACTGCTGGAACGCTTTGTTACTAAATGACAAAATCATGAATTTCCATGTCTTCCAATGTTGCCAACGCTCTAGTAAAAAAAATACGGCATTGCTAATTACGAAAATGGGTTAAAATATAACCCAATGTCAGTTCTTTACATTTCAGAAAACTTTGTTACGATTTTCATAAAAACATAGAAGATATTTGAAGACAAATACAAAAAATTGGTTATTTGAAACTCTAGTCTAATAATTTGAACACGTCTGTAGTTCTAAATTATTTTCCTGTAATCAAATAAACATATTCCAGTGTATTGAGTCATCTCAGCATTGGCGGCCACTTCATTGGTTCAACTGATCAAGCGCACCCCCGACAATTCTGGCTAAAAATCACAAATAAAATATAATTTTATCTTCTAATGCTTCTGAAAGTATTTACAAAAATGCTAATAACCAATCAGCGCCTTAATTTAGCAAACGCACTGACATCAAAACGGTACGCCATACTTTTTACGATCGATGTGCGACCCAGATATCGCACTACCCAAATAGGATATTTTCTATACGAATGAGAGATGCAAGCGAAAACCGTCAAATTTGTCCATCCCATACAGTTTGTATGGGGAGGTTTGTGCGCCGCACTGCTTACAAAATCGTTCAACTCGTACACGTACACTATAGAGGTATGTCTAAGTAGTAGTGTGACCCTGAACCTTCAACCGAAGTCTGTCGATAATTCATCTTCGTTATAGATCGGAAGTGTTTAATTATTATTATTATGCATCTCGCATATTTTGCGTGACGTGCAAAATAATATTTCACTTTTAGTTCCGATTTTTACATTGTGTCGTTGGTATTTACGGCTGTTTATATTGGACTATTTTGATAGCATATTTAATTATACACAAGTTTAATATACCTATTCAGGCTAATTATTTTCAACATAGTGTTAACAAAGCAGTGATAATACAATTTATTAATATGTAAATAGTTTAGTTGTTTATATGAGGATATTTAAATTAAGAATATTTTTTTGCGCATCAAAAAAATAGGAGGATCGATCTTCTCTATAAGTGATAAGGTAGGAAACTATAGCTATTATTTTTTACTTGTATCACATATTTTTTTAATTAATGTACAATGGGAATGGGAAGTTTTCTAGCAATATAATCTATTGTTAATTAATGTTATCTTTTTAATCTCGCGTGTATGTTTTATGATATTCCTAATATTTCCTAAAGGTCTGATCCTAATGTCATAAAAAAATAGAAACGATTGAATGAAATTCATCATTTGATAGCTAAAAATATGTATGGTCACACGGGACGGCTTCTGGTATTTTAGTTTACCTATTACGCGCACCCCCACACCCATTCCCACGAGCCGCTACTGCATCTCAGTATACATTTCCTAATTCAATTTATGTTTTAGTTAAAAGAGATATAGAAGGGATTTGTTTTAAACCAGGGAATGGCAATATCGACGTAACAGGGCTGAAGAATTTAAACAATAACAAGAAAATCTTATCTGTAATGTTGTTTACCAACTTCATTTTCATTGCAACTGGGGAAAAACGTCTGTCAAGTATCGCGAAGAACGTTCAAATTATACCTACATCTTCATTGAATGCAGTATACGTACAAATACATAATTTGTGATAAGAGACTCTTATGACTTGTATTATGAGATAACTGAAGTCCAGTATCCGATCAATATGTCTTGCCTTTTGCACACTGATGCCCTCTCTGTATATCTCAAGATTTTAAAATCCGCCAAAAGAAATTTTATTATCTTATAAATTAATGCCTTAATATTACGTGACATCTTCTTAAAATATTGTACTTGGCACAAATCGTCCCACAAGGGACGGGTTGCCGTAATCTTATAAATAATAATAATAACAATCATGTTGCATCGTTTGAAAAGGTCGCAAATTATATATAAAGTGAGATATTGATACTGGTTGACTAGATACATTTTTTTTAATGCAAATCAATGGGAACCAGATCCTTGTAAAACAAAATATCAATAAAGATGATCGTCTGAATCTAAAACGGTCTGAATATAAAATTTATTGCTCCAAAAGTTTGCCATTTTAAAAGAACATCGAATTGTACTCGCCCTCTGTACATTGAATTGATATTTTTATGATATGTGCTTTGTATTGATTTGAAATATGGTAACCAATGTACAGTGAAGAATAATATAAATAAATAAATAATAAACATTGTTCGTGAGTTATTGATATTGGTTTCATTTTAGAAACCAAATAGTTACGAACGAATAGCGACCTTCACCTTGCATGATGCTACGCCACAATACCTATACGGTATAACACATAATGTTCAGCATCGGGTCCGCATCACGTATCTTCTCTACTACATACAAACAAAACCAATACACTAGATATTGCCGGTATATCATATTATATTACGTACTATCAACACGCCCACACAACACTGCCGTACATCAAACTAAACCAAAACAAGCTCGTACTTGGGAGACTGCGCCAGTTACCTATCCATCTACAGTCTATACAAATACGATATACGATTTGCCATGATTCACTATTTTGAATGAAAATACGATAAAGACATAATGCCATCTAATTATTCATGACAATTTTACAGATACAAAACTTGAAAGTTCTGAATATTGTATGAGAAAAAACGCGATCCTAGTAAGAAAAATATAACATATGCATGATAGTATTGTACATAGATATACCTATATACCGGATGAATCGAGTGCATAGAAACGGAACCAGCGGAAATCCAAACAATCAAGCTGAGCAATTTGCTCTGGATATAAATGAAGCACTACGCCTAATGCACATCTATATCGTCTGCTTTAGAAATTACAAATACCTACACACGGTGTGAAAAATATTCATAATCAACATTTTTTCAAAAACTTTTCTATATCGCCTATGTATATAATTGTGAGATTTTTTATTTCCCAGAGGGATACTTATATTCATCGCTTTTATTACATTATTTTATCGAATAAAATAATGTGGAATACAAATACGAGAATAATTAATTTAAACACATTATAATATTAAAAAATGGGTGTAGGTACTTGGGTATATTCAAATTATTATTCATTTAAAAAAAAATGGCTGGTGACAAACAGCTTCGAAATCGACGGATGTGGGTTAGTGAAATTAAGTAAACACAATTATATAAGATTTGACAGTAGAATGGAAAAATGTTTAGTCAACATAACATACAACGAGTCTTTTGAGGAATATTTTAAATGAAAAATAACGCTTAAAAAACTATAGATGCACAAGTATTTAAATATTTGTAATACAGTTTTAAAGTCAGCGAAACTAAAAAAAATAATTAAAATAAATGTACGCCTAGGTCGAATGATCGTAACTGTAAGTAATGTGTGCAGTATTATAAGTAATGTTATGAAGTTTACCTGCCGTACATAATGCAAAATAGATAAAATGTATCCGCTTGCATTTCCTGTGACCCCATTAAACCAAATATGCCCATGGTTTGTTATATTATTGGGTATTGTCATCGCACAACATGTATTTAGGTATAAATTATAATACGATGATGATGGTATGGTATTATGTCAGTACTCTAGTACAACATAAAGTCATTGTAAACAAGTCTAATAAGCGTGAAGGAGTAGAACGTACGACTCTTTATTCAATTAGCTGCCTGAATAATAACTTATGGAATGATCGCGTGGAGCGTATTTAGTTGGGAAATGAATAATTAATATCTATATACGCACTGTCATCATTAAAACAGGCAGGTTAATTGAAAACATTGAGTAATTAATAACTCGTATACCAACAGCTCAAATGTTACGTGTTTGTATTTACTATTCACATATCCGATGACAATGAAAATTAAAAATAGCTACGATTTCAATATTTCGTTATATATCTATGTACTAAAATCCACACATAAATATTTGAGTCGGTTCGTATGTGCGTATGTCCTTTATGGACTCTGAAATAAGGAAAGACAGAAGTAAAATAATACACTCTATACGAGGTCTCATCTCCTGGGCACGTTCAAGGCTAAAAACATTTAAAATATCTTATGTATTGATAAAGAAATTATAATAATAAAATTTGTATGGAAAAATCTATGAAAGTTTTTGTAAGTAGCAATATTCATGGTCGAACATTTTTCAGTGTACTGAATTAATTTCACAATGGATGTGACGCGAAATACATCAGTACTGAAACTAAACATTTGGGGATTATTTTGGTTATAAATTGTTGTGTTTGATTATGATAAAAACTCCTGAATTATGCAAGTTAAAATTGCATATTTTTGACATCTTGGGCTAATTTCATAATGGCCGACATGAATGACATAGAATCCAATACATTAATATTTTGGTTGGTACATCAGTTCATTAGTTTGTTTGTTTTTTGACTTTTATGTCCTCTGTACGATATGTATCATCCAGTAGGCGAGCTGAAAACATTTAATATGTATACTTTTATAAAGATTTAATTTATAAATGATGATGTATCAACGATCTTTTGTCGATGTTTGGTAAACTTGAAAATCACTAAAAATCTCATATATCTACGACCATGCTATTAATATGTGTTCTTATTTTATTGTTGATATTCAGTTTCTTTTTATTTCAAAATATGGTTACCAATAATATCAAAAACACAGAACTAATTCAATGATGCTTCAATGTTCTTTTGTCAAAGTAAGGTAAACATCAAAATAAAATAAAAAAACTCATATCTACAACAATACTATTTATATGTGTTCTTATTTTATTGAAGGATATTCTGAGTTTCTTTTAATTTCTAAATAAAGTTATCTGTTATAACAATCACAGAAAAGGGTGTGAGATGCATCATTCTTAATTATCTCATAATATAATGTCATCATATAATATAACTATACCAAGCCATAGATAACATTTCTAAAACTTGCATTTAACATAATGGTAGTTAGGCACTTTTGTAAAGGATATCATTTCAATATTATGCTTGCATCAATCTGTTTCATTAGAAGTATTTCATTTATTCAAAACATGCATCTAAAAACATAAGATTTTCAAAATTTAGATATTAAGATACTGTCTATTGATAAAGATAATTGTTAGAATTGCATACCAACTTCATAATTCTGTTTTATGACTCACTCTGAAAAGAAATTTGTGGCTCTAAAGCATTATTTGCGTTACATCTATTTTTTAGGAATATAATTACATTTCAAATAAAGAATAATGTCCGCGATTTGTACTTTCGTATAATAAAATTATTATTGTATGGTTTGCAGTAATTTTAAATTTCATGAAAGTATTCTAAATTCAAAATAATTATAGAATTTCTAACACTAAACGTAAACAATTCAAAACTGTCATAATAAGCATAGAGATACTAAGTGTCAAAATCAGGGTTGCCAGATTGTGTGACCAAAATTACCTGCATTTTGCCAAGAAAATACCGCACAATGGGACCTTACACATGGGAAAAATATAATTTTTACTCCAACATGATTATTATTAGATCACTTATATTGCGCTGTTTTTGTAATGAAATCACCTCAAGAGCGCATTTACAATATTATTTGTCACTTTAATTTATTTTTATTACTCTTAAAATACAAATCATGTAAACTATTTTTATTGTCACAAATTTTAGGTATTAGATTTAATTTTATTAAAATTTATCACTTAATTTTAAGAAACAAACACAAAAAACAAAACTATCAAATAAAAAAAACACTTTATTTTGGTCGGAAAATAAAAATTTAATCGATTAACTATTATATTTGATTAAAAAATTGGAGAAGTTATGGGTTCAGTCAGCTACAAGAGCGCCATCTACCCAAAAATGATATAAATCATACTGTTCACAATTCTGTTTCATATTTCAATTTCTACCCCCCCCCCATCGCTAAATTTTCGAAATAGTATAGGAATAAATATCGTCAGTTTTCTAAAGGGTCGTTCACATTTGTTCACTTTCAGTGATCACTCCGGATGAACCTCCAAGATAAAAAGGTGTGAACGGGCGTTTCATCAATAATGATCACTAGCGATGACGGATGAAAGCGATAACAGCCCGTCATAATTTCGATGAAAGGACCTTTCACTGAAACGACCATAAACAAATTTTATCTTATTTTTTGTTTTATTCTCTATGAATTTGTATAGAATGTCAGAATCATATACAAAATTATTATGCAGTCGAGAACTATATTGATTTGTTTTAAGGGCTTTTTTTCATTTTTTTATTTATTTAATTATATTTTTGTACGAAAATATGTCAAAATACAACATGACTGAAAGTGTTGACATGGCAGTGAGAGCATAGGATGAACAAATGTGAACAGACGTGTTCACTTTCGATGAACAGGTTTGACCCTGACACTCTGAATGATCATCCAGTGTGAAGCAATGTGAATGCTACTTTAGAATAATTATTTTCTCACGATTCCCTTTTTTTCTAATGCAACAGATATTTGTACCGATGATAAAACACAAATTAGTTACACTGGCAACACTGTCCGATCTGTCAATTGTATGGCGTTTGGTGATCCGGTAAATTTTTTTGACTTTGTTTTGATTTTAAAAGACTTTAAAAATATAAAACTGAATAAAACAATACGTAGTGTATCTAAAAAAAATGTTTTCAAGAAATATTCCCAGTGTTAAGCGGAGTTTGAAGCTCAAAAACTACGCTGGTAGATTAACAATGTTTTCCAAAAAACATTGATTTGACTGGTAAGCACTGTCTTAATATTTTAAATTGTATTTTTTTTATGTTTGACGACTCTTAATTGTATTTCTATTACAAGATTACTATTCAATTCTGTGCCTTCTTAAAATATACTTAATGTAATGAATTTACTTAAAAAGGCAAATTATTTTACCGAATATTAGAATAAGCTAAATAAAAAGCTGAAGTGAATGTCTCAGATGCTTAATAATAATGCATCATTAAATGATTGTGTATGGAATGTCTCGATGACTCACTTATATGACAATCCCGTGTTTCTAGGAAGTTAAATTACTGTATTGCTGATGAATTTCAATGTTCTTTTCTTTCAGGATTATCTGTGAGTTCTATAAGAAGAATTATAAAAGAAAACATAGGGAAAGCCGTCCAGGATGATTTTGATATCTACTCCATTCGCCAAAAAGTGCATTTGTATTACACTTCTTCTTCTTCTTCATGTGTCTTGCCGGGTCCCCCCGACGTTGACGACCATTTGAGAGAAAGCTTCCCTGTCCTGGGCGGCGCGAAACAGCTCCTCCACGGTTCTGACACCGGTCCACTGTCGAATGTTACACTACATATTTCTTATATTTATTTTACTGTTTTTATTAAATAGTTTTATATTATAATTACGAGTCTGTTTTATTTTCCCTTTAATGTAAAATATTACAGTTAACAGCATATTTTCATGGATGTGTAATTGTGAGGATATCCTTAGTTAGATGATGTCTATCATTATGCAGCCATTTAACCAGTATATGCTTCTGAAGGTGAAAATGCTAAGTATTTATTAAATGATTTTATCATGTAAAAGAAGTCCAAAGTCATGGTCTTTGAAAGAGGAAGTGAGAGAACAGTATGACAGGTAATGATTGACAACGAAGTGTTAGAGCAAGTTGACGAATGTGTGTACTTGGATAGTTTGTTCACGAGAGATGGGAAGTGTGAAAGCGATTGAAAGGAGAAAAGTTGCTGGCAATAAGGTAAATGGTGCAATCCGACCAATAATTGCAAATAGGAACATATCTACCACAGCTAAATGGTTAGTGCACTCTGCTATCTTAGTGCCAACACTCATGTATGCAAGTGAGACGTGGACATGTTTAGAGAAGGATGAAAGTGGTAGAAATGAGATCGTTGAGAAGGATGTGTGGTAAAGGTCTGAGAGATTGTGTGTGTAACAGTTATTTACGAAAGGAATGTGGAATGAAAGTTGGTGTGGTTACAGGGATGAATATAAATATGTTACAATGGTTTGGGCATGTGGAAAGAATGAATGAGGACAGAATGACAAAGAAGATATATTTGGCTAAGAGGAATGGTGCTCGGAGACGTGGACGTCCGAGGTTCAAAAGCAAGATCATTTAAATCAAATCCTACAGGGCGGTCACGTGTTGAGCACATTGAACAGGAGAGCATGCATGAGAAATTGTATGACAGTGACGGAAGCGAAAGATGTATGCAAGGATAGAAGGAAAAAGCGCTCAATCCTTTTTGCCTACCCCGCGAGGGAAGTGGCGTGATGGTATGTATGTAAAAAGTCCATTTACTTGGAGAGGTCCTAGCTTATTATTATTAGCTATAGGATTTTTTTTTGTCTGGAACTAAAAGAGTGAATAATAAAAAGAGTCAGCAACTAAATGTATGCACGGAAAGAGACTGATAGAAAGAGTGAGAATTGAAAGTGATGAATGTAATGTGAAAGTAGGTTCTCTTACAAGGTTTCGTTTTTACACAATCAATGTTTGAATAGGGCTACAATGTGAAAGATAACAGCGCCCTCGATTATTTGTCAACTATTTTTTGACAAACTGTATGTATTGTATATATGATTTTGGCACGCATAGAGCTGATTATTATTATGACATGTACTTTTTTTGCTGCTAAATAGATTTTAAGTTCATTTTTTCAATAAGATTGTGTAGTTTTAACTCACATATTTGGATGAATATCTGTTTTTAAACCCGAGCGTTGCCGGGTTATAAAAGCTAGTATTTAATAATACAAAGAGTGCGTGTGTAGGAACATAATAGAAACAAATCGGTCGATCATTCAAAGCGTATCTAGGCCAAACATATTTCTTTAGATGTATCCTTCGATGAGGGAAAAATGCTCGTCATGAAAATGATTCTACATTAAGGATATTACGAAGCGACGTGAAACAATGTGAGACGATAAAAAGAGAATATAGGAAAGGCCATGGTATCGAAGTTTTCAATGCTAGCTGTCGCTAGGTAGAACACAAAATCGTGCACGTCCTACTTTTATTAACACAAACAAATAATATAATCAATAACTGATAGGAACGAACGAGGTAACACAATTTGTCTGATTTGTGTCGCAAGCTTTGAGTCTCAAATAATAAGCTGAGTATCTTATGAATTTTTAGCAATTGTGCACATTAATATCAATAGTGTAGTAAATACATTGCTTACTACTTACTACACAGAATCATATAATACGATGACAATGTAAATCAGTAGCGGTGCGTTGAATTTGAATGTTCATGACATAACTGTTCAATCCGGTTTGTAACCATTGCGATATCACAGCATCACGTGTACTAGCATAACGCAATAGGAGAGAGGGCAAGGAAAGAAAAATAATAGTGAGTGTGATGAAGAGGGGGCAGGTAATATCACCAAGCAAGACTTCAAGTAACTGCCTAGCCAATTTCTTTTATTAATATATTGACCAATTTTTTTTGAAAATTTTATACCTGATTAATGTTGCACTGTTCAACTCCTGTTTTTTTATTATTATTCTAATTGTTTTGTGTCTTTTGCAAAAAAAAAAAATGTATAGGTACATGTACTATTATTATTAAAATGGCACCATATTCTACTGGGACCATTACAGCCTTCGGCCAATGCGATCCCAGGGAAAACAAACATTTACAAAAGTGTTTCCACTTTCCCTACAAATTCTCCGTATGTTATGTGGAATATGTCCACATTCTGTATTAATAATAATAATAAAACTTTATTGACAGAACATAATTGTTATGTAATTTGAAACAAGTGTTTCTTTCTACTATTGATAATTAATTCGCAGAGAGACGTCTTTCGACTTATAAGGTCAATATCAATCTTAGATTGATAATGATAATGACCTTATAAGTCGAAAGACGTCTTTCTGCGAATTAATTATCAATAGTAGAAAGAAACACTTATTTCAAATTACATTATTATGGAATTCTACTACGTGTGCACCGACACAATTAATAACATAATTGTACAAACACACATAATAAATAAAAACAATGTTCTGTCAAATGGCGTATATATATATATATATATATATGAAGACTGTATGATCTAATTTTCATCCGAAATGCATGTACAACATGCACCTCATGAATGAAAGATCATTTGATTTTACGCAGGAGACAGTATGAGGGTGAAGGTTTTACTCCATTTCACTGCGTACAGTCGGGCAGCCTAACATCCCTTCGACAAATCCAAACTGCATATTCCGGTGACGGGCCAAGCCTCGTTCCGTATGCAAAGGCATGAGCCAAGTCTCTGCCCGACTGTACGCAGTGAAATGGAGTAAAACCTTCACCCTCATATATATACAGAGTTATAACATGTGTTGTAAAAGGCTAAGGCCGTAAAAATCTGTAAATAAATAAATATGCAATGTTTGAAGACGTCTTGTATAGACACTACATACGTCGTACCTGCACCAAACAGATATGTATCTATAAAACTACACTAATCTGTTTTATAGAACTGACGTCGATTTTATAACGGTGATGACAAATATACCGTTTTGCAAATCATTTTTAAGACAAAATTAATTCAATTTAACTGTGACTGTTAAACACAACATATATATATGATGTATTATATACGATAGGTATGATTTTAATCGCAATATATGCATCACTTGCAGAGAAGAGAGTATTAGGTGTTCCGATGCTTACGAATCGGCTTTTGGCTGGCTTAAGCGCTTTATACCATGGCAACGTTCACCAATTCCACCTATATCTCTTATGCTTCTCTCATATCAATCTTTTTTTTTTCCGAGCGGGTGACTGCACTCATCGGTGAAAAGCGACTTCGTCCAGCCAACCGCACCTACTGGGATTCGAACCCACCACCTCCGTGTTACGAGTCAAATACTCTAACCATTAGGCCACGGAGGTATGTGGGTAGCCAGAGAGTATTGTTATTATAAGCTGCAATTATTTTTTTACATCTACCGCGATCTCACCGCCACCTATCGATATTGTTTGCAACTGCTAAGCCATTTGTTCAGCGCTAGGATTCGACCTTGCGACCTTTGAACATGCTATCCAACACATTATATATGTCGTTGTTGCTATGACCAGAGAGTGTTATGCGAAGTTATTTTTTTCGTATAAACTGGAATTTTTCACCTACGAAAGTGTTAATATGATGTATTATATTAACACTTTCGTAGGTGAAATAATTCCAGTTTATACGAAAAAAATAACTTCGCATAAGTATATATATATTATATATATATATATATATATATAGTATATATATATATATACGAATCAGTAACGTGAATAGCATTTTAAATATAATAAATACATAATATATTAAATACACATAAATAATGCAAATACCACCACACACAATCACTGCACATCCCACAATGTGGGTAGGTCAGTTACATTTAATAAACATCCGAACTATCCTCTCCATGTTAACATGAAATAATATGAAACTACATATATTTGTTATATTGTATTAACGGGGCCTAAATTGAAAAATTGTTCAATCAATTTTATTAAGGTATTTCAAATTAAAGCTCTAACCGTAATAATTTCTAGCATTCTCATTAGACAAAAGTGCGCCGATTGCAAAAAAAATATAAAAATAAAAACTTCTTGTGAAAAAGCAAATGACATATACGTACAATAAAAAAGGGTATTAAAAACTTAATAAGACAAGAGAAAGTAAACAAGAATTTAAATAATAGAGGTTTGTATTCACACCTTAATGTCATAGCGTTCTGGAATTCGATAACTTTTTCTATATGTAATTTTTTTGGTGGGAAATATGTTCCTCTTGGTCATTTACGAATTAATAATAATATTAATAGCTCTTGACAACTTATTTTGCGCCGTTTTGTGAAAATCACCGCAAGGGCGCACACATATTTTTATTCAAATGAATATTTTTATTAATAACTATGTTTCAAGGTTTCTTTAATTTATTTTAGTATTTGAAAAAATGAACAAAATGTCAGTAGATACTTAAATTTCGATTTTAAATTTTATTATCACAATTTTTACTAACTGATTTTTTATTTTTCATTTTGTTACTTTGATTAAATTTTATAATAGTAAATATCAAAACATATTTTTTATTTATAAAAATACTAAGATTTATATAAGCGCTACGATTTTGTTGTTATGAATCGATTTCAGACAGTATTTTAATTTTTAAAAGCAAGACGTTAAAGGCTTCAGGCAGCTACTGTGAACGCCATCCACACGAATTAAGGTATGTGGGAAATATATCACTCTTGTCTATTTGGCGCCAATGATAAATTTGCACGAAACCGTCCAAGGATCGAATGGCAAGATCATATAAACCAGATCCTACAAGATGGTCACGTGTTGAACACATTGAATAGGAGAGCATGCATGAGGAATTGTATGACAGTGATGGGTAGCGAAAGGTGTATTCAGGATAAGAGAAAATGGCCCTCAATTCTTTCTGCCTACCCCTCGACGGAAGTCTAAATAAATTTTGAAAATATTTTTATTGAAAGTATTTTCCAATTCGTGATTATAAAACCATATTTCATTTTATTTTCAGACAAGATAAAAAATGATGAATGGAAAATAAATTATGCAAATAAAAATGACTCACCCGACGTTAATCTCTATAACGTGAGTAAAGTCATAAATAACTATTATTTACTTAAAAAAATGGATCCGATAATGTATTGAATAGAATGATACCATCAGTAGGAATGAAACGCACCTTAATTTTTTTTCAGTAGAGTTAATAATAAAGTTTCATATCCTGCTTTCATCAGCGAGTGAATATCACGGGTAAATAATAACATTTCTTTATATAATTATATACGATTGTGTTTACGTATGTACCTAAATATATGTATGTTTGTTGTGTACACTCGTAATTTTGGCCAACTAGCTTCTTGAAAAAATGATATAGAAATGAGAAATTACAATGACAGTATTTTTTAACTTGCTGTTAGTTTATGAATCTAAATTCCATTAAGTACCTATTCCAATAACCATCGAAAACAAAATTAAACAAAACGTCGTGAAACTTGAACGATAATTTAATTTGTTATGGAGCGGAAGTTCTGGGTACCATAGGTAAAGTGAAAAGTTGAAAATAAATACCTTGAGATATGATCCATAATACTTGGTGACATACTGACTGTCGCACTGCGACAATACCATAATCTCTTGTTGAATATCTTCTATTTCGTCTTCGGCTTCTTCCAAGTCTATGATTTTTATGGCAACGACTTGTTGTGTCCTATTATCAATACCTTTGAACACCTCACCGAATGATCCTTTACCAATCTTCTCCTGCTTAGTAAAGATAAGCTCTGGATCGACCCTCTGAAACAACAAAAAGAAATATAATCAAATAACTGACTCCAACATAAAATATTTATCAAAGAAATGTAACTATAGTTACGCGCGAAGTTAGTCGCGTACAAGCTAGGGTAGGTTGGTACAAGAGTGCGCAGTGTACAAGATTACGCACTGCATATCTCTGGATCATTTGATATCTTCAATGGGCATTTTATTCTAGAAGTTGAGCGCTTGTCGGTGTCCATTTTTTGCGAATTTTAGTCGATTATTAAAGATTCTAGGTAAGAAAATCATTTTTTCATCCATTTGTTAAAAATTTTAGGCTTTTTAGAGACCGTGTCAAATAAAATCTATTTATGTTAAAACATATTTATTTACTTATTTCAATTTATTTGTCATTTACAATTGTACACTCACATGTTGAATGACGTCGTCATGACATATTGGCGGGTATTTTATAATATATTTATAATGTCCACTATGTACAAGAGTGCGCACAAGAATTTTGTACAAGAGTGCGCACGCATTCTAGTACAAAATTCTAGTCACCACAAGTTTCGGCACCATAAGTTTCTCAGATACCATCAATTCACATCAAAACAAGTAAAGATACCAGAAAAAGACGGATAAACAACCTGGGGAGAAAAAAAGAAGATTCTGGGATTTCCATGACAAAAACTACATAGGATAAAATCAATTATTTCTTAACTTACGTGACTTTCAATAAATTACAATAAATTTTAACTATTTTAGTTAGCTGTTCCGATTAACATTGCAATAAAGTTTGTTTTGATAACAATACAGATTCTTTATTTATCTTATTTTAGTCATAAATAACATCATATTGAACTGATTACTTATGCGCACTCTTATACGCAGTCGTGCGCACTCTCGCACACACCTATAGTGTAAGAGTGCGCATTTTAGGGTGTTTTTGTTTTTATTATTTTTTGTATTAAGTACTTTCTTAGGAAATTCTACTATGAACATCTATGAGACAATATACCAAGCTACTGAAATACATAATTAAGTTGGTTTTTTTTTTTTAATATCTGTAAAAAATCAATTAACGTCTTAAGTGCGCACTCTTGTACCAACCTACCCTATATGAAAATGTATTTCAATACGTTATAAACAGATTGATAAAAATAATTTCAACCAAATAAGAACATTTACTAAACTTCAAATATGGAAAAATTTAATTTGTAAATTTTAAATGACAGTATTTTTTTAAATAATAAATAATACCTTATAATTTGTCAGAATCGATATAATCAAACAATATGAAATAAAATCATCCAAAATTCAATAATAGCAATAAAATGTGATGAGATAATAAAAATAAATATTGTACCTACATAAAAAATTGAACATAAAATAATAATATAGTAGAATTTAATATTTAAATAGTATCTATTGAAATTAATTTAACGGTAAAAAATAATCAAATAAAATACCAAAATTGCGTTAAGTTTTTGCGGATTTTATTTGGCAACTCCCATCGGAATGTTTGTCTCGGCACCTATATAGTGAACTCGTAAATATATTATTATTTACCAAATATCAAGTAACACTAGGAACACTTTCTATACGTAGCAAGTTTTCAAATAAAGGTATATGTCTTGCACCTCCAAAATAGATATCGAGAATAAATTTATTGATTTATAGAACGTACCAGAAATAATAGGTAGTCGTACTTACTTGTTTTTTTTTTAATATAAATAATGCTTATTAATACGTTATACAATATACCGAGGGTATACAACTAAAATTAACTAAGTCATTTTAGTTTTGAGATGACATGGTCACCATTTAATGAAAAAAATTACTATACTATACCATCACGGCATATCCCACAAGTGGGGTAGCCAGCAGATCAGCTGCATGTAAGAAACATGCAAACTGTCCTCTTCGTGCCAATATAAAATCAAGACATTCAGGATGGGTGGCAAATCTCATCGCTGAATTAAAAAAAAATTGTCTAGATAAATACAAATTCACCGTGTATTATTTGAACTTTAATTAAGATGATATTGGTAAATGACTTTTAGGCTTTGCCAACAAATACAACCATAGGAATATATACATAATTTTTGACAACTTTTGTAGCACTAGTCTGACCCTCGAATTTACAAAATAAAAGCAGCAATGAAATAATGCTAATTTGTAATGGTGGATCGAAACAAATAGTGATAATATAAATCAATGACACTGACTCCGATCAACTTTGAAATTATATTTACAAGAATAAAACTATTGCCAAAATATTTGTCTTACAAAAATTATTACACAATATGTAATTAGTTATATTATAGTAAGTAGCGTAGGAACTCTACCCTTCATAATTACAACATCAATCTTACCATACTTAATATGTGCCAACCCATGTGCCAAAAACATTCGCCTCGTATATGAAACTACATCATGGTTCTTATTAATGAAACAACATACTTAAGCAATACATTAAAGTTTTGCAAATACATACCTATGTACTCGCTGTTTGCAATAGGTATATCTAACATAATGGGAATATTTGCATTTCCAATATCATCTGCAACAAGGCACACAAAAAATACCCTTATTATCTAATCCGAGGACTTTGTTATCGACATTTGATTCACAGCATTCTTCTTATGAAATTAACTTTAAGTGAGCATAAAATACTTGTTTCATAATTTTTTGAAATTTAAACCATGATAATGCTATCACTTGGCTTCAGTCAGTCTCTCACACGTTGCGTACTTAGTGGATAAAAATAAAATCATTTTCTGGAAAATAAAATGCCCTCAAGCAATATAAATAATGAAAGACTTACTTTAGACTTTAAGGTAACCAGTTATTTTATGAGAATTTCAAAATACTTAGAAAAACAGGCTGAAATGTAAGGAAGGTATATAAAAACAGTATATAATGACGGCCCCGGGTGAAATGATTTTTTGTGAGTTTCGTCCAAAAATGAAAAAAAACTTTTGATAAGAGATTACATATAAGTACATAGTACCTACCTGAAATGATATGGAAAAGATTTAAAAAAAAAATCTGTAATACGAGTTTCCCGTAACATACTGAACTGTGCTTTAATATCGGGGAAATTGAGTGCAAGCTATTAATGTTAGGCAAGTACAGCGTATTTCAACTCAAAGCCAGCGACCAAAGAGAATATGTGGGCGTGTAGCCAAATGACTCCTGTCAGTGTATGAGAATTTGCAAACTCACGTATCACAGTATGGACGTACCGCTTAAAAATCATTATAATAAATACAAGAACCTGCTCATTACAATGGATACGAAAGGTCTATAAAAATGTACAAGAAGGCTATTATAATGCATATAATGAATAAAAAGTATTATAGAATCTAAATAAATAGAAATTAAAATCAAACACTGGTCAAATCAATACAAAACTAAAGAGACATTAATTTGAAACAATTCGACTTAACTGTACGATGAATTCCGATTCAGTGATGCTTTGGACATTAATTAGCAGACACTGGTGCGGACCACATGTACTGTAATTGCTATAAATTCGAGATATTAATTTGAAAAAGATATAAATACCTAGATATAAATACCCATCCCGTGGAGCACCCGGTAAAGAATTGGTCTCCCACTCTTCTGCGTAAGTTTTTGAGTGTCCTGTAAAAGGCAGGTGTTCGAAAAAATTGAGACATTTTACATCTTAAATTCAGCGATGAGGTTTGCCACCCATCCTGAATGTCTTGATTTTATATTGGCACGGAGAGGACAGTTAGCATGTTTCTTACATGCAGCTGATCTGCTGGCTACCCCACTTGTGGGATGTGCCGTGATGGTATAATAATAATAAATACCTATACCTAATAATTACGAGTTTTCCATTATTATATAACAACATCAATATTAATTATCATGGAAACGTTAAGACCAGTAGTTATGGATTAGAATTACTCAGTAAACTGAAAATACCTACCTTCTTCGATACCATTATCTTGAATGTAGGTATATATTAAATAAAATGAGATATCGCTTATTACACTGCCGGCATATAGGTACATTGATTGTGTGACATTAATATTTTAATTGTGGTTTAAAATATACTTTCATAAAATTTATATTAGGTATAACAAACCAATAAATACCTTAGATGAAATATATTTCAGTATTTGTAAAATGATGTAACAGTGTCCAGGAAATAGATGGCAATGCATCAAAGTACACATGAAAACCATTGGTTAGGTATAGGTAATTGCGCTGCGCTGTTCGGTTTATACCTACTCGGATACACGATCAGTTTGAACACTACCCGTAGTAGTAGGTACTCGTAGATAGAATATGCGGGGTACCTACCAACCAGCCGCCGCCGTAGAGGGTGCAGAAGGAAGCTTGGCACAATAAAATCCCAATGCAATGGCTTTGCTCGTTGCGCCACCACTCAATGTACAATGCACGAGAGGAAATAAACCATAAATTAGAGGGAAAGAAAAACAAAACGTTAGTGGAACCCGGGTTGAGGTGGTTACGGTTAGAAATAATAAAGATCGATAGAAAATGGAGCCGGTACACAGCACCACTAAACCTACACTATAAGTAAGAATGGTAAATTCATATTAACAATTACTAACAAACATTTATTTATTTATTCATGTTGATAACAGTATTTTAAAACATATTATGTCATAAAATCTACCTAACTTAACATGAGCCAGTATCAACATACAAAAATGTTTTTTTTACTCAAGTATAATTATTATGTTTTCCTATTAAAGTACACTACACGGGATTATTTGGAAGATAATCTAGCGCAATGAACAGGCTCTGTGCAATGAATTGTATAAATCGTAATTTCTAGATACTTTTGTTATGATCGATGTTATAACTAATGTATAGTAAAGTAAAATAATATATAGTTGAACGAGTAAATAGGAGTCGCAATACTAAAACATGGATACCCAAAGTTAGAAAATAGCTTTTGATTATTATACATATGTAAAACGGTTTTCCTCTTGTTATTAAATTAACTTATAGTATATTTACACCGCATGAATATGAGAAGGGTTATGAATGCGAAATGAACACGATCTATGTTCTTAAACTTGTTAGCTATGAATAATATAACTAACTTGTAACTATAAATGCAAGTGCATCATATAAATATGTCCATACAATGAAATCTCGAGTCATTAAAATCCAGTATAAATGAGTAAATTAACATTAGTAAAAGCGCTTAATATCGACAGTCAAGAGAATTACAGCATGCATGCAGTGATTGTAATACTGTAATAACATTATGTAGGTGTATACCTACTGTGATAAGAGAGAATACACGATGCACGCACCATGTACCTACATACTACTATATCTATAACGTACTGTGCCCATCTTCCCATGAAGGTGGTTCACATAACGGATTATCCAAGTCCCCGCTACAAACACCTCTCCTTTACAAATATAACAAATTGAATGTTCTTATTACATTATCTATCTCTTCGCTGGTGCATATTGCAACACGTGTAGAATAGACGTCAAACTATACTCAAATCTTACAAGGCTTTGCGAAAGGAAACAGTAAACTATATTGTGGAATGTCTTCTGTAAGGTTTTGAGTTTGGTTGAGGGGACCTACATTAGGTGACCACCGATGCAGCAATTAATTAAGAAATTTGCGCGTTAAATCTATGGGGCTAGAATACGTAGAAACAATATTTTTGATAAGCAATGAAAATTCACATGACGATTAATGAGCTTTATTTAAAAAATATATTAGAATATCAATCTACGCGTCATACAATGCAAAAAATATATCAAAGCATTCATCTTATCCATAAAATGACAACAAAATATAAAATATATACAAAAACACACATTATTTTATGAATTTATGACACGATTGGATGTCCGAGACTGGATATATAATAAATATACGCATTTTGCTTGTGACTCAAAATCCAAATATCATAGTGTAAAAAGGATAAGTGATGGATAAGCATGAACTTATTGATAAAAATGACAAAAAATAATAAACTATTTTCATGCGCACACCATGTGTTTAACATGTTAGATCAATGGCGCACACTCCATTCTAAGTATGTAGGTTGTAAATACGCGTAATGTATAACAAAGCAAAATTCGATAATATTTCGAATAATTTTCATCAACAACCGTGACTAATGAATGTTCAGTAATATACCTATTATCAAAAATAATATTCAAAGATGAAAAATGTTTATTTATAATAAAAAAGAAAGATATTAATTTGTGGATACTATAATTATCAACGTTTTTCTGCTGAATAGGTTGGTACTTTAATCGAACTATTAACAATATACCTACCTATAGATACTTAGATAGGCATTGCTGATGGGCAGTGTTGGGCAAAAATCAATTGTAGAAACAATTGACAATTAACAATTAAATTGCCAGTTTTTAATTGCAATTAACAATTGAAATTTCAATTGTTAATTGCGAGTAGCCGCAATTTACAATTGATTAGTTGTAATTGTAGAACTTTGCAATTACAATTGATTAATTGTTAATTGTAAAATGCATAAAAAAAATAAACAATTAACAATTAAAAAAATTTGAAGTAATGTGTATGTTTGAAACTAACCGGTATCCGGCCTTCCACATCTATGTATCTATACCATCATGACATTTCCCACATATGGGGTAGACACTTAGTCAGTAGACTAATTATATGCAATAAACATGTAAGTCGTCCTCTCCGTGCTAATATCCACAAGTTTATCACATTCCGTTAATCTTCTGATTACTCCACTATCTATCCCATCACGGCATTCCCCACAAGTTTATTACATACAGTTTGTCTACTGATTATCCCACTCTATCTATCTATACCATCGCGACATCTCCCACAAGATTATTACATACAGTGTTGGTCTACTGACTATCCCACTCTATCTATCTATACCATCACGACATCTCCCACAAGATTATTACATACAGTTGGTCTACTGACTATCCCACTTTATCTATCTATACCATCACGACATCTCCCACAAGATTATTACATACAGTGTTGGTCTACTGACTATCCCACTCTATCTATCTATACCATCTTTATTTCATATTTTAAAATAGGTGCCATTGAGATGGTCTAGAGTCTAGGCTATAGAATAATATGGAATAAATAATAATATTCATCCCTTTTAGTTGCATTACAGATTGCAATGGTCATCTCATTCTACTAATAAGGGTTATTGTCTTTTGTGTTTCCCTGTCCTGTGGTCTTTGTCTTATTGTCCAGAGTCCATCTATTGTTTGTCGCTCTCTTACAAAGTGAATAGTTGTTGTAAAATATGTAGACCAAACAAGAATTAGGGTTGTCAGTTGACATGAAAGTTATATAAAACAGTTTAATTTTAAAATGAATTTATTTTTACATATATGTATGTTTATTACAAATAATAACAGTAAGTTCTGTTAAATAATTGACTAAGTGATGAAATTTCTGATATCCTGTTATTTTGACTTCTGTTTAAGTGTTGATTTTGAATAAAAATACGCATTCACGAATACCACAATATGAAATTCGCATTCGCGAATGTTAAAATTAGATATTCGAAACATTTATTACGAAAAATTAATTGACGTTCGGTTTTTTTTTGCAGAAATGAATGAAACATTAACGTGCAAGATACATACGTGACTCCATAATTATCAAATAATTGCAAATACTCTTTTGGATGAGTATTATACATTTTTTCTTTTAGGGCACCCACACATTTAAAATGCACCACTATACATAAAAATACTATAACCGATGAGAAAAATTCCAAGAGCATGTACTAAACACAATGCAATACACAAAAATTATGCATTTAATACAAATAATTAAGTGTATAACGAAATGCACAGCCCTGAAAAATGCGAATATGATAATGTTCTATGAGTTGTTTATGCTTTAGTCACCTTGGACCATTTCAAATAATACAAAAAATGTGAAAGTTACCCTTCTTACCTGTAAAATACTTTTATAATGCAGGAGTTGATTTTTAAGCCGTGATGGTATAGATAGATAGAGTGGGATAATCAGTAGACCAACTGTATTTAATAAACTTGTGAGAGATGCCGTGATGGTATAGATAGATAGAGTGAGATAGTCAGTAGACCAACTGTATTTAATAAACTTGTGAGAGATGCCGTGATGGTATAGATAGATAGAGTGGGATAGTCAGTAAACCAACTGTATGTAATAACCTTGTGAGAGATGCCGTGATGGTATAGATAGATAGAGTGGGATAGTCAGTAAACCAACTGTATTTAATAAACTTGTGGGAGATGCCGTGATGGTATAGATAGATAGAGTGGGATAATCAGTAGACCAACTGTATTTAATAAACTTGTGAGAGATGCCGTGATGGTATAGATAGATAGAATGGGATATTCAGTAGACCAACTGTATGTAATAATCTTGAAACTTGTGGGAGATGTCGTGATGGTATAGATAGATTTTAGTTCAATATTTACTATTCGGCCAATACCGGATAGTTACTATGGAATATGCATACCGATCTTTGGTATTAATTGTGTTATTTACAATTGACAATTAAGTTAATTGTAAATAACACAATTAATTTTTCAATTGCAATTAAATCAATTGTAAAACCACAATTAATGGATTTAATTGCAATTAACTTTAACTGCAGCTCGCTACAATTAAATCAATTGCAATTGATTTAATCGCAATTGATTTAACTGCAATTGAAAATTTAATTGTTTGGGCCTACAATTGAAAAATCAATTGAATAACGCCCAACACTGCTGATGGGTACCGTGTGTAGTGTGTACTGCTCATACTGAACGATAATGTTATTATTGTTGCATATTCTATGCTGGGCTAGGTCGTCTGTGTATACCTACCTATGCTTAGCTGACTACTGTGTATATCTTTCTGATTATTAATATTATATTATACTTGTATAAATTCTTATATACTTTTGGTTAGAACCGTAGTGCTTATATACATTTGAAAAAATTTGCTAGTATCTAAGTTTTATATTGTTCTCCTTATATGATTTACATTTTTCACTTGACTGTTTTCTTTTTGTTATTATGTTTTGTAAAGGCTGTTTCAGCCGTTTATTGTATAAATAAATAAATAAATATAAAAAATAAATGTTCAATGAAACGCACGAATCTTAAAGAGAGAATATATAAATACGCACATAATCGTGTCAATTTCATACAATAATAATAATAAACTTTATTGTACAAAATATTTCGATAAAAATAATCAGATAACAACAGGGTATAAACGAATAATTTTGCACAATGGGCGAGTTTATCGCAGAGGCGCGATACCTATCTTCCAACTAACCCAATACAACAAGAGAACGTAAAGGAATATAAGATAGGCTACAAAGCAAACATTTCACACTCAAGTGAAACACAATAGCTAGATAAATTATAGGTAGGTACTTGAAATAGAAACTGCTAACTGTGTACTTGGCAGCAGGTATCTTACCTACATAGCCACAACTCACTCAAGTGCTTACTAAAGTAAGGGTACATACATGCCAGCGGAAAGAATGATGCTAGTGCACAATGTTCCACAGAAAAATAAGATTATATTTGATCTTAAATATTTTCAGGAATGCACATAAGAGGGTAGCAGCTTACATATTTATTTTATACCACAATAAATACAAGGGTATCTTTCATAAGCATAGAGAATATGTGAAAGTGTATAATACCTACTCTGAATAATATGCCACCCCATTACTTTCTGAGCTCTGTATTATCTATTCTATTCTATTTTCAAAGGCAATCCACTCGTTTACGAGTGATCAGGGTACCTCTGTATTATCTACAAATTGACCCCTACACTCGACAAAAACATACACCAATATGCTGGATGAGATGAACAGAGCCAACAAATCCTAATTCTACGAAAGGGTTTTAACGTCGCGGGAGCCATCAGCTGGAATCGACTCCCCGAGAACTTTCGGCAAAATCAATCTATAACAACATTCAGGAGCAAACTGACATCGCTCTTCCAACAGTTTCCTGCGCTCCCGAGATGGATGCTACATTTAACGACCCCGGAGTATACATTCGTCATCATCATCGACTATAATAATGCTAATCTTAAATACTGGGCATGTTTACACCATGAAACCACTTTTTCCATGTCATCAATACTCAGGATGGTAAATAAATCTGTTCTGAGAACATTTCAAAACTTTAAAAAATGTATTGTTATAGATAGGTATATATAATGAGTTACAATCCACTGGATTGGTCTGCAACGAGTTTGGTTTTTCTTCTCCATTCGTCTCTATTCTCAGCCAGTCTTTTTAGCCCTACGTATGAGCCACAGTTCATGTCTCTCTTCAGTTGGTCCATATATGCGTCTCTTGGTCGGCCTCTGCCATTTGTCCCCTCGGTCTTACCCTCTGCGATGGCGATGAGTAGTCCTGGATGCCTGATGTTGTGGCCAATCCAGTTAGCTCGTTGTTGGCTGATTCTCTTAAGGAGTTGCCTTTTTTCGCCTACCCTGGTTAATACTTCTTCATTTTCGACGTGCTCCGACCAATGGATCTTGAGCATGCGTCTGTAGCACCACATCTCAAAGGCCGCCAGCCGTCCGCTTTCACTCTTGCTGATGGTCCATGTCTCACAACCATAAAGCAGAATGCTCCATACAAAGGCTTTAGTAAGGTTCTTCCTTACGCTTAAGTCAATATTTGGGGATTCCAATATCTTTGATTTTTTGTTAAAGGCAATCCTTGCCTGGTTTATTCTGCTAACAATTTCCGATTTGGAGCGTCCATCCTGGTTTATTCTGCTGCCCAGGTACACGAATTCACTTACTTGTTTGATGCTCACTCCATTTATGGCAATGTTCGCAGTCGCTTCCTCTTTTCCAACGACCATACATTTTGTTTTTTCTTTATTTATTTTCATGTTGTACTTTGACAACAGAATACTTTCCATTTTTCCTAAGGCTTCGTTCAGCTCCATCTCGGAGTCTGCGAGCAGTGCTATGTCGTCAGCATATCTGATCATGTCGACCTTTTTCCCATTTATTTTGACTCCTACACCAAAAAAATAGCCATAAATGTTTTCTAGATAAATTCCTGACGACAATATAGTATACTGATGTGTATTAGTCAGAAGCATCTAAATAATTAATCATAGGGTAGGTAATAAATAAATTTAAAAATGCTGTTCTAACAGCAGAATATAACATACCCACTTTAGTACAAGTAGAAAGTGAATGCTGAAAAAGGAATCATATGTACGTTGCACTGGCCTTCACGTTTGAAATTAGACCGGATATTGGATACTAGCAGATGTTTCATGAAAAATATATTACACGTAAGTAGATACATAAAATATTATAATTTATTTCGCAAACAGACAGTTATGACGTAATTAATAATTTGCAGCAAACAATTACAGTTGGAGAACCAACAAAGTTTGGAAATTTAATATTATGTAATGTAACATACATTAATTTTATTAAATAAAATATAAAAATATATTATTGAGCACTGTTTAATCTCCACTTTGTTAGGTTAGATACCGAACTTTTTTGCCTATACTTGTAGGCATCTTCAGGGAAACTGAAAAACACAAATAGTAAAACACAAAAACTCTTGAATTATTAACATACATTAAGTTGGCAGCACAGGAGCACAGCCATAATACATTTAAAAAATTCAAATTTTTTATATGAAATTAACCATCTCCTACCAAGAAGGAAATAAAGGAATGGAACTAAAAATAGGAGTAGAGAAAAAACATTAAATGATTAAACCCTGTGAGAACCTAGGAGTGGTCAAGGATCTTTTTATAGTCTCATTGAATCGCAGAAGGTATAGAAGTGTCAAATATGTCTATATTATTAAAAAGACAATTGTAATTATAACATCCAGTATATGAACGAGTTCTGAAAACAGTAACGTCGTTCAAGTAGGATGCTTAAATGTCAAAAGTGGTTCTAGTCCGTAGTGTAGAGTAATTCAATCAAAATATGTTTAATGATCAGTAAAGTCAACAATATTACAATTTTATAAAGAAGTTTTATATCAGTCACAATACATCTATTTTCGTAAGTCATTATTTTATGATATTGGACAGAAAGACGGCAATTGTCAAATGCGACACTATATTTTGAAATTTAGAGTTTTCAGAAAATCATCCTGGACTCTCTCAATTCTCTCGTGTTCGTTATGTGTTGAGGGTTCCAGACATCCGTGGCATACTTACTCCAAACAGCTCCTGACACATGTATGTCAGGAGCTGTTTGGAAAAAGTTTAAACAAAAAGTTGTTTTCATAATAATATGTAGTAAGTAGGAGGAGTAGGTACATGAGAAAACCGAACACGGATAATATTACAAGTACAAACATCTCTTCACTGTGTCGGTGTTTAGGTAGTAGAATTCCACAATGAAATTAAAAACAAATGCTTTCTTCCACTACTTTGTTTTTCTTTATTGAGACGTGTTTATTCTTTCAAAGACATTGTCAATATGCTCTTGCATACAATGCTGCTTAGATTGACAATGCCATATTATGAACAATTTGTTAGTTACCGTTTACTCATGGCATGACCTCAAGGGCGCCGTATTCATATATCATCAATAGTAAATAACATTTTTTTTTTATTTGACTACAAACATCTCGTCGCAATCCAGTATTTGGAGAAAATCTGAATTAAATTCGATTTAAGCGCTAGGCTAAAAAGGATGTGTACCTACTAATATAAGTAACATGTAAAGATGATATACTTCTTTCAATCATTCCACGCAGCTATGCATAAGGCAGACCATCGAAATAAATGGAGACAAGTTGTAAATAGCATAAAGGATGTTGGTTAAATAAAATAAAATAAATAAAATAAACTTTATTGTGACAATAGACAAGTACATTGTACAAAAGGCGGGTTTATTGCCAAATGGCAATTTCTGCCAACCAACCTGATGTTTGAAAAAAAAAAAAAAATAAGAAAAATAATAAAGTATGCCAGAACCATAGAAAAAATAAAAAATAATAAATAAATATACCCATACAAAAATAAAAATAAATAAATAAAAAATATATATATAATACTTGCATAAAGTGGAATGGGGAAAGGGGGACAAGGAAGGGGATGGAATTATGATGGGTTATTGAGAGCAAGATAGTGATGTTTCAGTCTACTTTTGAAAATGGAAATTGAAGGAGCAAGTCTGATCAGTAAAGGCAAATCATTCCATAACCGAGCTGCATGTATAGTGAAGGAAGATGTGACAAAAGATGTTCGATGAGTGGGAATAGTTAACGTACCAAGTGCACCAGAACGAAGAGGCAAGCCATGAGATGCCAAAGGCGTAAAACAAGATTTTAGGTAGCTCGGAGTAGAGGGGTTGCGGAGAACATTAAAGAGCAGGCAGAGAATATGCAGATTGCGACGCTGTGACATTTTCAACCACTTGAGCTCGTTTCTATATTGAGAGATATGATCAAATTTTCGAAGTCCAAAAATGAAACGAATGCAGATGTTTTGCAAACGCTCCAGTTTCATCAATTGTTCGTTGTTGATGTCCAGATAGGCCACATCCGCATACTCCAGCAAAGGTAGAAGTAAGGTTAGTGATAGGAGTATTTTAGTCTCTCGGGGAAGAAAATTTTGGTGTCGCCTAAGAGAGTGGAGACTAAAGAAAAATTTGCGACTTACCTCTCCAACCTGAGACTGCCAGGATAAATGTTGATTGAAAAACATACCAAGATTCTTAACCTTTTTTGAGAGAGAAATTTCAGAGTTATTGAGGTAGAGTTTGGGTAAAGTGTCAATTGGAATTTTAGGTAAGAGGCGAGAACTGCCTATTAGGATTGCTTGAGATTTTGAAGGATTCAGTAACAAACCATTTTGCTGTGCCCAATGAGAAATGCGGTCCAATTCACCATTTATGTGAGAGAGTTTTAGTCTAAATATTTTAGTCTAAATTTTGTCTAAATACCAATATACATTTATGAGGTTACGCTGGTATGAATTGTGGGATTGACAAGAAAGATGAATGAATTGTAGTTTGTAGCGATTCTATGTACAGGTACCTATATGTGATTCTATAACATGTCTGCTTGAGTCATCTTTCCAATGGATTAATAGTTTGTATTATGTATTCAATAACACACCAAATTTATAATTTATTATCATTTTGTTCTTTATTACAAAGATATGTAGAAAACGTATGAAGAATTTAAAAAAAAAATTATAGGATGTTTTTATAACAGAGAAAAAAAATGTTTACAACAGAGAAATAAAAATAGTGCCGGGATTAAGGTTTCTAATTTAGGTTTGTTTGTCTGTACCTACATTACCATATAGGTACAGACAAACATGACTGGTACACACATAGACATACGATATACATTACTTAATCACTAATCAGTTTAGTGTAATTGAGTAAGAGGAACCGACGTACGCGCATGAGAAATTGTATGAATGTGGAGGAAGCGAAGGAAGAGTGTAAAGACAGATATATTTGGCGTTCCGTTCCCTCTGCCTACCCCACTTAGGACACGGGCTGATAGTATAGTATAGTATTTTGTAAGCTCTGTACACTTGGCACCTACTATTGGTGTCACTTTTGTACAACTAAAAATGTATATCGTAGCTCATCGCTGAATATTTCATTATTTTTAGTGTTTTTTTTAACATCTTAAAAATTCTACCGTTTGCGATTCTAGTTCTGACAAATTTGTAGGCAACACATTCACTTTAGAAAAAGATAGCATTCACGAAGAAATGTGCATACAAAATTTATTTTATCAAAGGACCTTAGACACTATGACAAACATTTAAACATTGTCTAAATACCAATATACATAATACCTGAGGTGTGATAAAATATAACTAATAAAGTTAACAAATATTGTATAGTAAATATAAATATAATATTATTAAAAGGTTGTCTACATTAGTCACCGCAATTCTCAGTCAACATTCACGTTTCGTATTCGTTAGCTTGAACTTACACGAAATACTAGTCGTCTCCAGGCTATATCTATTATAATATGAAAATGTTGATGTCAATGACTATTACACTAATATAAGTATTTATATTACAACTTACAATAATACCGACTTCTTATTATGCAGATGACAACAATCTATAATGGTTTCTCATAGTATTGTACTCGAAGAAAGATTACGCAATTACCAGTACCTACGACATAATGTTCTCGTGAAACCGGTCTCTATGTAAAAAGGTTATTTTTACAGTTTCGACACTTGTGACGTCAGAGTGTCAAAAATATAATACAAGAAATAATTTAGCATGTAAATTTGGTGACTGAATAAACATTATTGAAATTATTAACTTTGAAGTACGTGTATACAATAACAACCTTATATTTGTTACTTCAGTATAAGAATCGATAAAAAAAATCGTGAAAAGAACTATTGAGTTATTTATTTATTCTTTTTGCGCATCATCATTAAATAACAGTGTTAACAAAATAATAAAAAAAAATAAAAACTAGGACGATGTGCAGTGGCGAGATTATCACTATAAAGTGATTTCTTCCATCTAACCACGACACATTGACATAAAACTAGTAAAAAACAAATTTACTTACAAAAAAATGTACAAAATATCAAAACACAACAAAAGAAAAACAAAACAAAATTTAAAATAATATATTTGACACACACCCAAAATGTGGTAGGGATTATGGATCAGAGGAGGGGGGGGGGGTCTAGGGAACGGATACTGAGTTAGAAGATAGCATTTTTTCCTGTAAAATTCTATGCGAAAAAGGAAGATTATTCCAACAACGAGCACCATAAACTGAGAATGATTTCGAGAAATAATTGGTACTGTGTGTAGGAATTGCCAGAAGACGCTCGTTATTGGATCGCAATGGTAGGCCATGGCTCGCTAAATACTCGAAATTTTCTTTTAAATAGTAGGGAGAAGACGTGAAATAGAGTATTTTGATAGCATGAAAAATATTTTAAACGCGGCGGCATAATTGCCATCCACACCTCTCAGCATTCAGCATTATACAACCAGATAAGTTTTTATAATATGATTATTCATGGTCATACAAAAACTGAACAGCCCGGAAAATTCACGATATTAAAAGATTAGGCTCAAAACGCGGGTTCAAAATACCAGCAATTCTGCCGCCGCGTAAAAAAAAATAAGACAATTAAACAAAATAAAATAATATAATGAAAGAAAAATTATGATGTATTTGTCTATCTGTTTTTATTGTTTTATTTTATTTATTTATTTATTTTATTCTTCTTGCACATCATCATTCATATAACAAATAAAATAAAGACACAATAGATTTTATCATAATAGATCTTATTTTATTGCTTTATCATTAGGCTTTTACATTCATCATAATAATATTTTTTTTTTTTTAAAAAGATATATCTGGGTTTTGTTATAAACCCAAATACAACCTTATACACCTTTCACAGTAAGCTAAAAGCTTGTGTCGTGAAAGGGGAATTTGCCGGCACCTGGGATCGAACCCCGGACCCCTTGTTCACAAGGCCGAGACCGAGAATATTATTTGATATTATCAAATAAGCAACTTCAATGTCGTAAAAATGTGGCCAAATTTCAAAGGATCATTTCGGATCCTACTTTGTATAAAATACGGGAGCTTAGTTATGTAGAGAAACTTGGTAGTCGACTCAAACGTTAGAATTATATAATACGGACATAATAAATTTAGCTCATACGGAAAACAAATGAATGCAAGGGCTTCAAGTAAAGCAAGTACAACTAAATGGATTACAACTTACAACGTAATACAAATCTAGTGAAAACCGTAGTCCCCTTATATGGATGAAAATGGTCGTTAAAAGTAAAAATCCATGTACATCTACTAGTGTATTTACTTTTACTACTGTATGCAGCTATTCAGGATTACGAAATATTTCCATGCCTACGTGTAATTGGTTTCTAATACATTACTACGTCTAAAGATAAATTATAAATACATAAATTTATACGTAATTTGGTAAATTTTTATTGTGCCTATAGATACTTATTATAAAAATAAAACTCTTAACTGTATAAAAAACATTATGTTTTTTTTTTATTACATCCCAAATAACAAGCCCAGTCATTTTTCATCAATCATATCCAAATTCATTTAGACGTCCTTGTTTTTCATGTCACTGAAGCGTTTCGGGAAATTAGAAGAAGCTTTAATATAACCGAGAGTAAAAAGAAGATGCACTAAAATCTCGAGTGATTTGCTGTCAAGATTTCCGATGTAGACTAGAGAGTAAAAAATATGATAAAAAACAGTTTTCCAAGTTCTCCAGCTAATAAGTACATAGTGTGGTGTTTATACGAGGCGACATAAAGGCCGGACGAATTCGCTTGCATAAAAAACCTAATCCGTCGATCGTCCATTGATCGTCAAACGTGTTCACACAGTCCACCGGCATAGATTCAACCTGTCAAATGCGCTTTGATTTTGACGTTGTTTTCAAAATGACGAACGTCGAGATGCAGATCGCGGAGTGTTACATAGTTGAAAATGTTATAGTAGAGGTTATAAGACGCCTTTTAACTAAGGAAAAAAACACCACAAACCAACATCACAGTAAAGAACCGTCACGAAACGGGAAACATTATAAAGTATATAGGTAATAAAGTTTTTACCATAGATACGGATGCCGCGCACATCTACGCATGCGCGCATCGTTCCATCAACGAAAAAAGTTGAAAGGTGGTCAACTTGACACGATATCGTTTTTACTGGTTTATATCGTTTCAGACTAACTGTCAATTTGTTCACACGGTTCTATTGGCTAACGATATTCGCCTCGTGAGAACAACGTTTAAACAATGAAAATTAAAGGAGAATTGATAGTAAAGCTAATTACCGTATAAAAATAAGAGAGATGGAACTAACGAAAAAATCAAAAAGGATTTTAAATATCAACAGTACAATTTTGTACACTACGATAGTAGATTTCAGTACATATACAATTCCTTAATTATCATAATGACTAATAATTTGTTTCCATTTTTGCCACCTAACCAATGCTACCAAGTATTATATTTAATTGATTGTAAGTTCTTATTGAACCATAGTTATTTATTGAACCTTCATAAAAAAGGAGAGGACAATGGGTTTCGTCAATACAGAAAACATATTTATTATGTGTTATCTTTACTATTATTATCACAATATGTGAACATGTCAATGACTCCAAACAACGCAAAATCACTTTTATGGCTGCATTGAATCACACTACCGCTAACACTTCAGTAACTTCATTTCTAAATTAATCTGTTACTTAGATACTTAAAACGAACATAATATTACACAGTGATCTTATGCTAATGCAATAATAATCACATTTAATCCAATAATGAATATTAACAGCCAACTATGTATTTTACAATATAACGCATTATATAACAATTCGGATAAGTAGTTGAAATCACTAAGAACTAAGGCTTATTTTAGAAAATAATTCACATACAACACACAAAATGCCCAAAATATTTTGGCTTTTACATTTTTATGTTGTCTGGTATCGAATTGCATTACTACTACGAACAGTTGTACCTTTTTAACTCGGTTAACACATCTAACAAACAATAAACATGATAAAATATTGCTTTGTTTTTCTAGGTTAAGTAAATGCCTTTGTAAATATTGTTAGTTTTATATTGTGAATGTATTTGCTTCTCTCGGCTAGAGGGACATCGAAGGAGTGTAGTCAAAAAATTCTACACATGGAGGTTATGGTGGTTTGGTGGTTTTTGGCCGGCCAGCCCCTCAGGCTGCCCACTATGGCGCCTCCGGTGTGGTCAAAATTTGTGTAGTGTAGAATTCGAATAAATGGAAGTCCCCAGACTTCTGCGCTATCCGAGTGGTCGGTGGGTCTCCTTCAATGTAAACAATAAACATGATATTTTAAACACAGTTAATTAAGTCTTAGATGTTTTAAAATTAAAATTGCAACTGAGTCACATATTATATGGAGTAAGCATTGAAGTGTAAATAAACCAACTAGTCAAGGCACGCTGAATGTTGTATTAATATTTACTGCTTTCTCCTGAGACAAAAAATATATTCCAACAATAAGTATGTAATGAAAAATTAATAAAACAACAAAAGTATCATAAACGAAAGTATTTGACTTGTCTAGTAGCAAAGGCATTCGAATTTTCCGTGTAATTTCCTCGGGGACATGTAAGTTATGATAATATTGTCCATAACAAAACAACATCTCGTGATGTAGCGCGGGTTTGTGTACCTACACATAATATAATATTATATACCTGTATAATAATTTTATACATTTCAATTTGATGAATTCAATCATTTACAAGGTTACTTTAACTCAAGGGAACAATTTTATTTATTTATTTATTAATTTTTTACTGTACATTGATTACAAACAATTACATAAAATGTATACATTCTAATTAAACGCAATCAATATAAAGAGGGCGAGTTTATCGCAAATTTTAGATTAAATTCTTTCTTGTATTGTTCATACATTCACTGTTTACCAACGTTATAATTTAAGTATATTCTTCAGTGGCAGGTCTAAGTTTTTCATACTGGGTAGGCACAATTAGTACCTACGTATAAATAACAACTAGGTATACGAATAAAATTAAAACTGCTATCCCATCACGGCACATCCCATGACTGGGGTAGCCTCATAAAATAAACATGTAAGTTGTCTTCCTCGACAAAAATTAAGACATTAAGGATAGATGGCAAACTTCATCGCTGAATTTAAGATGCAAAATGTTTTTATTTATTCGAATTCCTACTTTTTATAGGGAACTTAAAGAAAAGAGTGGGAGAACCATTCTTTGCCGCTTTACAAAAAAAATGTAAAAGTTGACAATATTACTACAAATATAATGGTCTCCTATCCATGAACTAGCAGTGTCCAATGTTGCTTCTTCTATCAGTGCCCTATCAGGTCCCCCCGACGTTGGCGATCACTCTAGAGAATGCCTCCCTGTCTCGCGCTGTGCGGACCAGTTCTCCCATCCATATTATTCCGGTCCATTGCCGTATATTCCGCAGCCACGACATCTGCCTCCTTCCTACTCCACGACGTCCCTCAATCTTGCCTTCTATTATCAACTGCAGAAGCCGATATTTATCGCCTCGCAGTTGCTTAGTTCGGGTTATCAACGAAATTTGTTGACACCACATGTTTTCATGCACTAACAGTAAATATATAACAAAAAGATTTGAAAATAAATATGTCTCATAGTTAAGGTAAAGATATGGAGGCAACGAATTTATCAGGTTGATTCTTGGTTTTTTTTTTATTGTAGTAGGTTTCTCAGTTGCGTATACATATTTTTAAAACTATTTGTCATTAGTCAATATTGCACTTTAAGTATGTTTAATTGATAAGTCATAACACTGTAGCATTAATAACTTACAGTCTTATTAATAAAAATCCGTTAAACCATGTTTAAACCACTGATTCCGTGATCCGCCTGTGAGCGTTTAAACCACCGATTAAATGTTCTTTATTAATAAAAATATTTAAATCGTACCATAGACATCTGTACTTTATATAAAGGATTTCATATGGCAACTCGAAAATTCGCTCTATTATGTTGGTAGCTATGTTAGACGACGCTAGTAAACAGACAAATTCAAAACAAACAAGCAGCTGTCAAAATTATCTTATTGGTTTTTTCATCTGACATTTTGTACCCAAACATACTGAAATATAAAATATGATGAGGAAGGTTTGTATAATTGGAAAGCAAATGTAATAATGGAATGACATTTTATTCATTTATTAAATAAATCATAATCTGACACACAATCAGTGATATGGGTATAACATAACACTGGACACAATATGTATTACTAACCATCAGTAAAATCTTATTTTCTGCTTTCCCTTTTACATTCAAATGATGTACAGGAATAATTTTCAATTCAGAATCAATCAATATAACTTTCATACAACATGGAAAAAAGTATCACTGTCACGAAACAATTAAATTCGCCTATTAAAAACAAATTACGAAACTGGTGTTCTGTCACACGAAAAAAGTGTCTATTTTCACAAGAAAAACAACTGATTGAATTAAATTCACATTCGGATACTACTTAAGCGTATTTGTAACCCAAACCAACTCCGATAAATTGTAAAATAACTGCAAAACGTACATGTAAACCCGCATAGCAAGCATCTGACGTAAAATCCAACATGGCGGGCAGATGACGCCGATTTAAACCACCTTACTTAAACCACCTCGAGAGGCGGATCAACCACTTTTAAACTAGGTTTACGCTGATCAACGTTTATCAATACGTTTTTTGTCTGATCGGTGGTTCATCTCCTTCTAGAAATTTAATCTACGTTTATTAATAAGACTGTTAGTGATTATTAATTATTAAGGGCCCCGTTTAGCAAAAACAGTAAAATATTCAATTTTAATGGAAAAACTGCCAAAACTTGTTGACCCTAGCGAACATATTGATTTGATAAAATAAGAAAACAAATATTACCAATATTAGTTTTTTTACTAAAAAAATAAATAAATCGCAGACTGACAAGATTTATTTAGGTACTCTTTGTTATATCAAAATACAAATTATTTGTAATATATATATATATATATTTTATTCATCATATCAAGCATATAAATACCATAGATTTTAGCAAACTTTTTTTAGTATCCAAAAAATCGAGTTCATGTGGTGATTTTTGGTTCCAAAATATAAGAAATTTAATCAAATTTTTTTTTATTTAAATCGGTCAATATCCATGAAAAAAACAAAAAAAAAAATTGTAATAACTATCTAAGTTTTCGTAATATTAAAAAAAATATATGAAAATTTGTAGGGTTCTCGTGCATTTATGTACCAAACAAAAGTACCCCCGAAGTCGATTTTTAGAAAATGCTTTTTTATAAATCAATATTATAAAGCTAAAATCAAGTATTTTTTTTAAAGTTAAAGTTTGATATTGGTAATCAATATTTGTTTTCATATTTTATCAAATCAAAATGTTCGTAGGTTCAACAAGTTTTGAGAGTTTGTGTACCAAACTAGTTGAAAATTGAATGTTTTATCGTTTTTGCTAAAGGGGCCCCTTAAGCTTCATGCACGACTATTTCTGTGACAGAAAACAATTCTTTTCGTTTTATTACACGAACGTGAGTGTCTCAAACTGCATGCTGTAGAAGTGTAGACACGCATAATTGGGTAGTCGGTCAGATCAGATTAATATTTTTTCACTCAGTTTATTTTCATTTATGTTTTGTCAACTCTGCGTGTGTTGCTATGAAATAAATAACTAGAGGACGCACTACTGGCGAATGCCGGGGGTGTCCGGATGGCCGAACATTGGAGATACAAAATTTGATGGTGTTCCGGACACGGAAAGTAAGTAAGTAATAACTAAATGAGAAATTAGTGCTCATATTAATCACTGTGTCGGTGTTTAGGTAGTAGAATTCCATAGCGAAATAATTAAAACAAATGTTTTATTCTACTATTTGATTTATTTGACGAGAGAGACGTCTTTCGTCTTGTTGTGTTGGATTGACAATGTCCAAACAAGGCGAAAGACGTCTCTCTCGTCAAATGAATCAAATAGCGAAATAAATAAAATAAATGTTTTATTTATTTCGCTAGTACTCATAGGAATAATAAAATTATTTTGATGACATCGCATGATACGAGTAATACAAAAGTTAATCAGCAGCGGTCTATACAATATTTTCTCCCGCAGTGAAAGTGCAACAAATCTATATCTAATAATATTGTTACATATTACTAACGCAAATTGCTTTGGAGACTCATTACTCTAAACCAGAAGTTCTCTAACTATTTTGAAAATTTCTCCCTAAAGTACCTACCCCTCCTTCCTCTTCGAATATCATAATATAATATGCGTTTTCCTTTTACTGTGCCCATTGTATACAAATTCTACGCATTGTGATGTACTTGTTATAAGTAGATACCCAAAAATATACAAATATCTATAGCCGTGATTATCACGAAATAAAAATAAAATGTCTAGTCATAGCAGAAAATTAATTTGATATACGTTAGTGACGGAACTCAGTAACTCAATTCAGGGGCACCTAAAAACCATGTGACAAATACTTTCCGACCCTGTGCTGTGAGTAATACACATTCAACAATTATTATTGTGTTTTGCAACATAGTAAGTATACAAATAACAACCGACATATAATGAAATTAGTTTGACAGTGACTTTATAAGTCGAAACCTGGTTACTATATAATTAAATACAAAGTAAACCTAAAACCAATTGTGTTTCCTTGTATATAATAACTCTAGACCTGTTGCGATACTTTCAGCCCCTGCTCAACTATTTGAAATGAGGTTACACAATGTTATACATATATTTACATTATATTAGGAACAGTTGTGATCGGTACTTAGAAGATAAACATCATCGATTTAGACGTGGCAAGTCAGTGACAATTTAACTATTAAGTTTTGTCAAATTTCATTGCTAAAAACTTGAATGCTTTGCAGCAAATTGATATTGCCCACTTGGACGTTAAAGAGGTATTCGACAGGGTAAATCACAGAGTGCTGTTGAAGGAACTAGATGACTGGTATGTTGAATGCATTGTTGAGGTGGTTCTCCTCGTACTTTGACAATCGCACGTAGTTTGAATCTTATGGTAGGTATACATAAATATATAAATCAGACTAGAGTCCTTCAGGGATCTAACCTCAGACCATTGCTCTTCTCGCTTTTTATACATGATTTTGGTCAACTGGGGTTAAGGACCCCTCTGGATAGGAACCCTAGAGGAACATGACAAAACGCATTATGATATGGAGGAAAGTGCATAAAATATAAAAGGTGAGACTTAATTCCGTCTTGATTATATAGAGCACCGTACATTTTTTGTAAAAACGACGTGTCAGGGGTACCTACACCTACACATTTTAGCAGTCTGTAACTAAGAGACTATTATTTCAAGATTGATGCGATCCAGAAAGAAATTGTAGAGATACGCGTTGTTTGTGAGATGCGAGTATATAATGAAGTACTGCAGTACATTTTATTAACTAGGTATACATTTTTTTACATAAACATAGGTTGACTTCGCTTGAAATGCGTTAAAATAACGGTACAAGATGTATTTGATTCAAATTAGTGTTACAAAACAAGACAACAATGCAGATAGCGTTTTATTCCATTTCATAAAATATGAGTATCATCATAAAAACACTCGATATTGATAGAAAAGTAAAAGTAGACTTTTAACGTGATTCCACATACAACAATAATAATAATAATAACGTGGTCACGCTATGATGGATATTCTGAATTGGCATAATAAGAACACTTCTACAGTGGCACTACTCGGCTTACCGTTTATTTAGTATGTGAGCGGTAATAGGCAGTTCAGAAAGAAAAACTCTAGAATAAAATTGTACCCATTCGCGAGACTTACTAAGACTACTTAATTTGAAAAAGATTAACTATAAATTTTTTAAAGTACATTTTTGTAACTCCTTGGTGTCAAAACATTGAAATTGAACGTACGTTGTCTCGACTTTTCATTGCTGGTACTGTATCGAAAATATTGTAATAAAATTGCATTCAAAATATAACCCTATATAATACAGAGATATGTGCGACGTGCAAAGTAGAAAAATTAGTATTTCAAAAGATTACATAATTTATCAAAAACTTATGAAAACATAGGAAGAGTGAAATTAGTATATTGAAAATATTTTTCGTGGTTCATAAATTATCTATCTATCTATCTATACTCTCACGCCGTATCCCAGGAGGGGTAGGCAGAGAGAACGGAACGCCATATAGATATATCCTTACAAATTTCTTTCGCTTCCTCCACATTTATCCAGTTTCTCTTACTCAACACGCGGCTGTCCTTTAGGATTTGATCCACGTGCTTAAGCCACGTGCTTCTTGGCCGTCCGCGCTTCCTCACACCTCCTCTTTCAGACAAATACATCCTCTTCGTCATTATTTCATCTTGCATTCGTTCAACATGTCCAAACCAACGTAACTTATTTACACGCATTCTATCCACAACACTCTTCTCGCATCCGCTCATTCTCCTGATATCCTCATTCTTCACTCTATCCCACAATGTTTTACCAACCATTCTTCTTAGTGAACGCATCTCCACGGCATTTATTCCACTCTCGTCCTTCTTCAACCACGTCCAAGTTTCACTTGCATGCATACATAAATTATGTAGGTAAAATATGTTGATGTTGATACACTACTATCGTCCTTTTGAAGAGTACCTACTCAAAACTTAATTTTTGATAGACATACCTAGTTATATCATACTCGATTTTTTAACATTCTCCATGCCTACAAAACATCGTCGTGGAATTCGCATCCGCTTCAATACTGTGAAGACTTGCCAACGGTTACATAGTATGAGCTGTATGTCGTACAATTGAAATAGGAGGTAAATTTATACATTATACTGCGTTATTAGCATTCGAATCACATTCCAATAATAACGGACAATAACCCATAATCATTCATCACGCTTTTAACGCTAGTGACCAGATTCGACTATTTTGAATTTATTATCAGTACACATAAGTGGTAAAAGTTATTGTAGAACAAACCTACGATACGAATTAATAAAGTAATATATTTTTACATGAAAAGTACAGCATACATATACTCGTATATGCATAATTATGTATATCGCCATCGATGTGCAATTTATATGGAATATTTAATACCACTCATAACACTTGATTTTATTGAAACAATTATGAACCTAATTTTTCATTGGAAATCTTATCCAATCCGGAATTCAAATATGGTTGAATATACTTGATAATCACGTCTGTAAATATTCCCAAATATACCTCTGCAGATTGAAAAGAATGGTATGTTCGTTAAACATTTAACAACTATCATCTATTCTGAAACTTACACTAGGCTGAGTGTTACGCTTCGGTATCGGTGCAGGTCTAGAGGGTTGAGGCGGAAGCCTCGCAAGTCGGCGATCAATGGAGGCTGGTCCAGAAGAGCTCCACCTGTGAACAGCCGGAGCCGTTGTTGGACGCGGAAGGGACATCGCTCCCCCGTTCCATCCTCTGTACTCTACCGGCGTGGGTGCACTCGAGGAATTCCATAATCCACTAAAACGATCCCCTCCACGGACCATTATGACTAGTAAATTTGGTTGTGTCGCAAACTGATATACCTACACCTTACTGCAGTAAAAATATTTAGAACATATTATTACAGCAACACATACTAATATTACACTACGTTAGAATAATGATATACACTTCTCGCGCAATTGCAAAATTCACTAAATGGTTTCGATCAACTTATTACTCACACACTGATTTACTATCACCAAATAGGGAAAAAATAATAATCACCTAATAACGAATTAAAATGAGAAAATTGTAGACCGATTTGAGCACACATAATGAAGATAAACCACGCAATGGACACACTAGATGAGCACAACATTCACTTGGCTGAGTATCGAAGCGTATCGATTATTGCTAACACTGGTATCAATAATCCGTACAAACTGATATGACACCGACCATACGCGGCGCTTATCGCAAATATCAACGGATGACATTATATAAAGAAAGACTATAATTACAATACTGGTTCAAAACACAGCACTCAAAAAAGCACAGGAGTGACACATTGTTACGCCCGACACCTGCAACAGTAATAACAGTAGTGATCGCCGAAAGGATTTGGATTACGGTTGAAGACAATGAAAGACATGGATTGAATATCAATTTGAAGCGATGTTCAACTACAAGGAGGCATTCTCCTCCCTCATCATGCAGCAGGCGAATCCAAATGCCTTACGCATGCAAAGCACGCTCCCACTGCAGTAAAAGCAGCACAACGTGACTACATTTCATCCGGTGTTCAAAGAACTGTATAATATTGAATTGTAAAAACATAACATATTATTTTGTTTTACATATTTTTACACTGTTTGTACTGTGTATTCTTAAAAAAAAAACTAAAAAATACACAGTGTTTACTACTTTTTCGAGTAATTTAGTTTTGTGACAAAAATTATACGTTCTATCATAAAGAAACGAACAGAAACAAACGGTCTAACTTTGTCGTATAATCCATTTGCATGATTTTATCATGAGTATAGTAAATTATTATGATAGACGAATTCTTTTTAGTCAACAGAGCGAATAGACTTACACGGATATAAGACGTAACGGTTAATTACAATTGAATTAATTATTGTGCACACTACAATGCCATATTTATTCTTTGAGCAGTTAACAAATATTTTTAAAAATAATTGCAGGTATCTATGGTCTAACATAAGGAAATAATGATACCCAAGTTTTGATATTACAGTGTTCGTAAAATTATAAATTAGGTTGGGTCAACTCTTTATGACTACACGGATTGCACTATAAGGATTCACATTGACGTGACAGAATCAGAATTTCACCAGTACGTCGGTACGTAGATAGGTACGTGTTATCGGCGATAAAATATTATTACGAATTGAAAGCCACAATACATAACGTGAATATGACTAATTTCAAATTACACGAAAAGACGTAGGATTAAAACTATAGATTATTAGTAGTCACTAGAAACAATACTCAGCGCAAACAGAAATAACGCTCCTAATGAGGAAAACAATTGTGGCAGACATTAACAGTAGACTGTCACACGACCGAGTCTGAGGTGTATCGGGTGATCCAATGCTTCTATACTCCTATAGACGGCAATTGTGGAATATCGCGAGAGAAATAAATTTAAGGATAATTTTTATACAAGAAAAACAATAAATTTAATTATGATACTGACTGGAAAAACTATTTTCTTGCGTAAACGAACGCAACTTAACGAATACTGAGCTATAAACCGTGGCGGTAGCGTTTCTTTTTTACACTTGGGTGAGCCAGGGCCGAGCTGGTGGGGTACTCATGGAAAGCGGATAAGAACAAATTTAATGTGAAATATTAATGAAACTATTAAAAAAATAATAATTTAAGTTTTTATACATCACGAAGGACAATTCGATATCACTCATGAAATATCTGGAATATTGGTTTTTCTGATTGCCATATTACATACCTACCCTGTAGGTATACACTTGAAATAATGATATTCTTATGTTGTATATTAAAATAAGCTTGTTCAACTTAATATTCAAGTGCTTTAACATTAAATATTTATGTATTTATACCATCTCTTACAAGCGGGGTGGTCAGTGGGCTAACTAATTATCATAAACATATGTATAAGTCGTCCTCTCCATGATAGAAAAATAAAATCAAATCAAAGATGAATGGCATACCTCAACGCTGAATTGAAGATGCCAAAATGATGTCTTATGAGTGATGTTTTACAAATATTTCCCTTTTACAAGGCACTCAAAAACTTACAGAAAAGAATGGATGGTTTATTAATTACCGGGACTTCACGAAACATCTAAACATACCTTTATAATTTGAAACATGTCTACGTTTAATATGTTTGGAAATTTACTCTACCTACCTATGGTTATGCTTCTGTAATAATAAATAGAATGACTAATGTTTACTTCGATGTATCAGATTACTAAAGTATTGACATAATTATAATAGATAGTATTATTTTTAAATTATATTCATATAGATAAAATGAAGAAATCAACGGCAGACAATTTATTAAAAGTCATAACAAAATCTTAGTTATGATGTCATTGTTACCAAAATATTTATTAAAATTCCGAAAGCGTATATATATTTAGCGTTTAATTCACAGCGGCGCACACAAGCCCAAATAGCTATATTAGGACGCCAAAAATATAAAATGGTAACTTATTAGATATTCTTATCAGAATTGTTTATTGTTAGGCTGCTTGATAATCGCCTTAATAAAAAAAGACCTTTTTAGGGTAAATGGGGGTAATAGAGGGTATATATATAGGGTAGATGGGGGTAATAGCATTCCGATTAGAAAATGTTTTTTTTTTTTAATATTTCTGTATTTTTATTACTAAAGTTGTACATTTTTTTTTTTTTTTTTTTTATATACTAATCTGTATCCTCGTCATCTTCTTCATCGTCAGACTTCTGATCATTATTATTATTAAAATCAGTAAGAAGCCTAAGCATGCTCAGTTAAGTTGTGTTTTATTTTTTTTCGCCTGTCAAATATAATTGGATCAGAAGAAACTAGCATCCAGTTTTGCTTACATATGCTGTGGCCACCGCTACCATCTAGACCCCATTTATAGTATACTTCGATAGTATCACAGTTCTCCGAAATGTTCTGTAGTATTACATCAGCCTGCACTTGTACCAAACGTTGTGTGATATGTATAAGAAGGTCCAACAGTGGCACTACAGCCTTATTTTCAGTAACCAAAATATTATTGGGATAACACCTCCTCTTAGCCTCTGCTATAACATGATATGAGGGATAGATATTTGCTCTTCTTTCTTTTGCTCTATGTCTCATAGTCATATAACCTTCTTTCGTCAAATTAAGATCCACCACGAGACCTAAAGCTTCTTCAGGACTATACGGTATGACAGACGATGATGCATCATGCATCACTTTAATTTTTTTTAAAGTATTTGGTGTAGATTGAATGGCTAGTTTCGAAACTTGAGCTGCAGTTCTCTTGCCTGATTTCACCAAACTTGATTTTGCAGCCAAGCATAGTTTTTCTGGACTAATACTCGTTACTATTGGATTAACCACTCTTTGCTTACTGCGTATTGAACTCTCGTTGAATAATTTTCGTGGCCTCCCTCGACTCTGCTGCTCTGGATGTTTTGCTGGACGTGCTGATGATGAAAGCTGTGATGGCTGTATTTCTGGAAGATTTAGATCAGTATCAAGCCATTTCATATGCTTGTTGTTAAATCGTTCAAACATGTGATTACAATTACGCCATTTCTCGAAACACTTCGTAACTAACACTTTGATAACAATTTTTAATCGTTTTGCACAATCTTTAGAAAGTTCACTACTACCAAACTTGTCCAATATATATTCAAACAATCGTTCATTGCATTTTAATGACGAAAATTTATAAAAAAGTTTATTGTTTAACACTTCAAATAATTCTCTTCTCTTCACCTTAACTTCCTGTAGTGGAGCGTCACCCTCACTACCTGTAAAGATAACATGCGATTTAACAAGAGAGGGGAAACGGGGGGACCTGTATTTTACTTTTTTACATAAATTATAAAGTATTTTAACAAACTATAAAAAAATTATTGCGGTACTCTTTGGAACTTTTTGTATAAGTCTAGCTAAAAATAATTTTTCAATATTTTAAAGGACAAAAATAGCATCTTAGAAAACATATTTTATCTACACTACATTCAACCTTTATGCCAAAATAAAAATTACATATTAAAGTACATACCTGTCGCTTCAATATCCATGTTAAAATCTAATAAAAAACAAATGTGGGGAAACAGCACGAACACAACTACTCCGTCAACTATTGGAACTCAACTAACCAATATCGGCCGTGTAGACGTTACCTCGACTTTGAACGCATGCGCAGACAATCCTGTTAGATCGGCAACAAAAATTCTTATGAAGAAGGATGGAATGTTTAATCAAGAATTGTTTTAAAAGATTTTTGATTGGTTCCAAGGATACGTTTTTTTTATTTTTGTCGTCCTAATATAGCTCTTTGGGCTTGTGTGCGGCGTCAAAATTACACTACGAGCCATGGCATTTCCATTCCTTTCCATCTCACAATTTAACCAGGCACACATAATTTCAAGTTTAAACACTAAACATCGTAAATAATTTAAATATAGCACGTACTGTAGGTATTATATGTAATGCACTATCATCAAAATAAAGTGAATCATTTAAAGAAAATAATAAAAAGGTATCTTCACGATCCCCATAAATTGAAATACAAAGAAATTATGCTATGCCATTATGTCATACCCCACAAGTGGGGTAGCCAGCAGACCAGCTGCATATAATAAACATGCGAGCCATCCTCTCCGTGCCAACAGAAAAATGAATGGGTGGCAAACCTCATCGCTGAATTTATGATGTCAAATGTCTTTATTTTTTTCGAATAGGTAGGTATACTACTCTTCATAGGACACTCGAAAATATAGAAAAAAGAGTGGGAGTCCAATTATTTACCGCCTGTTCCACGGAACGAAGAAATTATGTATTGTCTGTAAATGATAAAAAATAAAATTGTTCGTGACGGTTATCACCGATGATGTACATAATTTCATCATCCAAATTCATAATAATTACGCAAATAAGTATCTAAATAATATGTATATTTTGAAATTGGAAATGAAATAGTTTTTTCTCATTTTCTCGAAACATGGTACTTACTGTACACATAATAAGTCGATGCAACGACGATGTAAATATATTATGTACAACATAGGTAGGTATCTAGCATAGGTAATAAATTTTCACGTTTAGATTACATATAATTATAGGTGGACGTATCTGGCTGATTTACTGAAACTGTGAATACGCAAATCTATCGAAATGATAATATAATGCCTTGACAGATGTCATGAGTAGATGTGTGGGAACGTAATGTGGTTTTTTGGTAATGGACTTTTGTGGTCTATATTGTGTGTTATTTGATTTATGTAATATTTATTGTATTGACTGTTTCTTGCGAAAATAAAATAAACTAACCTAACGATACGTATATTTAAGTCATATTCGAATAAAACATATTCCATACACCTTACATGGTTTTAAATTAATGTATGCACATACATAAATATATAATTGATCACACTTACGGATATTTATTAGTCTACATATTGTGGTAATTGTGTTACGTATCAGGTACCTATATAATTTAACGTATTGATTCTTACTCAAGGATTAAACATACTTCTGTAAGTAGGTATTTACTTCGTAATAAATCCGTCTAATCGCGCACAAGTGCATTGTTTTACAAGAGTACTAAAAATTCCTTAAACGAACATATCTCACAACGAATTAATTCCTCTTATCGAAGTAACTCTATTGTAATCATTAAGCCGTTGCTGATAATGGAAGCTTAGGAAATGGAATAATTGCTTACATTTTATACGTCAGAAGCAAGGAAAATCGCTATTCTATAGTTTATATACAGTGAAACTTCATTTAACTATGTCAGAAGACACGGTGCATATAATAAAACAACTATGAAAAAGCTTATATGGCAATTAACAACAACTTCACATATGTAATTTTACGATTGAATCGCTAAGTAAATTAGCGTATTGTCCCTAATCAGAAAATATAATAACTTATAAAAACTAATGTAGCGTGGCGAACTAAAGGTTGGTGAATGTGAATCATGGCGAGGATCTTGCGATATAAATATTTTATCAGTGCATAAACACTACATACCCCTTACTACCTACTTAGTCACCGATGTTAGCACAAATTTTGTTACATAATAATATTATCACCTGCTAAAAAACATGTGGTTGAAAAATATAAAAATAGACTCTCAGTGTTGGGCAAAACAAATCAGTTCGAATTAACAAAACGTCGTCAAAATGCAGTTTGAAATGGTCACAGAAACGACAGTAATGATGAATAAACGCATAAGAAATACCGTTTGACCATTATACGTACAGTAGATTTTTCTACAAAGCTGTAATTTACTTGAGGTTTTATAAACACTTCTCTTTTTACGTGGTAAGGTATTTTTTTAGATAAAAATATACACCTTTTATAAATAAATACAAAGCAGAGGACTAGTACGCAACCAATCTGGGCAAAAAAATTTAAATCACAGTTCGAGTTTTAATATCCAATATTTATCTAGGTGACTCGGACATTACGACCTTGATAAGTTGCTGATGGTGCCTGTCTGTGTAGAAACGCGTGGGAAGAACAACGATCAAGTGAAATTAGTCTACACTTATGCGAAACAGCCATATACTAACATACTCGTGTTACAATTATGTTGACAAACAGGTATAATATATTATTATGATGAATGTTTGGAGTAAAAAATAATGCTTAAAAACTAATAAAGCCTTACCGGCAAATCAATAAGTAAATATCACAAAAAATAATCAATAAAACATCGTAACAAATTGTATTCTTTTACACACTGTACACTGTGCATCAACTACCTACTTAGTTATCTGAAATCGATTTCACTAAAGTAATTCGGCGGACATGAATACTATATGTTATCTTTTTATCGATACATTTTAATAAGTATTTATTAGAAAAAAAAATGCTGACGTAGTCGATCACACGTGATTGATATAATATTTGCAACAATTAAATTGTTGAATTACGATCAAGGAATACTTACAATGGTGTATAACTACTAGTTCAAATAATTAAATATGACAAGTATCTAAAATAAATAGTTTTGTATACAGTCAGACAAATATTAAATTATATTACCTACCTTGTTAATTTGATTCGATACAATTGAACACATTGATAAAATAAATTATCCTCAAAACCACAGCTGTAATGTGGATGATAACGTGGATAAGGGTAAGACCTATACCTGCCATGTAATGATTTGTTTATATTAGAAATATACGATTCATACAACCACTTTGATTTGACTGAAAATTAAAATCGAAGAAAATTCGCAGCAAAGAATCAGAAATAATAACGGCTACCAATGGTACATATTAGAGACGATTGTTTAAGCACGTAAAACATTGTGTAGATGTAGATACATACAATAATTCTTTATTGAACAATGATTGGAAGAATTACTCAAATAAAGTTCAATAATAATAAATTGGTGTTGCCATAACAAAATAAATACGTCAATGTCAATAGGCAACATTATACAATAATACTATGCGACTGGCATGGAGATTCAAAATGATACGAGCAAATGAATATGTATCTACAACGGCTACAATAAATTAATGATGATGATTTTGGACGACTTTATTTTTGACGCCGCGCCATTTAACAGTCCCTAGACCGTCTCAAATATCTATTATGTATAATAAAACGAATATTTTTCAAATAGATCGCTTGATCTTGAAATCTTCTCTCCAAAATAATATTAGTATAGAGGAGTTTATTGTTTTTACATACAACATTCTATATGAACATCATTATTGTATCGGATTACCTCGAGGACTGTTTTAAGAGTATGATTTTATTACAATAAGTAACACTGAATAGTCACACAGGTCTTGTGATAATATTTTTAAAGATAAATCTAGGGTTGCTAATTGCTATTAATATACCTTAAAACACCCTCGCAATGAAGCACATTGGTAAGACTTAAGCCACTAAACATCCTACAGTTAAACTTATCGACCTACAGTTCTTGGTTGAAGTTAATTATAATTGGAAGTTAAATTAATGTAACAAAATATTGAGTAATTTCATTTATGACTATTAATTTGCACCAAATGTAATCTGACAATGAGAACGGAAACTTTCGATAGCCGGCTCGCAAATTGATAAAGTCACAAGTGGAATTACTTAATTCTTTGATACAACATTATTATTTCTTCCAAAAAAAAAATCCATTTGAAAGATTGAGATCCCGTCATTAGATTATCAATTCTGTCTATTTAAAACAAACTTATTATTCGTATAAAAAAATGTTCATATTAAAAGCTGTTTCATTTATAAGGTGGCCAACCTGATTAGTTACTCTACCTTCACGACACAAGCTTCTTGCTTACCGTGAGGGTGTCTGGATGTATTTGGGTTTATTCCAAATCCAGTAGGGTTACTCTCGACAAAATCTAAATACGATCTTAATCTTATTCATACTACGCGCGAAGTGGTTATTAGTCAAAAATACGTGCATACCTACCATTCTCGCAATAGCGGTAGCGCAGTATTTTTGACCACAGTCCCTTCGCGCGTCGTATTATTAAGATCAAGACTAGATTAAGATCGTATTTAGATTGTGTCAAGAGTAGCCCTGCTGTTTACACAAGTATTGGTTCTGTAATATTCTGAGAATAATAGTATTTGCGTAAAATCCATGTCATAATTATAATTCAACATAGACCATTAGAAAAGTAATAGCTATCTAAAACAAACGGTTGTACTTTTTTTTAAATTAAAGGGTGGATATAGCGACAATTTCAAACAAAATAATTTTCCGTGTCGTTTAACTCAGAACAGATTTACAAGAAAAGTAGATATACTTATACATTTTATTGAATAACGAAAATGAAATTCATGTCTTTATTACGCCAGTGAATGTGTTGTATTCTATTCAACTATAAATATAGGTACTGTGTGTCTATGCATCTAACGTAACACTAATAATACATACACGTACATAACACAGGTCGACACTACAAGTGCGTACCTACATACATATATATAGGTATAGATAGATAAATTCTAAAATACGTATATTGTATCGTACATGATGGGAGGTACGCAGCAAGACCGTTATATTATCAACTAGTACATTTTACATAGCGGTTTGCTACTAATCGTCCATAATAATAATATGTACAGAACATACAGTATAGGAACACGCATCTGACGCATACCATAGCATAGTGTCAAGTGCACGCTGTAATAAGTAATATGTATAGTACCCACCTACTTATTAACATTTTATATGAAGTAAATATCATCAGCAGATCAATATTCGAAAAAGAATACCTACATTACATACGGTAAAAGCTGAATTACTGGAAAAACAATAACTTATCTAGTATTTATTACACATGAAAACAATATGTCGAATTATAGTTATCTAAACTTTAGGTATTTATTGAAATTTCATATTTCAATACAAGAACACTTCATTTCCGTTTTTCGAATAATACATTTCTTTAAAAAAAGTAGTGTCACTTCGCAAACTCTGTACGAGAAAGGACGAAATGATGCAAATTGCGACAAACATACACATATTTTTGTAAACTGCGATATTCGACTTACGACAATACAAAACACAAACATTTACGAAATAAAAACAATACCATCATTAGGCTAGTCGATTAGATAGAATAATTAAACACAGTAACAAAATATAAAGTCTAATTGAATTCTGTCGAGCATCCGGCAAAGAGTTAGTCACCCGCTCTTTTCTGTAAGTTTTCGAGTGCCCTTTAAAAGAGGTTGGCATTTGAAAAATAAAGACATTTTATATCTTGAATTCAGCGATAGGGTTTGCTAACCTGAATGTCTTATTTTTTGGCACGGAGAAGATAGCATAATGTTTATTACATGCAGCTGTTATGCTAGCTACCCTATTTGTGGGATACAACGTGATGGTATAGTAGTAGTTTATTCAAAATTGAGAACATTCTTCCAATTGGTTCCGTTGTATCTTTGAAGGTTGCTAGAAGAATATTTCAGTTACTTACTTTCAAGGACATACCCGGCTGATTTTTGATCGATTCTACATTATAAATGTAATATAGATACAATGTTATATAGAGATCGTCGGAGGTAGGGTCTCGGCTTCGTGAACATGACGTTCGCGGTTCGAACCCAGGTGCCGGCAAACTCCGCTTTCACGACACACACAAGCTTTTATAAGTTGACTAAATAAAAATATTAGTGTCATTAAATGTGGTATCATCTACCGTGCCCTTTTTTGTCGTCATGTCTTACAAACGATAGGTAGTGCGTAAGTTAATATACGACTGCTAATGTGTGGGCAAGCCTCCATATATTGCGCAGTGATCACAAAGTGCATATGTTCATGTAGGTACCTACTTACAGATAAAATCATCCACAACATAAAGACAGACAAAACCAGTTACGATTTCAGTACACGCAGTAAGTAATATAAGATTTAAGAAGGATTATTTTTTATTGTAAATAATTATGATGCAAGCGGAGTAAGTTACAATATTATGTCAACTGAGAATAGCTTTGTGCAATAGCCGTTAAAATTCCCGGCTTTACAGACTGGGAATTTAAAGGACCGCTATTTACATGGATACCTACCAATATATTTCATTATACAGTATAATTCACTTCCAATAAGATACACTTTGTACATATTTCGTTAGTGTTATTTACTTGTTAACTTGTTATTTTTTTTCCCGTGGTCAAGTGAAGACAATAAGTCACATAGTCGAAAGCTATCAGTCATTAGGGAGTATCGATGAAATCAATCATTATTAGAAATCGAAAGATATTGATAAAGGTAAAATGAACGTAAAACTAAACCTAATAAATCGTTCGTAAATATTGTACTGAACAAAGATAGTTTGGATACGATGCAAATGGTGAATGAGAAATAAATTCTGTACCTGAGAGCCATTAGGACTCAAGTGCATTTTTGACAAAAATGGCAAATTTACAAAAAAAGTTGAAATAAGACAACAGTCGGGAGTTTAAAGTACAGAAATGCTTAGGGTCATAATAATTGAAGTGCGCATCACTATGGTATATACTACGTAGGTACTGCTTATTAAAAGTAAAATGTTGAGATTTTTTTCGTTTAAAAAATTGAATTTGAAAATGACATTTTAGTACTTAAGACTAAATGGCTCTCAGGTACAGAATTGTTTCATGAATTAAGAAATAGCAAGTAAATACTATGCTCTCCAGAATATAAATAAAGGTAAAGTAGAATAAAGAAGGTCATGGATAATTATGTTACATGTATATGTGTGTAGTGCATTGTAATGTGTATCGTCGCGTTAGTACCCATAATACAAGATTCACATCTTAGTTTGGGACTAGCTCGGTCTGTGTGATTTAAAAAAATAGTTTGGGACTAGCTCGGTCTGTGTGATTTAAAAAAAAATTTAAGTACAGTGAAGACAAAAATGACAATTAAATAATGAAATAAAGCATGTCACCAAACCGAGAACGTTAAGAATCACATTCATAATGTACATTCATATATAAAACAGCAGAATATTATTTATTTTCTCACAAAACAGGAAAAAAGCTTTAGAGAAGTATGTATCAACATATTCGCTGTATATTACTAAATTGTTTGTTACACAACGTGCGCGTACACCAACAACAAATACAACATGAAGTTACATTGCAATCCCGACCTGGTTTGAGTGCAATAAGCAAACTCAGAAAATTTCCATGACAAAATGAGTCCGAGTAGTGATGGCTACTATGCTACAGCCTTTATCTACCTTCTAGTACCTACCGTTTCCTTTCAAGCAAAGCTCACAAAATAATACCTATATGTTAAATGATAAGAGACATGACATCTGCGATCCTTACGTTATTTCGAAATCTGTTTGGGAAATGTAATAATAGAATCCCATATTTTCAAATTGCCTACTAAGTTTTCTTACAGCTATATTATAACACCTGGATAAATAAAAGTGATTGAAGTTTTCATATAGAAGCAATAGCTACATATATTTACTACTGTGGAAGTTGTTCCACAGTATTCTGTTGAGATTATTCTATTTTTTAGTGCAGTAGAAAGTGTTCAGCCCAAATCTCACGTAAACGATTGGATGGCCTTTAAAAATAGAATAGAAAGTGTTCTGCAACAAGAGAAAAGTTAATAGTATCGTGACCAGTTACCAGATACTGAGGATACTCCATTCCCATTGTACTAAGTACCTTTAGGTATTTACTTTTTTATACATTTATCAAATATGCCTAACTCTCAAATTAAATTGAAAGAACTTCAGTATTGTGGAGAAGATACCTTCGAATGACAAGTACCTATAATTATGTGATACGAATGAAAACAACAGCAGTCATGACAAGATAAGGCAAACATACAAGCCGAAAAAGATAACTCCTTCACCCTTACGGTACGAACTGATAAAGTTTTACGTTACATAGCAGGTATTCTTAGAATTAAATTCGTTGTAAATTTATATGTGAGAAATGTATCAAGAATACAAAATTCCTTTACATTCGTTATCAGCTAAGTATGCAAACAACTGATAAAGAGGTTTTATGTATTAGCATAAAAATGTATGAATATAATGAAATATGTATAAAATATACACGACAAATTGTAACTCCAACTAAATTGTATTTCGCGGTATGTACTATCAATATTTAATTCGAAATGTTTAAAGATAGTGCCTAAATAATACATGCACTACCCAAATCATTATTGCGTTTTCCCATAAGAAAAGACGACAAAAGAAACGAAGAAGTAGTTATCAAATTCATCGAAACTTTCCAACAAAACAAATATAATTACTTTAAAAAAAAATAATATACGTAAACAATGAAAATAATCAGATTTTAACAATCAACAAAGACTAAAGAGATATCTTACACTGAGTATTGTATTCACCATCCAATCGGTCGCGGACGCCTACAACCAGGTAAGAATGGTACGAGTCAAGAGTACCTACTTACTTTATCGAAATATAGAGTTCAGCGATCTTGGTTTGTTTATAGACTCTATACAGGTCGAAATAATAACACAGAGATTCACACATGAATAATTCATTCCGCATACGTCATGTTGAATGGAAGTACCATATAATGGAAAGGTACAATAATTAATAAATACTAGTGCCTACTTACAATTAACATGTATAGAGCGCAAGTACACGAGATACGTTTAAATGAACGTAGGTATTAGGTACCTACAGCAACAGATGAATCGCATTTATGATGAAATTGTCTTCACCTACTACAAAAAAGATCAGTTACCATTTAACAATTAATGTAATAACGAGGTAGAAGAGAGCATTGAAGTACGTTTATAAAGTAAATACAGTCGTTTGTGATAAATAACTTAATGACTGTAAGAAGTAATGCAAGATCGAATTGATATCTTCTTCCTTAGTGTCATGTCACAGCTCTTCTACCCTCTGGACTCCAATCCACTCAAGGATATTTCTTAGTAAGGACATCTGTTGAATGAGTTGGAGCGAACCATATTTCGAATTGATAAAAACAATGTTTTGTAGAAAGCATCAAAATATTATAACGTTACACTACACTAGATAAATATATTTTGTGAATAACATCAAGAACATAATACATATAAAGTATCTAGGTATATATATGTATCTACGTGGCTGTTATCACTTGATAGATTAAGGTACCTGCAAACGTGAGTGAGTGTTTATGAGTAGATAAGTATTTCAACTTAGTTGTAGAGCTATTTTCATATTGTGTGTATGACGGTCGGACGATAAATGAGTGTCAGTGTTATCAGTCTGTATATAACGCCGCTATGAAGAGAATGAATACTTAAAATGTATGCATTTATGTATTATGATAACGACCTGAGTCATATTTCACACATACTCTACCTATATATAGGACGACAGACATAGTAATATTAATTATTATTGTATGACATATTAGAATGAAACAATGTTTATATATGATTGTAAAATCGTATCACTATTACGAGTAGTCATTTTACAATATTTTCTCTTACGCAACGTATCTAATACATAATACTGTATACCTTACAGTCACGCTGCTACAGTCAGTTGTGATACACAGATATATATATACCTAAATATAGATAGATAACGATCGCATCAACACGTTGTGTTTACTCCGTATTGCGAAACGTCAACATATTTCCAAGAATACTATATAAACTGTTGATCAAACGGTCAACATCAGAGAATCAAACATTAAATGTGATTCTATCGTGTGCTGCCAATTGCTGTTCTATCAATTCTCGAATAAATGATTGGAAATACTGACTTCTGCGTTCATGTCTTTGTTGAGCCATTCAGGTTCTGTACGGGACAGCAATTTTTTAAGGTGTGATGGAATAGTAGCAGTAAACTGTACATTGAAATGTATTTATTATGTTTAAATAAAATTGTTTCTATATGAGATTCTTGAATATACATATTAAATAAAATTACAATTTAAATTTATTTTCTATTAAATAATTTCTGTAAGATTTGGTTTAAAATGCATTGTTCCAGACAGGTAACAGTTTAATTCCGTACAAGATGCATGTCAAAATGCATGATATTTAATTTTATACTTACCTTTTAATTTTTTGGTTAAAAAAATACCCGTAAGACGGTAGTGAGTTTGTTTAATATATTGTATAATATGTTAGCAATGTCAATTTTATGTTTTAAAATTATTTAAAATGTTGATTCACAAAGTTAGCATTGAAATTAATTTCATTCGTTTTACATCAAACTAAAGAAATATTTTTAATATTTTCTTCTTCTCCTTGCCCACTTATTTGTCCCATGTGGTGATGGGGTTCTCACTTATAGTATATAAAGAAAAAATCCGAAAAAATAAGAATATAAATACTTTTCAATAGATCAGGATGTTATGATTTTTTCAAATGTAATATACTGTATTATGTAATCTTGTTTTTCAAATACCTGCTAAATTTTCAAACTCATAGACCTTGAGATTTTCCAGCGATGTAGCAAAAACTATAAACTCAAATGATTTTCCAATTTGTTACTCACACTTTTTTAACATTGCAGTACAGAGAGGAAAGTTTTACAGCATTATACCAACCACAAATTTTATAATAGGCACTTAGATAGTATTAGTAGAACTTTTATAAAACGAGTTACATATCGACAAAGATATTTTTTTTCGTTTTTGTTTTCAATTTTTATGTAGGTACCTATTAACTTTTTACCAATGCGTTTTGCAGAAAAAATGTTGCACAAAGTTGTATAAATCAAATCTTATACTGAATTCCATGCTCACAACAAAAAATTATGCAGTACCTAGTTATTATACGAAGAGACTCCTGGAATTTGAGCATTACAATGCTGAACAAGCGATAAAAGTAATTCACACAATACAATATACAGCACGTGTGCAGAATGTATTAACCCCATTGTAAGCGCTGCTGCAGAAGGTAAATAAGTGGACTTAATATAGATATAGACAACATAAGCGAATGAATTCCTAAGCCAATCCCAATTTCGTTATTTGAAAGAAATTTATTTGAGAAAAATTGATTACAGACATCGAGACATTCATCTAAATCTAATATAGAAAATAGGTAGGTACCTCAAGTCCTGATGCTGTGTGCACAAATCAAATATTGTTAGGAATATATAATGAATTACAATCCACTGGATTGGTCTGCAACGAGTTTTGACTTTCTTCTCCATTCCTCCCTATTCTCAGCCAGTCTTTTCAGCTCTACGTATGAGCCACAGTTTATGTCCCTCTTCAGTTGGTCCATATGCGCATCTCTTAGTCGGCCTCTGCCATTTGTCCCCTCGGTCTTACCCTCCGCAATGGCGATGAGTAGTCCTGGGTGCCTGATGTTGTGGCCAATCCAGTTAGCTCTTTGTTGGCTGATTCTCTTAAGAAGTTGCCTTTTTTCGCCTACCCTGGTTAATACTGCTTCGTTTTCGACGTGTTCCGACCAATGGATCTTCAGCATGCGTCTGTAACACCACATCTCAAAGGCCGCCAACCGTCCGCTTTCACTCTTGCTGATGGTCCACGTCTCGCAACCATAAAGCAGAATGCTCCATACAAAGGCTTTAGTAAGGTTCTTCCTTACGCTTAAATTCATATTTGGGGATTCCAATATCTTAGATTTTTTGTTAAAAGCAATCCTTGCCTGGTTTATTCTGCTCACAATTTCCGATTTGGAGCGTCCATCCTGGTTTATTCTGCTGCCCAAGTACACGAATTCTCTTACTTGTTTGATGCTCGCTCCATTTATGGCAACGTTCGCAGTCGCTTCCTCCCTTCCAACGACCATACATTTTGTTTTGTCTTTATTATTTTCATGTTGTACTTTGACAACAGTATACTTTCCATTTTTCGTAAGGCTTCGTTCAGCTCCATCTCAGAGTCTGCGAGCAGTGCTATGTCGTCAGCATATCTAATCATGTCGACCTTTTTCCCATTTATTTTTACTCCTGTCCAGTTCTTCATTTCTTCTCTCAGTTCATCAATAGCTCACTGTATATAGCAGTTAAAGAGAGCTGGCGACATTGAGCATCCCTGTCTTACACCTTGTTCGACCCTTGCTTCTGCGCAGCTCTCTCCGCTTTTAATTACAGCCATTTCGTTCTTGTATAAGCTCCATATTGCTCTTCTGTTTTTATAAGTAGAAAATCACTCACATAAAATAATGTAAACAGAAAAAAATTGGTAAACAAGTATGTGGGCAATTGACAATTTCTTTTTGTTTCGTTCTTAAACATATTTCTTCCCCGTTCGAAGTAATTTTTCACAAATTCAGTAGCCAATTTCAACGACTTCTGCCAAACCACAACCATGCAAATGGAAAAAAATCGTACAATCCATGTTAAAAACATAAATATTATGCTTGCTTTGGAAAACAGTTACCTATCACGTATCGTCCCTCTTCTGATTAACTGTCGTATCTGACATTTTTGGCGAAATCGAGTTATGATCACCAGTGTGTATTTATATGTGCCCTGCATATTGTCACTGAAGATCACACCTGTAACTGTTACCGTTATCTTGGAATAGCTTTCTGATTTGTTGTCGTATTTACGAATTATTCTAAATAAAATGTGTTGTATCTACTAATTTCTCAAAATTTCATCACAAAAATGATTCTGAGATATATAAGAATAGGTACAAATAAAATAATGTAATATATTTACACTGTATCATATAACTAGGAGAGACGAAAATATGCACGGCAAAACACAAAAAAACGCTCTCCTGAACAATTAATGTTTAGGCAGATACGACTGTTAGTCAGAAGAGGGACGCTATGTGAATTTGATCCATTTGACAACAGTTAATAAGAGTTGGTGTCCATTAGATCAGTGTTCCGCAAACTTTTTGAGTTCAAGGTACACCTATCAAATCAAGAAATTTTAGAGGTACACCAAAGAAAAAACAAATGTTTTTTTAACAAAGCGCCTCGCTCATAGCTAACTATTTTTAGGTGTATTATCTGCACAAAACCTTGCCTTTTTCCGCGGCACACCAAGTGATGACCACGGTACACCAGTGTGCCGCGCCACACGCTTTGCGGAACACTGCATTAGATAGCTACTGAATACGAACTAATTTGGGTTTAAAGAGTACTCTTAATCAAGCCTTGAGTCCTCCTTAAGGAAGTTCACATATGTATGTTCACAAAAATATAATTATTTGGGTTCATTATACAGACACCTATAAATAACCGCATGGATGAACAGATCAATGGCCTTTAAAACTAAGGCCAAGGTAGAATTATGAATGAAAATAATAATAAATTCATAAGAGTTCCCAGAATCATTTTGGGTCAGAATTAGGTTGGCATAGGAAGCTACAACCACATACAAATACATTGCCTATTATTGTATCAGACAAAAATAATCACACAAACAATGTCATGCTCCGCAACGCTTCATCGATCACCATCACGTCATGCTGGACGCTGGGTATACCTATGTATTGGTCTAGTATCTACTAAGTAGTGGTAGGTGGACATACATAATCTTAGATAGAGATACAGATAAATACCTAGCAGGTAGTTATTAAATTTTATCGTTCGATGGTTCATTTCGTGAAAAGCAATTTAATTATCCAGAATATAATGTTACGCTCCATTAATAGGGTAATACAAGAAATACCAGTTTCAATTCGGACTGAAGCACTAGTCATTCTGTGCGATACTAATACATAATTATATTTACATTTGCTTATATATACATAAATGTTTACGTACCGTACAACGAGTCTTGTCTTGCTTAGTCAAAAACTTTACTAATATTGAATTAACTTATCTATCTACTACACTCAAGAATGACAGGATCTCTGTCGACATCTTGGTCGCGCATAAAATAAAATATGCAAGGTATTAAAGTGAAGTTTATGACTCCAAACATTTAACGGCCGGTGTGGCGCAGAAGTAACGCTCTTGCCTTTGAGTCGCGAGGTCCCGAGTTCGATTCCCGACCAGGGCAAAATGAAGAATGACCTTATTCAAATTGTCCCGGGTCTGGGTGTTACATGTATGTGTTTAGTGCATTGTCTATGTGTGTCGCCCCGTTGGTACCCATATTACAAGATTCATATCTAAGTTTGGGACTAGCTCGATTTGTGTCTATGCATGTTATGTTATTCATAATTGTATGGCTGTTAACTTTGTAACACTTCATTTTAAATCCACACATAAATATTTGAGACTATTCGTATATTATGCATGCATGTCCTTGATGGAATTTGAAATTAGGAAAGAAAGAAGTAAAAAAAGGACGAGACCTCGTAGCAGATATTTAAAATAAACATTTTAAACAACTTATACATTTATAGACATTATTTTTGATGAGACAATGTCACAAAATTGCCAATTGTATGTCAAATCTATGGAAAGTTTACTAAATAGCAATATTCTTAGTAAAACTTTTCTCATTGTATGGAATTAATATCAAAATGGATGTAACAATAAATACAACCAAACTGAAACTCAATCATTAAGGGATTATTTTGGTAATCAAATAACGTACTTGATTATGTGAATTAAAATTCCATGTTTTTTACATTTTACAATGGAGGACATTATGAAACCATAGAAAACTATACTGCAGAATAAAGTTAGGATTATGCACTAAATCCATAACAGTGTCAAATGTTTTTTTTTTAATAAGTTCATATGTACTTGGATTGAGTATCTACTTATTTTTACATAAATAATGTGGATTCCCGGCAATGTACCTATTATAAATTAGTCACATCTTATAGAACATTTAACCTCATTTTGACGTTATTCTAACTCGCATTCACTAGTACTCCTTATATACAAACGCAATCAATTACACATTTGTTCAAAAAAAAACTCAGTACACCCAAGATAGTAAGCTAAACAGCATGTTGTTCTGCCTACTCAAATATGGTTGAGGTCAGAAGCCACAAAGAGATAAAGGGAAATATTATATTTTCTGCAGAACCATAAAGTATTGACTTGAAACTTCGACAGTTTTGGGCCTTGAAACTAGAGCAATCAGTCGGGCCCAAAGACTGGAAAGTTTGGAGACCCCTGTTCTAGAGTCAAGATGTTCAAAATAATGTTAGAAGATAAAAGAGACAAAGTCCATGAAAATAATAATATACTTTATTCAATGAAAAATATTGTTTTTTTTATAAAAATTACACTACAAGCTACCTCACCCTTACAACCTCATTTTCACATAACTATGTGAACATGAAGTTGTATTTGAAGAATATTTACGTGCATATATTTTTGAAATGAAAAGACTAATGTTACTATTCATTTTGTAAATTTTAATGTCCTGCAAATGATAGTTACTTGAATAACATCACATATAATATAACACACCAAACATCTTCAATTCAGCCTTCCTGGATGTCTTGTTTAATTATGATACGTGAGACCATGTTATTGTATTTCTATTACTTGCAATAATCTCTATGTCCATTACTTGTAATTACTTCTCCTGGCTACTCCACTTGAGTAGATGCCATAATGGTAGGTATATAGATAGTTAAGTGAAATGCATTTAATAATATATTTAATTATGATACGTGAGACCATGTTATTGTATTTCTATTACTTGCAATAATCTCTATGTCCATTACTTGTAATTACTTCTCCTGGCTACTCCACTTGAGTAGATGCCATAATGGTAGGTATATAGATAGTTAAGTGAAATGCATTTAATAATATATTTAATTATGATACGTGAGACCATGTTAATGTATTTCTATTACTTGCAATAATCTCTATGTCCATTACTTGTAATTACTTCTCCTGGCTACTCCACTTGAGTAGATGCCATAATGGTAGGTATATAGATAGTTAAGTGAAATGCATTTAATAATATATTTAATTATGATACGTGAGACCATGTTAATGTATTTCTATTACTTGCAATAATCTCTATGTCCATTACTTGTAATTACTTCTCCTGGCTACTCCACTTGAGTAGATGCCATAATGGTAGGTATATAGATAGTTAAGTGAAATGCATTTAATAATATATTTAATTATGATACGTGAGACCATGTTATTGTATTTCTATTACTTGCAATAATCTCTATGTCCATTACTTGTAATTACTTCTCCTGGCTACTCCACTTGAGTAGATGCCATAATGGTAGGTATATAGATAGTTAAGTGAAATGCATTTAATAATATATTTAATTATGATACGTGAGACCATGTTAATGTATTTCTATTACTTGCAATAATCTCTATGTCCATTACTTGTAATTACTTCTCCTGGCTACTCCACTTGAGTAGATGCCATAATGGTAGGTATATAGATAGTTAAGTGAAATGCATTTAATAATATATTTAATTATGATACGTGAGACCATGTTATTGTATTTCTATTACTTGCAATAATCTCTATGTCCATTACTTGTAATTACTTCTCCTGGCTACTCCACTTGAGTAGATGCCATAATGGTAGGTATATAGATAGTTAAGTGAAATGCATTTAATAATATATTTAATTATGATACGTGAGACCATGTTAATGTATTTCTATTACTTGCAATAATCTCTATGTCCATTACTTGTAATTACTTCTCCTGGCTACTCCACTTGAGTAGATGCCATAATGGTAGGTATATAGAATAGATAGTTAAGTGAAATGCATTTAATAATATATTTAAGTTATAGAAGCATGATAGATTAATTTTATTATGTACCATTGCTGGGAAGCATCATTATGTGACAATTATTAGCCCAATACGGAAACTTAAGGAACCTGATACCCCGTAAACAGCAGCTCATTAATAAATCACAAAGCATAATTAAATAATACTTAGTATATACATAGGTAGTCAAACATAATAACTAACATTTATGTACACTTAGATTAGATCTACTAAAATAAAATGATTTATAAATGGAATTTGTGGGCGATAGTAAGATATAATTAAATAATATATCTAATAAACTTAGTGAATGTAGCAAGCACTCACATTATATGCATATATTTTGTTTATTATCAATATATTATACTAGCAGGACATTAAAAAACTGGTCGTCCTTACTTATTTATGCATGCTGTCTAAGAAGACAATAATATAAAAATATGATCTAAGACAATGTTTTATAATACCGAGACAAGTACACCAAGTAACTATTCTTATTTATTTTACAATTAAATTATAAATATGACTTGGTTAACTACTTTACATATGCTATAAATACATATCCAGATTGTTGTCATAAAACAAAGTTCCACTCAGTTAGCGGATCCTGAGAAGTGTGGAAATATTCAAGAAAAGATTGAGAAAATAATTATTCATGAGATGAAATGACTCCTATATCATAGCCTAGGTGATTAACAAAAAAACAGCTTAATAAATTGTCTAATAATAATCCAAATACATAAAATAAAAGGTAGATGTAGTTCCCAAAATTAATTAGAAATTCTAATTCCGGGTTAGTTGGAAGACATCCCATTCCAGCGATAAACTCGCCCTCTGTACATTTAATAACTGATTATAATATTTTTTATTGATTTGAAATATTGTAACTAATGTACAGTGAAGAATAAAATAAACAATTATTTAACTTTTCGGAGTGAATTTTAGAATATAGACAAGTATTCAATTAAAATTAAATCCAAAAATCATCATAATCTTGATAATATATGTTTCAGTTCTCATTTGTTATCCATAAACATGAACAAGACAATACAATTTACATATTTCCAAATTAGATTTACTACACATACATAACATTTCATATACACAATTTTGTGATAAAAAATAAGTAGAGTAAATTATAAAAACAAAATAAATTAAGACAATATTGTGATATTACAGCACTATATATATTCACTAACTTAAATTTTGTTCGTTGGGTTAGTTGGAAGCTATCGCGTCCCTGCGATAAAATCGCCCATTGTGCAAAATTATTTGTTTTTACCATGTTGTTATCTTATTATTTTTATCCAAATATTTTGTACAACAAAGTTTATATTATATAACAAGACAACAAAATGTAAAGATATACTAGATCGGTAATTCAAAGAAAGAATCGGTCATGCAGCCAATCAAATTTTGCATCCAGTTTTAAACTGAGGTTGGTTGCAAGACAATATATTGCTAATGCTTGAAGGTCATCGATGTTGGAACACAAAAATTCCGAAAAAATGTACCGCACTGCAAGTCTTGTATGTCTATGACAAAACGTGTCATTTTTTATTTTTGCATACATTGAATTTGAAATTACACTGATGTAATATGTAGATAGTTGGATATCACTAGCACAAAAACAAGTATCAGACCTTAAAAATAGTTCATATTCTATTTTGTCATTGTATAATATTCATTATTCCAGTAGAGATGATGCACAATGCACATACAATGAAATGGAATCAGTATATCTCTTCTATAAGAATATTATCAATGAATTGTGCATTTTAGGCATCAGCACTATAATAAGATAAGCAGAAATATCTGTAATATGCACAAAGCCATTGGTAATTACCCATTGTTGTAAGTAATTTTCGGTTCAATTGGTGAACCCTACTACATATTGGTAACATAACCTCCAAAAATAATGCATTGATAAATAAGTAAATACCTAATTTAAATGTGATATTAAAACAAAATAAAACTTAAAGAATTGGTTCGCAATATGGGAGAACTACTATGCACTTATCATTAAACATATTAAATATTCCCATAAGTGAATGTCAATATATTGTCAAGATTATAGATTTCAATAAATGACAAAACCTGTGTAATTCTATTTATATTTTATTACAGATTGATTTGAAAATAAGTGATAAACAAATGCAATAAAAAGAGAGGTTTTTCGATAAAATTTACAGCCGCAATGAAACCTAACTGTAAGTGTCCAGATGCCTGTATTCACTATTTGGAGCGAGAACACAGTGGCAGAAACAGGCTTTGTTTACCTGGAGAAAGGATTGAAAGGTGAAATATGCCAAAATACCAATGCAATATATAATAATGTATCACAATGCAGATATATCTTATTCTTAAATAGCGCCGAAGTTCAAATATGTGTAGAAGATTTACAAACCTCGTTAAAGGCCATAACTCCTGTGCTGATGTAGCTAAGGCACTTGGACCTCAGCTATCTAGAAAGATTAAATTTATTGAAAAGAACTCCAGGTGTCATTAAGCAGTTCATGAAGCACAAAAATGAGAATAATAAATATTAACCACTTCAACAAATTAAATCATATACACGAAAATATTCACTATTTATAATTATTAATAACACCTGACAAATTCATAATCACTCAAACTATAACATTCCTCAGGTGGGATAGGCGCACATATTCGCGTATAAAGTAACTAAAACACATTCAACGAACATATACAACAGCCACGAATTTTCATCATAATTAATATTCAAGATATTTTATAAATAAATTGTTCCATCAATGATTAAAATCTGCTTAAAAACATATTCGCAGCACAGCACCACCACTCACGGAAAACGACTTCCGCCATTTTGCTTTGATGTCAATTTTAGTGTTACCACAAGAACATAATATTATCTAGTTGTATTATTGCCCTAAAACAAAAATACTCCTTATCGGTGACCGATGTTGATTTTAACACATCGACCTATACTATATAACAATTAATATATTATGCTATATAGAATATCTACACACTAATAGTATAATTATTATTACTTACTTGCTTAATTCATACGCGTGAAATGAATATAAAATAGCATCCAAGTAAATATTTTAGTATACTGAATGGTACATAAACAATTTTTCGATAAACTTCTACCTACCAACGCCCTTCGGCGTTCACAAAGATCTAGGAATCTACGATTTTAAAAATGCTACTAGACAAAAAAATGATGTCTAAAAATCGTTCGCAATGATTGATAAAAGTGTAATGCTTCTGCTTAATTTTGAATAGAAAGACATTGTATCTGAAAATAGTATGAATGTCTGCAAAAAACACATTATTACTACAAAAAGGCCTAATGAAATAAATCACACGTACAAGTTCTATTGGCATCGAAATAACAAATTAAATTTGAAATTTTAATACACAAATAGTAATGTGAAAAATTGGTGAAAATTTTAACATAGGTAATGTTGCGTAAAAATCAATTATGAAAACGAAGTATCTAGGCACATTATCGCATATACGTTTTGTTCTAAAATTGAAAGAAAATATAATTATAATGGGTTAGTTGGAAGATATCGCGCTTCCGCGATAAACTCGCCCATTGCACAAATTTATTTGTCTGGTTCTACAATGTTTATAAGTATTTTATTAATGTTTGTTTTTTTGTGCAATAAAGATTTTTATTATTATTATTAATTAATCTTCCAGTCCTGATTTTCAAGCAGTACTTTATCGCTTTAGATCAAAAATAAATAACCTCGATAATATTATTATGTTCCGCGCCTCAACAATTAATGACGTCACAATACCTGTACCAGGTGGAGAAATGCACTGAAATTTCGCGTGGAACTTAGGAAATGCTTTCATTATTTATACCCTGAATTAAAACTAGGTTATTGCACTTACCTTTAGTCATTTTCGGTGCAAAATGCCTTCAGTTAGAAAACGGACTTTGAGCCGTCATGACGCGCGTTTTCATAATTATAATTTAGACCTCTTAGATCAGCCGTATCTCTATAAAATCATGAAAGCTAGTTCTGGTCTCGACTCGTGGTATGGGCTGGAAAGTAATAAGTTGGCTTTAATATTTACTTGAAATTTCTCTTCAAAATGGCTGTGACAAAAGATTGGGAAGATGTTCGGTTGAATTTGAATTCTGGTCATGGAAAGCCTGAAAAAAATAAAAAATCTCGCCCACCGAGTGCACATACATCTTCTGCGAGGAAGGGAAGTCCTGGTATCAGTAGTAAGTCCCTGTACCTACCTACTATCGGTTTATTTAAATTTATTGTCTACTGATAAAATTACACTTAATATTTGAAACACGTTCTTTTATAAAATAAATTAACTAAAAATCTGTAAACATAAAAGTTCTTTAGTAATATTTATTATTATATGATAAAACATTTACTAAAAAATGTATTAATTAATAATTAAAGTAACTATTAACAAAAAAAGAGTAAAGTCATAAAAAAAACCATGGTAGACACATTACATTAGACGGTATGTCCATGTTTATTACTTTTAGTTAGCCTGCTGGTTGCCTCATAAGTGGGATATAGTGTAAATAATATTATATTTTTATTTTGTGTCTCATTTTTTAAAACATACTTTTGTTTTTGAGTTTTGATCAATCTGTTTTAAATACTATTTATATAATGGCATTCACCTGATACGTTATCAAAACTTTTTTTTTTTTTTTAAATAGACAATTCACACAGATCGAGCTAGTCCCAAACTAAGATGAAACTTGTATTATGGGTACCAACACGACGATACACATATATACAATGCACTAAACACATATACATGTAACACCCAGACCCAGGATAATTTGAAAAAGGTCATTCTTCACATTGCCCTGGCCGGGAATCGAACCCGGGACCTCGTGACTCAAAGGCAAGAGCGTTACCTCCACACCACACCGGCCGCCCAAAACTCTGCCTGACCTCAGTTAATAGATCCACCACTCCCACTTTATCAAAATTAAATCAACCATTTTAATTTTCTCAGTAATATTGATGGAGATCTGTATGTATACCTATTATATGCAGTAAGTCTGTTGACTACCCCATTTATGGGGTATGGCGTGATGATACAAATTAGACAGAATCTTCTGTTATTTATATATCACTGGGATATCACCTACATAATATTATAAGATTATGTAGCAGATAAATGGCATAGCAATAAAATAAATATTTACCTTTTATCATAATATTTAGAAGGACCAACAAAATATTGTTGAGCAATACTTACCTACATCATTCTATTTTTTAAAATGGATCTATCTTGTATTTGATTATTATAGTTACTTCCATTTTATAATGTGTCACTGAGTTCCACTCTCTTTCACCATAAAGTTATTGAACTGCCAAGTAGCTTGATTAATGTACTAAGAGAGGTTGGTGTATTCTGAAATGGTTGATTGACTGTATAGTGCATCTTGTTAATCACTCTTCACAAACACCGTCACAAATATAAGATCTTGGTCTAGCTTCTGTTACAAAACCATTTCCAATAAGAAGTCCCTTGCATGATCCACGTAAATAACTCAGATTTTTTTTAAGATTCCACTCAAACTATTGAAACGCTACAAGTTTATCAATCTTTGGTAACTAAAGAAAGATGGAAGGAAATAAAAAAAATGACTGAAGTTGCAATCAAGGACAGGAAGGTGTTCCTGATAAGAGGAGGTGGATTTCCAGCAATACGCAGGGCTTTATTGTCCAGAGGATGGATTCAAAAATTTGATTCACCGAAATCATCTTTGCAAAACTCCTGTTATTTAGCAAAAGATGCGGCAGCACCAGCTAATGGCGATGAACCTGATAAATGTACAGTAAAATGTGAAAAACTAATTATGCATAAGTTGCTAGAGGAACAACCAGTTGATTTTCTATGGACATCAAAACGTGAGGGCAATGACTGGCTTCTAGTGAAAAGTGATGTAATAATTAGCAAGTAAGGTCTTGTTCTAGATTTTTGTTTCCTTTTACCTTTAGTTCAGACACCTTGTAAATTATTTTTAGAATATTAATATAACTGAGTGATGATGATGCCAAAGAGGAGTTAGAAAAGAGAGGGTGTGAGAGAGTGTAGATGTTGAGTAAGAGAAATTGTATGAATGTGGAGGAAGCTAAAATAAAATGTATCCATCTATATGGCGTTCAGTCCTCTCTTTCACCCCACTTGGGATACAGCATGAGGGTATAAATCAGGGACCAGAAACATTTTTTGGTTGCGGGTAAAAATCAACTAACATGTGAGTATTCTAGAGACGTTTGGGTCAGTGGAAATTATCAAATGTGCGGGTCATAGGTTGCCGACCCCTGGTATAGATAGATAGAATATAAGTGAATTACCTATAATTTAACATTTATTACAGTTTTATAATATTAAATATTTATAATAATAATAATAATAAACTTTATTGTACAAAATATATGGATACAAATGATAAAGTTACATGGTATAAACGAATAATTTTGCACAATGGGCGAGTTTATCGCAGGGACGCGATATCTTCCAACTAACCCACATTTATACTACTTATGCATAATCTGTTGCTTGATTTTTTTTAAAAATCACCTTCGATTTCCCCTCCCCCTCTTTTTTATTTTTCTATAAATGTATGTGAGTATATGTATAGTATACAGTACATTATACTGTTTTTTTTTATGAACTAGTCGATCAACGAGATCGGGGTTGTACTTGTTATTAACAATTGATTAAATTTCGTTTTTGAAATTTAAAGAATGAAGCCGAACTTTTATTGCACAATTTACTTAAGTGAAAAGACGATAATTTTTGAGAAGTGGAATGATTACAATCGGACGAAATCGCACAATCTGTATGATTTGGATTTCTGTAAATGCTAAATTGGAATCTGATACGGAGATAGCTAAATCCAAGAAATTTATTATTGTTAGTAACTAACGATAACAATTAACTACTCCAAAGTGAAATTCATATTATTATGTATATTGTTGAGAACATTTAGAAATATATTAATTTGTCTAACATTGCCATTCCATATAACAAATACGTCGTCCACATAATGATGCCATACAATAAAATTGAAAAGTAGAAGATTCCCACTGTCAAAAAAACTGGTTTTATAAGTGGTTTGAAAATATTTCAGAGAATAGCAGGGAAGCATAATTACCTATAGCTAATCCGGACTTACATATATGTAGTATAAAATAATACCTTATATTATAAAAATGTCTAGCAACTGTTACATAGTTAATACTTCAAAAATAAGGGATTTTATTTATTACAGATTTTGCAAAGCGAATTTTACATCTAAAGAAGGTTTGTGTTCATCTCTCAATCAAATGTACTGGTATAATGAACCTGGGGTATCCAATACTCATTTCCCTAGATGCTATAACCTGCAAGTGCAAGAGCAATTAGATGATTTCATTGATAACTTTAGGCTCACAGCGTGTGCAGGTCTGCTCAAGTGGTTGGTGGCAACATTCATTGCAGAAGGTGAAGAAGCTATTATTAAAGATAATTCAAAAGTTCCCTTGACGGCTATAGAATTTGCAATAAGAAGATTAACAGAGTATTTACATTTTGTGACTCACAAAGATATTGATAATTTAGAAGACAAATCTAATCTAATATGGGAATATGAATGGGATCAGTTTCTAACTCATCACTATTTAGTTATACACGAGAATGAGAGATTTTGCAGAGCAAAAAATTTTACTTTAGGCGATCTTCACTTCAAAGCTACAAAAATTTTGAAATCTCTGCGTAAACACTGGCCCCAAATGGATATTGATGGTATAATGAATATTTGGATTGTGAAACCGGGAAACAAATGCAGAGGAAGAGGAATACAGCTAATGAACAATATGAAAGAAATAATTGGAATTGTTAGTGTAACTCCTACAACAAAATCTAGATTCGTTGTCCAAAAATACATTGGTAATCAACTACTTTGAACCTTGTAAAAAGTTCATAAGTACAAAGTAAATTAACCGAAAAATTCCTAACCTGACATTGTACTTTTACAGAGACGCCCCTAACTATATATGACACCAAGTTTGATATCAGACAATGGTTTTTAATAACATGTTCACAACCACTTACAATTTGGATGTACAAGTAAGCATATAAGATTCATTTACATGACTCACTTATATAAAATATAATCAATTTCTGTCTAAAATACGCATGAATGACTTTATTTTAGTTATTAATCATAACCATAAAAAGAGAATGAATGATTTTTTTCAGGGATAGTTATTTGAGGTTCAGTTCACAGCTGTATAATTTAAATAACTATCATGAATCAGTACATCTAACAAATAATGCAGTACAATGCAGATATAAGAACAATGATGAAAGAGACAAAGCACTACCAGATGAGAACATGTGGGATTGCCATACTTTCAAAGCATATCTGAGGTAGGCACACTGTAAATTTTGGATAAGTATAGATACACACATAAAGCACAATTGTATGTTAATTTTATTACAGACAAATAGGTAGTTCTGGAATGTGGGAAGACCGGATATATCCTGGAATGAAAGAATGCCTTATCGGAGCTATGTTAGCATGCCAAGACTCCTTAGATAAAAGAGCAAATAGCTTTGAATTGTATGGAGCTGACTTTATGTTAACTGAAGATTTTACTCCCTGGTTGATTGAAATCAATTCCAGTCCTGATTTAGCACCAACCACTAGCGTAACAGCTCGGATGTGTCCGCAGTGTTTAGAGGATGTCATTAAAGGTAGATATGATGCTCAGTTCTCTTATTTGCTAAAATAAAAATTAAGGATTATCAATACTAGTATTGTTTTAGTTGTGATAGATACCCGAAGTGATCCTGAAGCAGACACTGGCCTATTTGAACTAGCCTACAAACAAATAATACCAAAAGGACCGGCCTATTTAGGACTAACTTTATCTGTTAGCGGGAAAAAGTTGATTAGTAAAAAAAAAAACGAAAAAGAAAAACAGAGACACGAATCGAATCCAATACAAACAATTAAATCAGGTTCTATCGAAAGAACAGAGAGTCATTCTGGGAGTGTGTTGCGAGAATTAATGTCTTGGTTACATCCTTGCAACTCTGACACAATTAATGTAAAAACAGAGACTCTAAAAATTCCTTCCCCACAGGACGACCTTAGAACGGTGCAAGACACTTTGAAAATTGTTAAATCAGGTTTGCTTTTGAAAGCTTCAAAAGCCAAAAGAAAATTAAAATTCAATACAAAAAAAGACAGAAATGGCAAAACAAAATCTCCTTCCTATTGCTGTAAACTTGAAAATGGTACAATAGTTATAAACCAAGAAAGTCGGAAGGTATCCAAAAAGAGTTTGGAAAGAAGTTACTGGCAAGATCCAAAGGAAGTGAAGTCAGTAGGAAACAAAAGGTGCTATATTGAACCTGCAGCATGGGAAAAAGACACAGCTAGTATTTTACGTTCCTGTTTAACATCTAATGTTTCACTGAATGAAAATAAAACAGACAGTAAACATTTCCAACAAGTTACACCACGAATATTTAGCCCGGGAATAATGTCTTCAAATCACACATGTTCCCGCCTTAAGAGATATGCACAGAAGAATGTAGGTGAGAGTGAATTAAAAGGAAGCGTCAGCTTAAAAGTTGTAAGATTGAAACAGTATCACCGAGACAGTAGCAAGAAAGAAAACTATTAATGCTTGTTGAAGTTCTTATAAAATGTTATGTGAAAATTGTTGTTGAATTTACGTTTTGTAGAGATTTATGAAAACAAAATAAATGTGCTACCAGGATAAAAAAACTTTTCACTTTTTGATTTACTTCTACAATTCAAATTAGTTTGACAAGAAAGCGAAAATTTATTTAAGGAATTTATTTATTTCTTAATAGAATTTCCAAACTATTTATACAATACACTTATAAAGTAAACCATCTTCAGACAGCATATTATGCTGTGTGAAGATGGGCTCTACAAACTCATTTGACAGTTCCAATTTCATATGGATTTGTGTGGGAGTGTTTTGTTAATCTAGTTATTGTCTTACTCATAATAAAGCTTAAAATTGTGTTTTTTGCATAATTGTAATTATTATAGTCACTAGTATGATTGCGTATTTTTCCCTTTTTCCAAAAAATGATAAACAAAAGTGAAAATGGTTGAAGTACTTCTAGAAATATTTTTGACTTGAGAATTTGTGATATTCCCATCTGTTTGTGTTATTTGGTCTTTAGAACTATCATACAAACATGTAAAAGGCTCACATGTATATTAAAAAATAAATAAATGTAACGGGGGCACAAGGTGTAAATCTTCTGGGCTACCTGCATAGCTCTCCACCATCATCCGATGAAAAGTGAAAATACTATTCATTATTTCATAAAAATGTATTGCCCTCTGTCCATACTTGAAAAACTTGTAATGGTTTATGTGATTATATTAATAAATGCACAAGTTTTAGTATATTTATTATTCTATGGCACAAGCATCATAATCTATATGTACATCTACATAAGTAACAATTCTGGATAACCTAGTAACATGCCATTAACCTAATTTCTATTAAAATTAATGTTGAAAGAACAACATTTGAAAATATCTACCTAAGCAATTTAAATAATGGTAATAATGCACAAAGACATTTTACATACACAAGACTGTGCGCTTTTGACCAAAATATAAGTAAAATTATGCTTTTAGCTGGGGTGATATGGTCTATATTTCTATGTTGATATAATGAAAACAAAATTGTTTTTGGTTTTACTACGATTTATTTGTTAAATAAGTAACAAGGTTTCGACCTATGAGGTCATTGTCAATGTGAGTTTGACAATGACCTTATAGGTCGAAACCTGGTTACTTATTTAACAAATAAATCGTAGTAAAACCAAAAACAATTTTGTTTTCATTATATCAATATAATGGAGTTTTACAAAATCAACGTCGACTCAATCAATATATTTCTATGAAAAAATAAATCGTAGATAGTAAGATTAAAGAGTTGTGTCCCTTTCTAACACATGGTTGAGCTATATTTAACTACAGCAGATTTATATGTGCACATATATAGTACAAGTCTGTTTTAAAAAGGGGCAGCTCTCTAAGAATTACTATCTCAGGTGGCACAGGAAGTGCACAGTCTGTTATATATCATGTCTATGACAATTCACTATGATTGGTTGTATTCCATGATTGAAAGAAAATTAAATTTAAAAATTAGAATATGTTGACATAAGTGACAGTTTGAAGAAGTTTGAATGATCTAAATTCTCAGGAAAAATGGATAAAATTTAAAAGTATAAATAAAAAAAGTAAAATGAATATAAGAAAAATAGTTACGGGGGTTCTGAAAAAAGACAAATAAAAAATATTGGTTTGGAGTTAAAAAATACAAATGCAATTGTCAGAATGTGCTTACATAACTTATAAACTTCATGAAAATGGGTCAACAAACTGTATTCTTTATAGAAAATAAGCTTCTGTACAATAGAAAGAAATACCAAATGCTGAAAGATTTGGTGAGTGCTGCAGTGAAAGACAGGAAAGTCTTTATGCTACACGGGAGGTGCAGAACTGTAGCGAGAGCATTAAAGAGGAGAGGATGGGTACAAAAACTAACAAGTAAAATGTTTGATAAACTTAAGACGGAATTGCCATTCACAGAATGTACACCTGACACTGAAGAAAAAGCAGAAACAATGATAATAAATACATTATTAAAAAAACAGGATCCTAATTTTCACTGGTTAATAACGTCCGCTGACAGCATTCTCAGAGACAGCAGTGTGACCAACAATCCATTTGTTAATCGCATTAGAATGGATGACAAACACTTCACAACCAAAGAAGGTTTATGTTCGGCATTCCAATTTCAACAATGGTTTCACATCAACAATGTCTCTGATTTCCAAATTCCACGAATGTATAATGTGTTTGACAGCAGTGAACTGGATGACTTTCTGTACGACTACAAGCTGACATCATGCACATGCTTGATGCGTTGGTTTGTTGAGAGATTTGAAGAACAAAATACAGATTTCATGTTGCGACGTGGGAAAGCATCCCTTTCTGTCATATTTTTTGCAATACGTAGATGTTTAGCATATTTACAACTCAAAGCGCATGAAGATATAGATAAACTGATAAAAGACCCTAAATCACACGAATGGAATCACTTCATAGATACATATTTTAAATTAGTGAATAATCATATACAGTTGAAGAGTGAAGATCCCTATATAGTTCGTTTCTACGCTCAGTGTTCAAAAGAATTATTGAAATGTATAAAAAAATATAAACCAGAAATATACTGTGAAGGAATATACAATACGTGGATCATCAAACCTTCCCAGTCATCCAGAGGAAGAGGAATAACTATAGAAAATGATTTGAAAAAGATTCTAGCTATTTTTCAGAATCAGAAAGTAAAAAAATACGTAATCCAAAAATACATTGGTGAGTAATGATTTGAAAATTAACACTAGATTCTCACAGTTACAAGTTAGGTTGTCCGGTAAGAATTTGTGATTTTTTTTTTTTTAAAAAAGATATATCTGGGTTTTTTGTTATAAACCCAAATACAACCTTATACACCTTTCACAGTAAGCTACTAAAAGCTTGTGTCGCGAAAGGGGAGTTTGCCGGCACCTGGTATCGAACCACGGACCCCTTGTTCACGAGGCCGAGACTCTACCTCCAGGCTACCGATGAACTCAATGAAGTCGCAAAATCATAATATGTTTGAGCCAATACAGCAAAGTTTGCTTGTGAATAAGTTTGATCGATTCTACTCAGTAATATTTGGTTGGTGCCATACCAAGGAAAGGGAAAGAGAAAACAGCAACGGGATAGAACACCAGTGCTAAAACTGGGTTTTTTATGATTCCACAGAAAGAAATTTGTGCAAAACAGAGAAAAAGTTATTAGTATTCGCCAAAAGCTTTTAAAGCTTAGATGCCACGACCCCTACATTCTCCTAATCTGGCACCTTTTGATTATTATTTCTTCCGGTCTCTACAATTTTTTAGACAGCAAAACTTTTACTTCAAACAAAGAAGTCAAAAATCACCTGCATCAGTTTTTGACAGCTAAGAACACAAATTTTATAACCGTGAACTCATGCTACTGCCGGAAAGATGGCTAAAAGTATTGGACCATATGGGCAGTATGCAATGCAAAAAGATGCATATTCACTTTAAGAAATTTATCTTACATTTTCATAAAAAATAAAATAAAATAACTTTCCGAACAACCTAATAGGTATGTAAATTTAACACATAAAACTACCATGTAAGGCGCACCTTATTCGGCGGTACCCGGGATGGGACTTGAATCTGCTACTCATCCTTTACACGAGGTACGCTTTGTCTAATTAAGCTGCTGAACGACATGTCGAAGGCTCCATATTCTCTCATAAATCTAATGATAGCTTTATGTGTAGGTATACTTCTGGGATACCTAGTATGGGTACCACATGCTGGATACTTGCAACCTAATAGGTAGTTTAGTAGATTATTAATATTTTATTTCATACAATTGGGATGACAGCCAGTAAAACATTGTATTTTCAGAGAGGCCTCTCATAATATATGGAACAAAATTTGATATTCGACAACACTACATCATCACTTGCACAAGTCCTTTAACAATTTGGATGTACAAAGAATGCTATTTAAGGTTCAGTTCGCAGAAGTACTCCATAGGAAACCTTCATGAATCGGTTCACTTGACGAACAATTCAATACAGTACAAATACAAAGTTTGTGAAGAGCGAAATCCTAACCTGCCCAGTAACAATATGTGGACATTGAAGCAGTTTCAAACATATCTGGATTCAAGGGGTGATATTAATGTGTGGAACGAAATTATTTATCCAGAAATGAAAAGGAACATAATTGGTACAATGTTGGCATGTCAAGAAGGAATGATAAACAGACCTAATCAATTTGAGCTTTATGGTTGTGATTTTTTGCTAGATGAAAGCTACAAGCCATGGCTTATTGAGATAAACTCATCTCCTGACATGCGGAATACAACAGCTGTAACAGGAAAGCTGTGTCCGCAAGTACTAGAAGACATGATCAAAGGTAATGATGTTAAAATTAATATAATTGCAATTAACGAATGTAAAAGTGGCTAATAAATATTTACACTTGCTTCTTTCATAGCAAAAACCATTTGTAGTAACTTTCCCAATGGCTTGACTATTTACCTCAATTTTTATTTGATTCATTAGGCTTTACAACAGGTTTTTTTACAAACATAATCATATGATACATAAAAAAAAATTAACCAATTATAGGAAAGCTCCTATATATCATAAAACTTTTTTTTAGATAATAAATATTATCATAAAAACTTTCTTTTTTTTATTGAGTTATGCTTAAATATAAATACTTCATTAGTAATTAGTACAAAAACATGTATATTGATTGATTTTATAACTGAAATTGATAAAAAGAACAATTAAAGGTTTTCAAATGATATTAATAGGTTCAAATAATCTAAATAAATAAATAAATGAATGGATGGTCTAGGAACTAATTTCATTTGTTTTTACACAGTTGTCATAGATCGAAAGAGAGACTCGAGAGCTCCAACAGGTAAGTTTGAATGCATTTATAAGCAGACTCAAACTCCTTATGTATATGCAATTGATACATCAGCCCTAACAGTAAATGGAGAAGAGAAAAAGTTCTGTCAAGCAATACGATATGTAGAGAAAAGGAGGTCCAGCCAGTATAACAATAGAGAGCATAAAGTCAGTTTACCCTGGAAAGATCAACTAATGAGATTACATAGTGATGAAGAATTGCTTAGATTTGAAATATTGAAGATTAAAAGTGAAGAAGAAACAATGATATCAAAATATGATAGTGTCGCCATAGAAGACAATGAAGCTCCTCCAGAAGAATTCACAAAGAATCCACCACACCAAGACAGTGAAATCAGAATAGCGAGTGCAATATTTGAAGAAAATATTCCAGTTTTATAACAAAAAAAATTACAATAAAGTTTCAAGAGAAAAATAAAATCTGTAACAGAAATTGAGCTTTTTGTTGTTGTATAAATGCTTCGGAATGGATGTCAAAAATTATTTTGATTGTGCATTTAATTTTCAAGTTAACCTATATGAGAAATTCATAATAAAAAATATTGGATTGCGGTGATCATCACTGTTACTAAAATGAACTAAGTACTTTTTTAAAAAAGATAAAGTTCTTACGAAACAAGTCTAGCACTTCAAGAATTCGCTACATGCCTGCCTTAATTATATACAAACAAAACAGGTCAATAATTCTGGCACATTCTTAATAGTAATTATATGAGTGAAACCAAGGCCTTTCATTTTGAAAATAATACACAAATATCACAATGTCATACTCTTACTTTATTGATTGCCTTTTACAATTAAGAATATATTTGTCATAAAATTATATCATTGGCTAACTATTTTGCACAGATATAAATCATATACACATATATGAATACTCAAAGAGAGAATTTTATTTCAGAATATTTTTTTTAATGTTCATAATAATACATATGCAAATTGTATTTAAAATGATTACTGTAAAAACAATTGATAATAAATATGTATGTGGATGTAGTGCCCTAAAATTGATGAATTGTACAGTATCCTTGAGGTGCTTTGGCACGTAAATGACACTTTAATATTGTCTAATAATAATATAAAATAACTCTGTTTTGTTTCACATTGATGTATACAAAGTATTAATTGTGTCGGTGCACACGTAGTAGAATTCCATAATAATGCAATTTGAAACAAGTGTTCCTTTCTACATTTGATAATGACCTTATAAGTCGAAAGACGTCTCTCTGCGAATTAACAAACAATAGTAGAAAGGAACACTTGTTTCAAATTGCATTAGTATACAAAGTACACCACAACCAAATTGGCATCATCAGGGCGGAGTATAAACTAAATTAAGAACAGAAAACAATGTCTATATATACGTGAGATAATAAGGGATGTTAGGTGGGGGTGTTTTACAACAAAGCAACAGCGAAGTTTTAGGAATTTGGACATTAACAATTTATTGGTAAAAGCGCTAGGCGTAGTTGTGGTATACTTTGTATACATTAATGTGATACAAAAAATAGTGTTATTTTATATTATTATTAAAATGTGTTTTACAATGTCAACACTGAAACATTAAATTCAAATAACAATATAGGCACAATCTATGTGTAGTTTAATATGCACATATTGATTAGTTACAGAATTTAGATACACAATATGGCATCCATATGCATCTATATGTAGCATTGAAATGGCAAAACACTTTTATGAGGATTGCTTTGTACATTTGGAAAATAGATGAAAACACATAAATCATTTTTAATATTTATCAATGTTTGAAATAAGTAATGAACAAAATAACTATTTCACTTTGGAATTCTTTCCAAAATAATTATATGCATTTCAATCAATAACATGAAACACAATTGTGAATTGAATATTAGTGTATTGAAATAAAACATGTTGCAAGTATTATTTTGGAGACTCGGTGTGGTAGTGAAGAGGCTTTCATCTAGACATGGGCTGAAGGAAATGGGCAGAATAATGTGTGGATCAATCAAAGCCATCAAAACAGAGTATAGTACAAAAATTGATAAGCAAGGTACTTCACTTTGTGCCTTTATTACGTTCCAGAAGACGACTTAATATCTAGACATAAATATTATCAAATCAGCACTAAAGAAAAGAATTTCATTTAAAAATAGAATCCTCACTGAGTGAAAGTACATAAAAGGAAATAGCATGACTTGTGTCTAAGTCAACAATGTCAATATGACATAATATTGCGAAATTTACTATGACTAAAATTATACAAATTATTATTGACATATCAAACAAAATTGTTATATTAAACTAAAATTACAATAAATCGTCCCTCTCACTGATTGCTAATCTTTTAATTCCCATTATGCAATAAATGGCTACCAAAGTTTACAAATTACAATTAGCAGTCATTAGAGCTAATTTAAGAAAATATACGACAATTACAATTCAATTATTAAAATGCAATTGAAAAGTTTAAGACCACATTTATGAATGAAGGCCATTGAAAATGTATGAAATATTTACAAACATTATAGCTACCCCAGTGGATCCCAAGTTACCCAACGGTGTGCGGGCTCAGTGAGAGTGGAGCACATACATCACATACACAATACATCTCATGACAGAGGTTTCAATGAAAAGGACAACTTAGGCCTGGAATTATTTTTACCAAGAATTTTTTTTTGTTCTTCCTTAATCCTCTTCTCCTGTTCTTTTTTCAATTTCTGTCTCTCTTCGTCCATCTTACGCTGCTCCTCAATCATGGCCAGTCTTTCTTCCGCCTGAAGAATTCACAAAATATCAATCTAGATTATATGATGACGATTTTGGATGATTTTATTTTGATGCCGTTTAACAGTCCCTAGACCGTCTCAAGGGCGCCAGTGAAGAGTTCAGTTTTAAATTTGCTTCTGAAGCTGGTGATAGTCTGACTATCTATCAATGGCACCAGTAGGCGATAATATAATAATAAATATTTGAGCTATACAACATGTCTGTGTAGTAGAAGAGTCAACAAATAATGTTTAATAATTTTCGGATTGAGCAATTTGGGCTAAAAATAACAATTATGAAATTCTTACCAGTTTTTTCTGGGCTTCTTCAATTTTTCGATTATTTTCAGCCATGATTGCTTCCAAAGCCTCTCTTTTCCGATTTTCTTCTTCCTGTATAGCAACAAAAGCATCTTCAAACAAATGTCATTATGGGGTCACCCAATGAATTAACTACAGTCACAGTAAATATTATCTAACATCAACAATTGAAACAATGTGCGATGAAACAAGGTTGATGATGTACACCACTGAATATAACAGTTTGAAGTGAAGGGTGGAATTGTACTCAATGTTTCTTTCACATGAAATATACAGGTAGTTCCATACCACTCAAATCATTCAGAAGTATGTAAGAAATTCATATGCAGATACATAGGTACATCTAATCACCGTCCCTAGAGTCAGTAGCATTCAAGAAAATATTATGTTAATGAAAAATACAACACGTTGCGGCAGCTTTACAAAACTGCCAACAAATTATAAATTAATCTTTCATCCACCAAATAACTCACCGCGACAGTGAATTCTGCCAGCACTGCTCTCTAGCAGGTTAAAAGTCTTCATACAATCACCAACAACTAGGATGAGAAAATTATTAAAATAGTAATATTGTCAATTAATAATACCTTGTCGGCGAGTGAAGTCATCAGCGGAAGTTCCTCGAGCCAACTTGTCAGGCATCCATGACAGGTTCAGGTTCACAATCTTCAGAGTACCTGACCTGACTAATGTTCCGACTGACTACCCCAAGAGGGGAGTATTCAATGCATTACAATCCCACATGGTTTGTATACATTTATTATTGTGGTATTGAAAAGATGTTAATATACAATATAGATATAGGTAGATACATATATCATATACATATATGTACATAGTGATGGTCCGTCATAAGAGTAACAACAGCTATCATACAGATCCTATGGTGTATGCTTACACTTAGAGCAACATACTGATGTTCATAGCACTCTACAGTATATTCATTATAAGTCTTGGTTGAGTCTGTGGATTATGAATGTAATGTTTGGACATAGACAAGAGTTTATAAGTACTTTCAATTTCACTTGCACAAAACATGGTGTCGGGACCTTTAACAGATTGGCAGACGTATGTATTGTAGATATTAGTCACTCATATACAAAGCTAAATTACACCTCTTGGTTTAATACAAAACTTTCATTAAAAGAAAGCTCATCCAAATTAAATGACCGCTGTTGATATTTCAAAAACAAACTTGACAAAACTAATTCAAAAATTCATTACATGATATACTGTTTGGAGAATGAGTCAGATTTGAAATGAACAGCTGTCATTATCAGCAGGACACAATGACACAAAAAAGAGTGTGGTTGTGTCGTCCAGTGACAAGTGTCATGAAAACATTCTTACCTCTCTAGTTTTCTCCTCGAGTCTCTGTCTCTCTCGCTGCCTCTCTAGCTCGGCCATCATCTCTTTCTCCATCTGTCTCTTGGCTTCTTCCACCCTTTTGGCCACCTCCTGCTCTATTTCATCTTTCCTTTTTTCCAACTCCTCGTCCACACGTTTCTTTACCAATAATTCTATTCTCTTGGCAGCCTCTTCTTCAACAGCCTGAAAGGAGAAGACATTAAGACATTAAATATCCATTTATTATACAATAGCGTTGAACATCCCATATTATTATTATGTTTTAGTTTACTCGATTGACTGAGGTATGTGTTAAAAGTAAGTTAGCCCAATGGCTAAATAATTTACATCAGTATAAAACTAGGAAGTCAAGGAATGGAATAGATCTTTCATTTTTTTTTACAAATGTTGTAAAAGACAGAAATGTGTAAACTTTGATCCTGTAACATATTATATTCAGAGATGAAGCATGCCACCCAACATGAATTTGTTATTGCACAAATAGCTTCCCTACCTGTCGAGATGGGATAGATAGATATCTTCCAGGATCCGCAGAGGACTGTTAACATGAAACAAATTTTGTAAATTGTGAATTCACTATATTTAATAATCAAGTACTACACTCTTGTATAAATTATATGTTCTTGAATGAAGTACGTTCCCATTTATAGATAACTATATGATAGAACAAATTAAATGCTAAATAAGTCAAAAGCTAAATTCCAAGTGGAGTCAATTAGAGAATTGAAAGGTGAAAAAGTTGTTTAGTAGCAGCAATTTTGGTGAAAATAAAAATATTTTTAAGATGTACACATTCCAGCTTACTTTCTGTTCTGCTTCTCGTATACGTCTCTGCCTTTCCATTTCTGCTAAGCGATCTACTTCATCCATTTTACTACGTCCCCTTGATGACTTTTTTCTATGATATCTTGAGCCATCGCCAGAATCACTACTGGTTGTAGATGACACAGAATGTGATCGCTTCCTAAAATTTATGATAGTTATTAAGTACATAACTACTAATTCCTTTTTGTGTTTTAACAACGCAATCAAACTTGGAATTAAAATTAAACTCCTAAACCTCATTTTTTTTTGACTTTCATTTTAAAAATATAACAAACACATTCAAATCTGAAGTCTGATCTTATTATCTGAGACTAAAGGTTCACCTTGATTTGGAGGTCCGCTCTCTAGGCTTGTCGTGTTTAGTAGATTTAGACGAGCTCCTCTCAGATCTGTCCTTGGACTTGCTTCTTTTACGAGTGTGCTTGCTCTTGTGATGCCTTCTGGGCGATTTACTTCTTGATCTAGAGCGGCCCATGATTATTTTGTCCTGAATAATTAATATTGTATAATACAAACTTACTAAATAAAGAATATTTGTTAAACTATCATTATCTCCATCAAACAAATCAAATCAACGCAATATTCGCAAAACCGCAACCCGCATCAAACCTATAACGTCAAAATTACAAACGCCATTTTATTCGTCCATAGATGTGTCATTAGCCCATTAGTAATGACAATCCAGTACATAACCGTTACTAAATACCTGTTACTATTTACTTTCAGTATACCGTTACGGTAAGGGAAAAATTTGCGTAAAATGATATTATGTAGTGATGTACCTAGGTTAAAATTAATTTGATGATGTAAATGTAATCAATAAAACGATTCCTTATTTTCTCCGGTCGTTCCCATAGAAATAGAATATACGACATCAGCGATGCTTGCCATACGGTTGGTATCGAAATGTCAAACATCCTTCAAGAATATCTGTCAAATACGGTGTATAATCGTGGTGTAATCTCAATTTGTTATTGAAGTTGTTATTTTACGGTTATTTTATTTCTCACATTAGAAATGAGTGATTCAAATGATGAAGCAGAAACTCAGCCATCTGGCCCAATTGATAATGCGTGGGCTATGGAAAATAAGTGCATTCGCCACATTATTTCCTAGTTATCGTGAAAAATATTTGAAGCAATGTTGGCCTCTGCTACAGAAAGCTCTTGCTGAATACTTTGTAGTTGGTGAATTGGATCTTATTGAAGGTAGTATGACTGTGAAAACAACAAGAAAACAGGTAAATATTCAAACCCTTAACCATTAAATAAATTTTGCATTACTTTACATATACATTTTATTCATAATTTATTACGTTTAATTAATTTTTAATTCTATTTAATTCACTTATTCTTGTTTATTCGTTCACTTGAATGTATTCATCTTATTTATTTCTTTTAAATAAACTCTGACCGAACCGACCTGACTCCACTATTGATGATGTACTATATGGACCATCAATCTTAAAATCAGAAGTTCTTCATGCTATATCAGCATCTGTGAATAGGAAGGCTTGTGGACCAGACGAAATCCCTACTGAAATATTGAAACTCATCGATGACCAAAACATTGACTACCTGCTAAGGTTATTTAATACTATCTATGACACAGGGATTATTCCTCACGATTGGTTAATGTCAACATAAGTCACACTGCCCAAGAAGCAACACCCTAAAAAGTGTAATGAATATCGTCTAATTAGTTTTATGAGCCATGTACTAAAAGTGTTTTTGAAAATAATTCATGCAAGAATACGAACTAAATGTGAACAAGATCTTGATGATACACAGTTTGGTTTCAGAAATGCTTTTGGTAGGTACCAGAGAAGCGTTGTTTGCAATAAATGTTTTACTGCAAAAATGTAGAGATTAACGTAAAGAGGTGTTCGCATGTTTTATTGATTATGAGAACGCTTTTGATAGGGTGAGACACGCTGAACTGATGGAAATGCTGAAGGAGTGTAATATAGACAGCAAGGAACAGCATTTTATCAAAAAATTGTACTGGTTCCAAACAGCCGAAATTAGACTAGGAAGTGAGAAGACAGATTCTATTGCAATACAACGGGGTGTGCGTCAAGGATGCATATTATCCCCTTTGTTATTCAATCTCTACTCCGATAAAGTCTTTAAAAAGGCCCTTCAAAACTCTAGCAAAGGAGTCAAAGTTAATGGTGTTGTGATCAACAACATAAGGTATGCTGACGACACAGTCATCTTGGCAGAGAGCATACATGACTTCCAAGAGTTACTAAATAGTGTAGATGTAGCTGGAGAGGAATTGGGCCTATCTGTAAATGTCAGCAAAACTAAATGGATGTCCTTTGAACGGTTGGATTACTCCGGATCATGCCTTCAGTTAAAGGGCATAAATATTGAAAAGGTGGACAAATTCAAATACCTTGGCAGTATGATAACGCAATCTCTTGACCCGGATACTGAAGTGAAGTGCAGAATTGAGGCAGCCCGTGCTGCATTTAATAAAATGAGAGTGCTCTTCTGCAACAACAATCTTAATCTGACAGAGACTCCCAAAGTCCTATGTATGGACTGTATTGCTGTACAGTTCTGAAACCTGGACCCTAAAAATGAATACGATGAATCGCTTGGAGGCATTTGAAATGTGGCTTCATAGAAGAATGCTGCGTATTCATTGGACTGATAGGGTCACAAATGTAGAGGTGTTATAAGAAGAGCTGGAACGGACAGAGAACTCCTGTTGGATGTCAAAGTGCGCAAGATCTCATATCTGGGTCATATAATGCGTGGAATAAAGTACCACATTCTGCGTTTGATTATGACAGGCAAGATAGAGTGGCGTCGAGGGGCTGGCAAAAGGCAGACATCGTGACTGCGCAATATACGAGATTGGCCTGGAATGAGAGGTGCGGAGGAGTTATTCCAGACAGCGCAGGATCGAGACACCTATGTCAGAGTGATTGCCAACGTCGGGGGGACCTGACAGGGCACCTACAGAAGAAGAAGAAATACACTTTATCATTTTTTTTTTACTTTTAATTGATTTTTAATCTTACTATATTCATTTATTCTTATTTTATTCATTCATTTAAATCTATTCATCTTAATTTATTGAGTTAAATACATCTTACTTTATTCATTCATTTGAATCTATTCATCATTCGTTTTAAATACATTAATGTAAAAGATGATCATAGTTGTATTTATTATTTTAATCTTTCACTGTATACTGTTACAAGATATCATGGGGCATCCAGATATGAGATGGGGGAGGGGGTACAAATTATATTTATATAATGATTTATTTGTGTACATAGTTAAATCTCATGGCATAATTATGCATGTAAATAATATTGCAATCACTGGAAAAGATGCAACCCCTCGCCCCCATATGGCTTCTGTGATATCTTGTAACGGTACACAGTGAAGCCAACGTCGGGGGGACCTGACAGGGCACCTACAGAAGAAGAAGAAATACACTATCATTTTTTTTTACTTTTAATTGATTTTTAATCTTACTATATTCATTTATTCTTATTTTATTCATTCATTTAAATCTATTCATCTTAATTTATTGAGTTAAATACATCTTACTTTATTCATTCATTTGAATCTATTCATCATTCGTTTTAAATACATTAATGTAAAAGATGATCATAGTTGTATTTATTATTTTAATCTTTCACTGTATACTGTTACAAGATATCATGGGGCATCCAGATATGAGATGGGGGAGGGGGTACAAATTATATTTATATAATGATTTATTCGTGTACATAGTTAAATCTCATGGCATAATTATGCATGTAAATAATATTGCAATCACTGGAAAAGATGCAACCCCTCGCCCCCATATGGCTTCTGTGATATCTTGTAACGGTACACAGTGAAAGATAATAAAAATACGTAATACTATGATCATCAATATTTATGTTGTCATAATGGATACTACTGGATAACCTATAGTAGAAATTGACCGAAAATCGTTAGTAATTCGGTACTGTTAGTAGTGTTGATTGATAATGATTCATTTAACTTTGATGTTTTTTTTTGAGACTTCCAGGTAAATTTAGGTCTTTGCTGGTCCACTTATTGAATTCACATTTTGTTGTCATGTTCTACAATTGACTGTCTGATCCTGTGAATATTATAAAAGTAAAAAAGCAAGTATGCAAGCGAGACATGGACGTGGCTGAAGAAGGACGAAAGTGGAATAAATGCAGTGGAGATGCGATCGTTGAGAAGAATGGTTGGTAAAACGCTGCGTGATAGAGTGAAGAATGAGGATATTAGAAGAATGAGCGGATGCAAGAAGAGTGTTGTGGACAGAATGCGCGTGAATAAACTACGGTGGTTTGGACACGTTGAACGAATGAACGAAGTAAGAGGATATACTTGTCTGAAAGAAAAGGTGTGAGGAAGCGCGGACGTCCGAGAACCACGTGGCTTGATCACGTGGATCAAATTCTTAAGGACGGCCGCGTGTTGAGTAAGAGGAATCGACGTGCGTGTATGAGAAACTGTATGAATGTGGAGGAAGCGAAGGAAGTGTGTAAAGATAGATCTGTGTGGCGTTCCGTTCTCTCTGCCTACCCCACTTGGGATACGGCGTGAGGGTATAGTATAGTATAAAAAAGCAAGTAAAAATACATAGAAAACTGTATTTACATTACATCTACTTAACAGCCATATAATATGGAGGGAGAGAATTTTCCATTGAAACATTCCAATCTAAAGCCATTGAGGTCAAACCTGTAACTATCTCATAAATTTAGAAGTCACGATGGAAGAGCCTCAAATCAAATTTATAAACGTAATTACAAGAGCAATGGTCTGCTGATGGTAAAATTATTGTGGATTTCCAAAGAGAACATTATGGCCATTTAATAGATTTGTCAAAAATGAGATTGCCAAAACATGAAAAATAAAATATTGCATCCAAACTCAACAGCGGATTTTTTTTTAATAGGTAAGATTTTATAAAACTTTTATAGATATAAAAAATAAGGATATAATATAGCCATGAATGATTAACATACCATAACATGCATAGACAATTCACACAGATCGAGTTAGTCCCAAATTAAAATATGAATCTTGTATTATGGGTACCAATGTGACGATACACATATATACAATGCACTGAACACATATACATGTAACACCCAGACCCTGGACAATTTGAAAAAGGTCATTCTTCATTTTGCCCTGGCCATTTCTTATCACACACACATATACACACACCTATACAATGCAGATATATAACTATAGCACCCGCCAGTAAACAAACTTATTTTATTAATACTTATAAACAATGCACAGTAAAGTTTTTATTAGAAATGCATTGTTAAAAAGTGAATAAATAAAAAAATGAATAGTTAAATTTTTTCAATTGTCATAGTATAATTTTATGTTATATTTTTATAAGTTATTTACTGTTTAAAATAAATACTCATATGATTATAATGTTTTTTTTTCCAATTTGTACATTCTTATATCTAGTGTCATGTTACAAATGATATGCGCCGGCGCACCCAGCAGAGACCTGTAATCTCCGTAATACAGGAGAGGCGATGGTCCTGGCTGGGACATGTTTTGAGAATGCCCAATGGTATTTGGCCAAAAAGAGCACTGTTCTTCCGTCCGCAAGGGTTCCGTCGGCCCAGGCGTCCATCTTCCAGAATTGGTCTCCCACTCTTCTGCGTAAGTTTTCGAGTGTCCTGTAAAAGGCAGGTGTTCGAAAAAATTAAGACATTTTACATCTTAAATTCAGCGATGAGGCTTGCCACCCATCCTGAATGTCTTAATTTTATATTGGCACGAAGAGGACAGTTTGCATGTTTCTTACATGCAGCTGATCTGCTGGCTACCCCACTTGTGGGATATGCCGTGATGGTATAGTAGTAGTAGTATTAAAAAAAAATTGTTTTCTATGATAATAGAATAAAATAATTAGATATCTGTGATTTTAGAATAAATAAAAATATGTTTTCTGTGATAATTTTTCGTAATACAGGAGAGACAATGGTCCTTGCTGGGACATGTTTTGAGAATGCCCAATGATATTTGGCCAAAAAGAGCACTGTTCTTCCATCCGCAAGGGTTCCGTCGGCCCAGGCGTCCCTCTTCCACAATACACCGTTCCTATGACAACGATATCAGAGCGCAGGGAATGTCGTGGAAAGAGGTGACGCAATTGGCGCAGAGATGCTCTGAAATGAGGAGGCTGGATTCTGCCTTGTGCTCCCGAGAGGAGCGTTGAGGGCGAGATGATGATATCTGGTATGACCTATTATTAACCTAGATGTTGTTTGGTTTGGCGTTTTCTCTTAAAAATTGAGTGAGATTATCCCGATGGACTCTTAAGATATGTAATAAACTGTTTTTACTTCAGATGTGTGATTAAATTAGTTAAGAATGTTTTAAGTTAATGAAATTAGTTAAAAATTAGCAGTCGATTTAGTCTTAATGGCTGAGAATGAAAGTGATTTACAAGATATTGTTTCGTGTGTGTATGATAGCTGTAGTGCAAATGGGTTAAAAATTAATGTCGCGAAGATGAAAGTAATGGTGTTTGAAAGAGAGAGTGAAAGAACGGTATGTGAAATAAAGGTTGACGACGAATGTTTAGAGCAAGTGAATGAGTATGTGTATTTGGGAAGTATGTTTGCAAGAAATGGAAGATACGACAAGGACATATCATACAGTATGAATATGGGCCTGTAACCCGAAACATATGTAACTGGTGAATAAAGAAATTTAAAACTCTAAAGTATTTTTACTTGTAAAATTTTTTAATCTAAAAGCTTGTGTCGTGAAATGGGGTATTGCTGGCACCTGGGATCGAATTACGCACCTCTTGTGCATGAGGCCGAGACTCTACCTCCAGGCTACAATGGAATTATTTTATTACTATACATTACCAAATTGTTTAAAGTTATTCAGATATTGTCAGTGGAATCAATAAATGAATTAGCAAATATGTAGCTGAAAAAAGTGTCTGACCTGAATACAATTTTATATAACTCTGCCTAACTGTCTGACATAGCTACAATTCTATACATAAAATAGAAAACATAGTAAGTACTAATACAATTGGGGTAAGACAAGGCCTCAATGATGATTTATTTACGATCATCGTGAGCTCTTTGAGAAGATAGTGATATATTTTAGTTTGATTAATTTAATGCTCCTAGTCATTGATGGAATAGTACCCATAAGAATGCTTAGACAATGAATTAGGCAAATTTAATGGTCATTCATTTTACAGAATATTGTAGTATTGTGTATATTTCAAAATAATCTTTAGAGGTCGACTTTTGGTGGTGGAGATTTATCATAAAAACACTTCAATGCTATTGATATTTATTTATTAAGATTAATCATTTAATTAGTGTTATGGAAAAAAAGAAAATATAAACAATTTTTTTTCTACATCAAATAAAAATTAATACAGAGGTTTTTAGAGTCATAAAAAAAAATGAATTAATACAGAGGTTTCACAAAATTGAATATTGCTTAAGACGATTTAAATAAACAAATATTATATTTGAAATGTTACATAGGTGCTACTTTGAACTCTCTATGCGCGCTACAATATACTACACTTGTAAGTGATTGGTGTATAGCTATTCATAAAGAATTTTGACAAGCATCTATGTTTTTGGTGCAGTTGCCTTGTTTCCTTTAAAACTGTTTTTGTTTGTAATTTATTTGTTTTAAACTTGCTCTGGAACATTAAATTAATATTAGTAAGAGTTGAAAATTGATAAAAGACCATTAGCATTTTTCTCAATTCTGATGATGTCCCACTGTCTTCCTATATTTCAGGAAGGATTTTGTCAGGGGGAGTCCTTCAGGCGAACCTTGAGCCCTTCCTTAGAAACAATTTTCTTGAAGAGTATGGATGACATAGGAACTGACATTCATGGGTGAGGGAGGGTGCAACCCTTATTGTGCTTCCTATATATGTTTAATCCTTGGGTCAAGTCACCTACATTGTAATATTCATATGACCACCTTCCTCCAAAGTAGTCATTTTGTTAAATAGATTTACACGACAAAGTGACTTGTATTTCATAAAAAATTAAAACCATAACATTCTGTAAAATTATTGACACTATAACTCACTTTTGATTCTGAAAAGATATTATAATATAATGAAATTAGCGGTACCTCACATTAGGTAAGAAAAAATAGTAAGTCTTGTGCTATAATTAAAACTAGATTTTATTTTTGCCGGAAACGACAGGTTTTCATGAGAAACTTTTTCTCCAGATATACTGATATCGCAATTATATAGAAATATACGATTATTTGCACGTTTTATACCGGGCACACTTTCAAGTATCGCCTACGAGTTTCATTTTAGTATTGTTCAGAATCTGACTATTCGTTCTTCAACTTAACTCGAAGAACTAAATCCTCAATGCCAAATCTGTTCGGTCTTTTTCGTTCTTTTGGGAAAAATTACATTAAAGTACTATATTTTCAAAGAAACTAAGGTTTAACATCGCGTGGCAAATAAACACGAACGAGATTTAAATCTTCGTGTGTGTGTTTTTTTTGGAAAAAAAACCTTAAGATACTCTATTTTCAAAGATACTAAGGTTTCATATTGCGTGTCAAACGTTGAGAACGAGATTCTTGGATTTAAATCTACGTGTTATTATTTTGGAAAAAACGCCATTGGAGTATTCTATTTTCAAAGGAATTAAGGTTTTATATCGCGTGTCAAATGTAACAAACATGATTCAAAGATTTAAATCTTTGTGAAGTTGTTTTGGTAAAAATACCATTAGAATACTCTATTTTCAAAGAGACTAAGGTTTAAAATCGCGTGACATATATCACAACCGAGATTTAAGGATTTAAATCTTCGTGTCGTCTTTTGGGAAAAAGGCCTTTAAAATACTTTATTTTCAAAGAGACTAAGGTGAAAATCGCGTGACAAATTCCACGAACGAGAACGAATGTTAAGAACGAATTGTTTTGAAGAACGATGTCTCAAGTACCGATTCCTGAGAAAGAACTGGATTTACCAATACTATTTCATTTTGTTTTGACAGTCATAGAATAACAATTCAAATCAGTTCTACCCACGGCCGCTAGGTATCGCTGATGTCGTATAATATTTTAGATTACATCTATTCTATTTCTATGGGAACGACAGGAGAAAATAAGGAATCGTATCAAAAAACCATTAAAGGTCACGTGGTCTTGTCTATGGATTTGCCTTTAGGACTAGCGTCTAATGGTAGAAGAAGAGGGTTTAAAAATACGCATGCGCAGAAACACTGAATTGTGATTGGCTCTGTCATGCGCAGAAAATAATGCTTGTCAACTGTCAGTGTCTCGTACTGAGTGCTCTTGCAAGTAACTTCGAGACGATATTTACAAACATGCATAATTATGGTATTTTATAAAACGTGATTTCATTATAAGAAGTCATGAGTTCGTCGGTAGCCCGGAGGAAGAGTCTCAGTCTTGGGAACAAGGGGTCCGTGGTTTTAGATACCAGGTACCGGCAAAGTCCCCTTTCTTAAACACGATCTCTGTTAAGTGCTTTACTTTTGCGGTTTACAACATTGAAAGCTCTATTTCTATTTATACAATTAAATTATCCAATAGTGGAAGTTTAATAAAAACAATTAATTTAAAATAAAAACTTTGCTGTTTTCATACCAATGAAGTTTTTAACTGTGAAGAAAATACCTACATGAATGTTTTTTTTCTATCTTTTCATTAGCCAGCTCTGATTTTGATTTAATTTACAAAATTTACAAAATATCAACGATAGGAAAGTGGAATGAAAGTTGGTGTAATAACAAGGATGAATGTAAATAAGTTAAGATGGTTTGGGCACGTGGAAAGAATGACAAAGAAGATATATTTGGCTGAGAGGAATGGTGCTCGGAGACGTGGACGTACAAGAATTAAATGGCAAGATCACTTAAATTAAATCCTACAGGACGGTCACGTTTTGAGCACATTGAACAGGAAAGCATGCATGAGGAATTGTATGACAATGACGGAACCGAAAGACGTATGCAAGGATAGAAGGAAGTGGCGCTCGATCCTTTCTGCCTAACCTGTGAGGGAAGCGGCGTGATGGTATGAATGTAATATTCGTCTTAATGGAGAAAGTTGATGATAAAGAATAATTAAAATGTATTCTACACGAACATTCAATTTGTGTATTCTAAAAGGACAATTTAAAAAGAATGGATAGGGTAAGGTGTTTTTAGGTTAAGAGTGGTTTTAAATTTATTATTTTCTTTCACTCCTATATTTTTATTCTAATGTGGCATTTTTTTAATAAATAAATAGTATGTTGTTACCAATTTTTGTGTTTTACATCACCTGCCTCACATAGTACTATACCATAGCTCTTTAACTTTAATACTATTTAATTTAATGTGTTCCTAAGAACACCATATGTTAAGTTTTAAACTGCTGCTGCTCTCTCTTGGCCTCCTTTCCAGTCAAGACGGAACTCGTCAATTTTTCCACTGTGACACACCCCTCCTCTTCCTTAAACCAGGTCCTCCTCCTAGACGAGAACCTTCAGCCAGTTAGCTCAATCTCAGGGTGAGAGAAGGGTCAACAAAAAAATATTAATTCTTTAGTTACAATAGTCTATCTGTTAGCAGGAGCGATGATTAAAAGAGATATTTAGATTTTAACAATTGTGGTTTATTAAAAAACATATCTGTAAGTGTATAATAATCCTACTAGTTGTATATATTAGGTGAGAATAATGTTAATATTTACATGTAAAAGGCCCAGGCTGTGAATTGACAAATAAATATATAATTTATTTTAAAGAGCAATGACAAATAAATAAATAATTTATTTTAAAGTGACAGACAGGCATCAAATTATATTTATTTATTTTATTTATTTATTTTATTCTTCACTGTACATTGTTTACAATAATACAAATTTACATAGAAAATATCATTTATATAATTCAATGTACAGAGGGCGAGTTTATCGCTAAAATGCGATGTCTTCCAACTAACCCAGTTATTAAAATCAAAAAAACAATACAGACATAAATATTCATATCTACAGTAATATTATAAATATAAAAAAAAACATAATATAAAGCAAACAAATTAAAAATGCACATGCAGGCAACTTATTGTATTTCATGATCCTTATTGTATTTTAATATCATGCTTGCTGCTATTTGTTCAGTTTCTTTGACCGATGGTTTTGGAATGGTGTTTTTTTTTACATTTTTTTGTTTAGTGGAGAACAATCTTCTCTGGGTCTTGATTTTTTTGTTTGGCGGTTCCAAATTTGTATTTGTCTGTTCTGCCACAAACTTTCTTTTCTTCTTAAATTCATTTTTTTCATCTACGGAACGTAGTAAGCTTTTTATAACCTCCATTTGCTTCGTCACGATTTCACATTTTTCTGCATCTTCATTAATTGAGTTCAGAATGTCATGCATTTCATTAGACAATACTTCTATTTTTTTCTTAATGTCTGTATTATTATTGTTCATAGAAATTTCCTTTATCAATAAAGATTTCTCTGGTGCTTTATCCAACGTTTCTCTTGTATCCACTTCTGGCACCTCTTTTCTACACACTAAGTGAATATGTTTGCACATATTCCATTTAATGGCTGCATCCAAACACGTACACGAAAAACGGTGAATGCAAACCATGCATTCAGTGCACTTCAAATCGCAAGTACACACGCTGTCCAGTTTCTTTACCTTGTAGATCTCATTATGTGTGGACGACAAGACACACCATGTGTCTTCAGATTCTTTGGATAACAAAGAATCTGAGAGATGAACAGAAGTTAAGTGTCTGCTTCTAATATCAGAAATTTTTTTTGTAACCTTGCCTTTGTATAAGGTTATAATCCTATCATGTATTTTGTTTCGGATAAATTGCATAATGGCATGAATACCCTTATCAAGTCTATTAACTTTTTTACCTTTTAAGTAAAGATATTTTATGCTACGATGCATGTTTTCGAGATGCATGTTAGTATTTATGCCGGTATTCATACGATGACAATATGCCCAAGGCAAAGGATCTTTAAAAAACTTCTCCATGTATTTCCCAAAATGTTTTGTGTCATCGTTTAACTTCAATTCACTTTCTATTGCTTCAGACATGGAAACAAAAGCCATTTGGTCAGTTTCAGTCATCAGCACTTTGATTTTTTTATACACATTAATTTGAACTTCTCTTTTACTTATTTTTTTTAAATTCTGCCTCCATGCACGATCCACGTGCCAAGTGCAAAATAATCGTTTGGTTTTTTTACCATCATTTGCGGCAGTCCACCCATTGTAGAAATTTTCTGCCATATCCGACATAAAAATTTTTGGCTCAATTTTTTGTGTTACTGATGACATTATGCACCTAAAGTAAAGTTCCATTGTCGAAGCTGTACTATTATTGGTGAACATAAAAGAACAAGGAAATCCCTCTCTTAAGTCATCAAGTACCATTATGGTAAAAAGTTCAAAATCATATGGATTTAATCCATGTGTCCCATCAATACATAGTATGTCGTTTCCATACTTTTCTAAAAGCGCTAATTGGGCATCATTTGCCAATATTAAACAAAAATCGTTAATTTGTAACTGTGGATAGGAATCATTCCTTTCCCCTTGGGGTTTGTAAAATTTTATAATGTTTGACGTATTCTGCATGTATTTCACCCATGAATCAACACTAGTCCAATCATTCTGATCAAACTGTTCAGCTTTAAGTAGATTATATGAGTCAGCAATATTGTATAAATCCTTTCTGTGAAGCAGGTGAACACGTTGGATATCATCATTTTTTATTGAATCTTTTACATCATTCAGAATATTTTCAAATGGAATTTTCATTTGTATTTTAGCTGCTAATTCTGCCCTTGCTGTTTTTGGCAAACGTAAATGACTTATATCGCATTTGTGGCCAATATGAGTTTTCCAATACTCCACATTAATCTTTTCGTTACATTCTTTAACTATAATTTTGGATGGACAGAAAGCATCAATTTTGTTGCTACCATTAATTTTTAATGTCCTTTTGTTGTCGCTTTTAGAATTGTAAAATCCACCGCGGTGACAATAAAAGTATGATACTTTACCCGTTTTTGTTAGAAAACTTCCGCATTTTTTAATATATTCAGCTTTTGTATTAACTTCCATTTCTCTCTTCCAAATAAAAAATTCATCTAGGCTATTCAGCTCTAAATGCACTTTTTCTATTTGGATATTGTGCGCTTTTAAAAGATGTATTTTAATGTCTTTTTCACAACATGATACCTTGCACAATGGGCAAATTGGTAACTTTGATTTAGAATTCGCTTCATGTGTCTTTAGATGCTTCCTTAAATTAAAATTGTCTCTGAGGCTTTTCTGACACAACTGACATACAAATTTGGTTTTAGATTCCATTGTATTTACAACTGTAAAAATAAAAAACGGAATTAATAAAAATGTCATTGATTGTATCGGCATTAACTTTGTAACACTTCATTTTAAACTATCAAATAAATATCTATTATTTTATGTTACTGGTGAGTAACACTAACGCACAACCGGTTTTGCAGACTCCGAGTTCGCATCATAAGGTGCTGATCTATACTGAATCATTTGCTTTATTCAGTATAGATCAGCACCTGATGGTAAAACAAATTATTCAGTATAGATCAGCACTTGATGATGCGAACTCGGTCATGCGTTAGTCTTACTCAACAGTAACATAAAACATAACAATAAATATTTATCATATTTGATAATATAATAAAAATGTTTTAAGATTATTTTTTTTGATAGATAAATGTAGGGCTAAAAGTGCAGTGTTGGAATTGTCAAACTAAGACAAGGGTATTATTTCCAAATTTTTAAAATGTAGGGATGAACAGATAAATTATTAAATCAACGTTGCATATTAATATATTACAATTGTTTTATTTTATTATTATTGTTGTTTTATTCAACTTACTACTAATTTTGTTACATCTTAATGTTTATTTTTATGAATTTGTACCAATTCACATTTGATTATTTTAGCTCCATTTATACTGTCCATAATCGTAACACAGTGTGCCGTAGCCATTGTCGTATCCGTCTCATTGTTTTCCAAGACTGCGTCTGTTCTTTCATGTGCCGATATCCTTGCCAAGTCCAATCCTAATGATTTGATAAAACGAAGAAAACATATATAACAAAAACCTTATAATGCGTAGCTTTTAATATAATTTATTGAAAACATACTAAATAACATATGATTATTTTACGTACCAGATCCATTCATGCTAATTTGATATTCCTCTCCACCAATATTGTCCATAATCGTAACACCGTGTGCTGTAGCCATTGTCGAATCCGTCTCATTGTTTTCCAAGACTGCATCTGTTATTTCATGTGCCGATATCCTTGCCAAGTCCAATCCTAATGATTTGATAAAACGAAGAAAACACATATAACAAAAACCTTATAATGCGTAGCTTTTAATATAATTTATTGAAAACATACTAAATAACATATGATTATTTTACGTACCAGATCCATTCATGCTAATTTGATATTCCTCTCCACCAATATTGTCCATAATCGTAACACCGTGTGCTGTAGCCATTGTCGAATCCGTCTCATTGTTTTCCAAGACTGCGTCTGTTATTTCATGTGCCGATATCCTTGCCAAGTCCAATCCTAATGATTTGATAAAACGAAGAAAACATATATAACAAAAACCTTATAATGCGTAGCTTTTAATATAATTTATTGAAAACATACTAAATAACATATGATTATTTTACGTACCAGATCCATTCATGCTAATTTGATATTCCTCTCCACCAATATTGTCCATAATCGTAACACCGTGTGCTGTAGCCATTGTCGAATCCGTCTCATTGTTTTCCAAGACTGCGTCTGTTATTTCATGTGCCGATATCCTTGCCAAGTCCAATCCTAATGATTTGATAAAACGAAGAAAACATATATAACAAAAACCTTATAATGCGTAGCTTTTAATATAATTTATTGAAAACATACTAAATAACATATGATTATTTTACGTACCAGATCCATTCATGCTAATTTGATATTCCTCTCCACCAATATTGTCCATAATCGTAACACCGTGTGCTGTAGCCATTGTCGAATCCGTCTCACTGTTTTCCAAGACTGCGTCTGTTATTTCATGTGCCGATATCCTTGCCAAGTCCAATCCTAATGATTTGATAAAACGAAGAAAACATATATAACAAAAACCTTATAATGCGTAGCTTTTAATATAATTTATTGAAAACATACTAAATAACATATGATTATTTTACGTACCAGATCCATTCATGCTAATTTGATATTCCTCTCCACCAATATTGTCCACAATCGTAACACCGTGTGCCGTAGCCATTGTCGAATCCGTCTCATTGTTTTCCAAGACTCCTGTTCTTTCATGTGCCGATATCCTTGCCAAGTCCAATCCTAATGATTTGATAAAACGAAGAAAACACAAATTAATAACAAAGACCTTCTAATGCGTAGCTTTTAATATAATCTATTGAAAACATACTAAATAAATGTTGTATAACTTACCAGATCTACGATAACTATGTATTTTTGAAAAATAATGAAAATCCATTTCTAAAAAACCTCGTAATTATCTTCACCGAACAACACAATTTCAAACGCACCAACGGAATACGGAAACTGAATGATGAGCACGGCACGAGGCACTTGTTGACAAGCAATATTTTCTGCGCATGACAGAGCCAATCACAATTCAGTGTTTCTGCGCATGCGTATTTTCAAACCCTCTTCTTCTACCATTAGACGCTAGTGCCTTTAGGCATTACTTCAATTTTCTGACATTCTGACATCATAATGGTCTATTATTTTTGCATAACTCATAGATTTGTATTTAATACCTAACGTTTCCATGAAATGCACTGTTTTCCAGAATTAATGGCCTTGCTTAAGTACATAAACAACAAAACATGTTCAAATAATATCTAGGCAATAGTTTTTTTTTTCAAAAATACCATAATTTTACACAAGAATCTTTATACCTGCAACTGTGTTGTAATGTAATAAGTGTTCAATATCTTCCAAAATTCTTTGTCGAGGGTATCCAGAAATGTTTTCAATAATAAATGCTTCATAAAGAATGAATAAATAAACATAACGGTTAGAGAATGGATGAAACTTCCACAAAAGTTCCAAATTTCCTTGCTCCTGGGTTCAAGAGACAAAAACATTTTCAAACTCCTTGTCCTATTCCTCAAGGCCGATTAGCTAAAGCTTTGAATGTTGTATTTTTGTTTATGACTAATATATTTATTTGCAGTTTCTGGCTAGGAACACCCTCAAACGTGCGTTCAAACAGTCACCGAGTGATCACTCGATGACGCTCTATCCGTTCACGCGCCCGGAGCGAGTCATCCGACGACTCGCATGATCAACCGAACAACCGAAATCATAGCAAGGTGATTATCGCTCTGACAGTTACCTTGACGTTTGAGTGATGACGGTTGCCAAAACAATTACAATTTTTCAAAATAGAAAATCATTTTTTTTTAAGTTCATATAATATAAACATTAAATACAAATATATAGTCGCGCCAAATCCATTAAAATAAATTTGTCGGTGCGTTCCTTACATAATAACTATTACACAAATTATTTAAACCTAATCAAAAGCAGCGAATATAAACTAACAACTAAAGTATTCAGTTCAAGAAGTGAAATGGAAGAGAAATTAAAATAGTTAGTGCAGATTTAAGTGAGTTTTTTTTTACGCTATGTTTAAATATGCATTATCCTAAAACCATTCTTAAAACAAAGCCAATTCAACTATTCAAATTAAAAACGTAATCAAATAAAGAACGTCGCACTACCGCGAATGAATCTTACGAAAATAGCGCCATTACGATGACATTTGGGTCATAAAAACGCTCAAAGTTGTTCACGATTATCCGGGGTGACATTCGCCACTCACTGCAACTTCATGGTCGCTCAGGTCACTCGACGTCGAGCGACATTTAATGCTGCTTGAACGACGCCCAGGTCACTCGACGTCGACCGACATTTATAAATGCTCCCGTGAACCCACGACTCACTAATTTCCCTTCGTTATTTTGATTCCCCCCACCTAAACTAAGATGTTTTTGGTTTCTAACAGTTGGCGCCTCTGTAAATTTAAATATGTATTATGTTGGTAGAGTTGGTACTAGTTCATCCTGTCTGCTGTCATATCGCGGAAATTATGGATTCCGTCGCAACCTGGCGATTCCTAGTTATGTGTATTTTTAATAACATTTTTAATTAAGTTTCTATGATAAGCCATTATTATTTTTTTATTAAAATCAATTTAACTATTCAATTTTTTATAGAATTGTTTTTCGTTTTTTACAAAAGACGTGTTATATTTTTAACGTTTTAGTTCTTTTATTATATTTTATTGTGAATGTTTTTGATGTTATTTTTATTATTTATGCTTGATTTTGTTTATTTCTATTAATTTGCTGTCAATGATGTAATATAATTATTATCACTTTGCTGTGTGGATAATAATGGTTAGGTACTTACTCACTGAGTTTGTTTTCTCTATAGGTATTGTCGTAGTTAAAAATAACAATAGATAATTATTAGAGTATTCCATATTAAAATTTACTTAGTTACCATTTGACTTTTTTTTGAAGGAAAGAATCCCGCAAATATTAAATAAAACTCTATTTTGACTTCCGTTAAATTTCTCTATGTTGAACATTCTGTAACTAACTTCACTTGTCCCCTGCTCCTGGCCTCGGTAGCACCGGCCGACGCTTTTGCGTTGGGCGGTGGCTGAACCGAAAAGTAATAACTTGTGTTAAAAGTGCTAAACAATAATTGAAACCTGTATCAAAATAAACTGTACATAGTGATAAGTGACTTGATTAATTTTAACTTAGAATTTGTTGTATAATATTAAGTGCTTGTGTAAAATGTAACTGTGTGTCTGTTTGTGTTGAACCGGACAGTAATAATTTGAACCATGAATAAATGTCTTGTTATTTAACTTAACTTCTGTTTTCTTTTGATCTATGAAACCAAACTAAGAACTCTACAATTATCCCTGAACTGAGACTCAAGTTCTTCGACTGAATTAGCTGGACAATGTATAAAAGGGTGGACTGGAGTCAGAGAAAGTTTTGGAGGGAAGTGTAATGGAAAGTAGTTGTGAATAATTTGAGAACTAGTAAATGAAAGTGGAATAATGCGTCTACATAAATGACGCCTGCAACGTGTGGCCAGATTTGGTTTCATAGTGATAAATTCAGTGTAAAAATAGATACAATTAGTTTTGTTATGTGATAACCTAATTAAAATTTCGACGCATTAGAACATTCAAGATGGCCAACGCAATTGCGTTTTGCAACGTATCTTCTCGAGCCACGCCCGAAGACACGGCTCAATTCTAAAACGACTCAACTCACACGGTCAACACAGAACACGCAACGTCATGTTTCGTCTCTCCAACAAAAGTTTAAAAATAACAACGGTTACGAAGAATAAGTGAAAGATAAATATCAATTCTAGTTTTAAACGTTTTATAATAATAATAAAATAATTAAATACAGTTTTTTGCAAATAAATAAGTACAATTGTACGTTTGGTACTCAAGTAAAACAATATTAAACAGTGCTAGATGATTTCAAGTTCCTTCGAACAATGACTTCAATGTCTGAATGAAACATAATTCAGACCAAATGTCCAAGAAGCGTTTCTCCAGCTGTTCTGCCTGTGAGGATACCCTGATACAGAGCCAAGCGGTGGATATTTTCAAGAGATGAATGAATGATGAGGCCATGTTCCAGCGTTTTTGATGACCGTAGAGCAGTTCCACTACAGATGTGAATACAACAAGTTAATATTCCGATAATTGTTCAACGTTCTTTTTGGTTACGTCATTGAAGGCTAGGTACCAAGGAAGGAAACATCTATTGCGCCTGGAGAATCGTAATGTATTGTTATAGTTCTTTTTCTTTTCTCATCAAGATCCAGTGTGCAATTTGCAGTCTTGCAGAGCAGTAATTGATTGTTGAAATGTCTCAAAATTGTACCAATGTTGTTGTGCCTACCTAGCTATACATAATAATAAGTTTGTATGTGTGGTAGCTTCTGATGGGGAATTTCATTTTGATGATAAATTTTTGTTTTGATTTTATCTTAAAGGTAGATTTGTGTCCTTGGTTGTGAATATTAAATTCGTTAAAAGAATTTTGAAACAATTAGAGTTGTAATGTTGATTCTATAGAGAACTTTTGAATGCAATATCATCTATGGTTTAATGCATAGTGAACTAGTGCTGGGATAAAATTATTAATACTTATATAGTGCTGGGACAAAGAGTTAAATTAATAATTAATTTTTTTGTGGAAATAATTTTTTGAACTAAGTTGAAATAAAATAATGTTAACCTTTCACAACCTTTTACGAATTTGAAAATGTAAGTACACTTAACCCTTTGTGGACGTTAAGTAACAATTGAAAATAAATGTAAATTTTTGTTTTGTAGCAATTGAATTTTGAACTTGTTGGTTTAACTCTTAGTGAACACGATTGAAATTGTTAACCCTCTGCGAACCGCAGTTGAATTTTTCTTGAAGTCAAGTAATTGCAATACAACTGATTTTTTTTAATTTCAAAATGTCTGAATACTTAAATACGCCCATCCCTCGGGTGGAAAAATCGAACACAAAAACATTGAAGCATGCTTTATCCCAAAGAGGTGTAGAACCTGCGCAGTCACTTAATGATCTACGTGAACAATGTAAGGTATTTAATAACAAAATTTCAAATGTTCCTCAACTTTTAGAAAATACTACCTTGCTGCATGTTACCAATTCTAGTTGTGCTATCGCTGCTGAGGAAGGTGTCCCCAGTTGCGACCGTTCCGTTACTCATCCTCATGTAACACCTCGAGCTTGATCTACTTATGCTCCAGTGAATGTAAACTTTTCATTTCCATGTTAAAGACATTATTAAAGTATAGCTTCAAATTTTTCTCTACATTGCACTTGACTATGCAACAAGTTCGAAAGAGTTGTTTTTTTTTTTTAATTTACAATTGATGTATTAGGTTAAGAAGTTTTAAATCACACTGACCCTGCTTGAGCTGTATGTACTGTAATGACGTCACTGTCAAATGACGTATTGAAATTTCATTGTTTGTGTTGATTAAAAACTTAGAAAATTTGAAAACTTGTAATAATATATAACTTGTCTTGTCGCCATGCCATGAAAATGTATGTACTGTAATGACGTCACTGTCAAATGACGTATTGAAATTTCATTGTTTGTGTTGATTAAAAACTTAGAAAATTTGAAAACTTGTAATAATATATAACTTGTCTTGTCGCCATGCCATGAAAATGTATGTACTGTAATGACGTCACTGTCAAAGGACGTATTGAAATTCCATTGTTTTGATAAATAGAAAAAGTAAAATAACTTAGAAATTGGAAAACCTGTAATAGTATATGAATCTTGTTACCATATCAGAATAATGTATGTAATCACTACAGCTCAGGTACGTGTAAACTTGTTAATTTTAAGTATGCCTCAGAGGATCTTCGCAATTCAGACTCTGAAGGAATTTTGTAAAAAAAATTTAAAATATGAATCTCGTGGCGCTCAACCTTTTGTATTGTGAATTTCTCTCTTGTTTGTGCCTTTGGGTGAATGAGGTTGCCTTTCCATCTCTTAAGCTAGCCATTTCAACATGCAACTTATTCATTAAGATCTGAACTCCCCCACTGGCTCAGGCAAGGGACAATACTTGTTTAATTTTAAGTTAGGATGTTAAGAAAAACCGGATGCAATTTCGACCCTTCCTTATACGAAAGTATAATATTTAGTCGTTTTCTTTTGTAATTGGTCTCTTACCAATCTCCTACTTATGTGGTAACTGTTGTACGTCTTATGATAGATGAAGGATGGAAGGTATAAAAGTATGAAGTATGTCAGATTGAGCCATAAATGTTGAAGTATAAAAGTGTGTGAAAGGTTGTCACTAATTGGGATAGTAGATAATAATTGTAACAATTGTATTAAAGGGTCAAGGTTGCATCGGTAAAAGGAAAATTTTGTAATGTTTAGATTGTTTCAAATTGTCTGGTTCACCAAAATTTTAATGACAAGGTTCTCACTTGGTATGTGAACCTGTTGGTCATTTCGACATTATTACTGTATAGGCATGCGTACCCTATCAGTAATGTTCAAATGTCAAGAATGAATGTTACGGAGTCAGTTGGATGATTCGCACTCTTCCCTGTTCATCTCCGGAGTTATGCTGATTTAGAGGTGTGACTAATCGTCTCACCCTATAGAAAGTCAAGCATAACTCGAATTTAGTTAAGTTTTTTTTTAAAATTTGTATTTGCTCGTCTGGAACCTCCTGTGGTCGCCAGTCGAAGCTAGCCCGACAAGCCATTGTCATTGTAAGAGATTGAGGACGCTCAAATGTTACGTACAGGTTCGCTTGGAAAAGCTCCGCGCGAAAGGTTGGACACCTGATATATGTCGTCAAGCCTGTGCAAGATGGGTCGAACACCCCATGGAAATAACATGTTTAATTCGATAGGGTATAGATTGCCGCCCTTAGAATAGAGGTAGATCAGGTATAACGGTAATGAGATTGGTAATTCAGGTATAATTGTTGCAAGATTGAAGGTCGGATTGACTACCCCCCTTTATTTTATTGTCAAGCTATGTATTCTGAAATTACTTGGGTGTTGGGTTGTTGTTTGAGGGTTATATTGTTGAAATTGTGAAAATAATGTGTAATATTGTAATTGTTGTCTTGAGTTCGTAATGGTGTGCTTGGAGGAATGTCGAGGGTATTGTCTACGATTTCCGTATCTGCGACCTGCCCTGTCGGTACATCTTCTTGGTCCCATTATTGGCTCATGACGTGTACATTCCTGATGAGGATTGTAATAGAAGGTGAAATTAAGTACAAAAACTTTGTAAAAAAAAAAGTATTGATATATGTAACTCATGATTGATCATCATTAATTCCTGTAATGTCACTGTGCAACTGTAATTTTCCATTGATGTTTTGATAGTCTCTGTAACTGTAATTTCCACTTTGTAACGTAACAATGAGACTTTTCTTTTTTTTTAATTTTTTTTCTTTGTGAAATGACTTGAGATGGAATGTCGTAGTTAAAAATAACAATAGATAATTATTAGAGTATTCCATATTAAAATTTACTTAGTTACCATTTGACTTTTTTTTGAAGGAAAGAATCCCGCAAATATTAAATAAAACTCTATTTTGACTTCCGTTAAATTTCTCTATGTTGAACATTCTGTAACTAACTTCACTTGTCCCCTGCTCCTGGCCTCGGTAGCACCGGCCGACGCTTTTGCGTTGGGCGGTGGCTGAACCGAAAAGTAATAACTTGTGTTAAAAGTGCTAAACAATAATTGAAACCTGTATCAAAATAAACTGTACATAGTGATAAGTGACTTGATTAATTTTAACTTAGAATTTGTTGTATAATATTAAGTGCTTGTGTAAAATGTAACTGTGTGTCTGTTTGTGTTGAACCGGACAGTAATAATTTGAACCATGAATAAATGTCTTGTTATTTAACTTAACTTCTGTTTTCTTTTGATCTATGAAACCAAACTAAGAACTCTACAATTATCCCTGAACTGAGACTCAAGTTCTTCGACTGAATTAGCTGGACAATGTATAAAAGGGTGGACTGGAGTCAGAGAAAGTTTTGGAGGGAAGTGTAATGGAAAGTAGTTGTGAATAATTTGAGAACTAGTAAATGAAAGTGGAATAATGCGTCTACAGTATATGTTTTTTTTTCACTGTAATCATGATTTATTTTTATATGGTGCTTACCTATGCATATTTTAATTTATATGTTATTTTATAAACTTTAATTGTAAAATAAAATAAATAATTTATTCTTTGTTTTATAAAAAAGTATTCCTGTGCTGTCATGTTTTAATGAATAAATGTCCTCTGTAAATAAATTGTTTTATATATTGTAGTCCAAGAATTTTAAAACAACTCATCCAGTAATAATAAAATAGTTCTAATTTATTATCTCTCTCCTTCATATGTACAAACCTCATAGCACATGGTAACATCATTTGCTGCCTGCTGCATGTTCCGAGCACCTTATTTTGTTATATCACATAAACTCAATTTATTCCTGCTATTTGTTACTTACATTAAGTAAAAAACCTTTCTAATTCACACATACTATATTGATCGCCCAGTTCCATAGGCCAACAGCTCAAAAATATCATTATTGATTTTTTTAGCGTATCATAATTATATAGAAAATGATATTCTTTTGATTCTACAAACAAACAAAAAATAAAAAAATTTGAATTAAAAGAACATATTTGTAGTCTCCATTGACCTTCATAGTGCCTCAAAACTGATGAGTTGTTTCTCTGAATATTAGAATTACGAGTTGTTGGCTTATTTATGGAACTGGGCGATCAATATGTAGCATAATTATATTTCGATAATACTTCATTTTTCCTTTCAAATGATGTTCACACTAAGGATTTTCTCAACAGAATCTGTAATGAATTGAAAGCAATACTAATATTTTGGGCTATACATTTCACTGTCAGATGTTTATAAGAGAACTGCCCGCTGACATAATGGATGAGAAATCCTATAACTTACTACAAAAATCTTAACTAAGAGGTCACAGGCATATTATATAATTTCTGTCTGGGCTCTTTAAATCAGAAGTCAACACAGTTATTTATGAGTGTGCTATTTTTACAATGTTAATTTTTTAGTAATAAATAAATAAAATAAAACATTATGAAACGCTTATAGCACTTTGCAGTTCTACATACTTCCTCTCTTGATCAATAGATTTTGCACCAATGATTGACCTCTTTCCACAAAATTCCCAACACTCTGGTTCCTTGTCATAGGACCGGTGCCTGTAAAATAGGGTACCTTACAGGCAGCTGGGAACTATTGGGAAAGTGCATAGTCTTCAGAGAACATAGCCCAGTCAGAAACATCATCTCTCCTGCATCGCAGATGAAGAAGTGTATCAGTGCATAGCATTATTTATGAGTTGCCGTGTATATGAGATGATACTATTGTTTTATGAATTAGCTACCACTTGAAGGCAATGAAAATAAAAGATATATAATGAAGAGACTGAAAGAAGAAAATTCTCGGTCAGATTACTAAATATGGATTCTTAAAATGAAACTGATTTATTTTACTTATTTATTTTATTTATTTAAAATCATACTCGGTGTGAGCCTTTTACATGTTAACAAAAAGTATGACAGACAAAAACAATCATACACAATCACACCGGTACATTGCAAATTCATAAGTCAAGATCAAAATAATAACAAAGCAATAAGAATTAATAAAAAAGGTCCATATAATGGTGTGTCAAAATAAGTTAGTAAATATATAAAACATTGGTATATTTATTTATTATTGGAATATTTCTACTCATTCCTAATGAATAAGAAGTTATGTTTTATCGTTTCTTATTAGGATATTCGTGATCAGCGTGATAACACTTATTCATATTCCTCACACATGCATGTTCCCCATTACATAGCTAAATCTCCACACAAAATTGTTATTTTCGGTTTATGTCATTACATACCATTGATTTACATACACACATTTCATCATGCCTCTTCCCTTGCAGGGTAGGCAGAAAGGATCGAGTGCCACTTATTCCTGTCCGTGCGAACGCTTTTTACTTCAATCACTTTCATGTAGTTCCTCATGCATGTAGTTTTTTCATTATACTCAACACATGACCGTCCTTTAAAATAATCCTGGAACGACTACGTCTCCAAGCACCCTTTCTTTCAGCTATGTATAACTTCTTTGTCACTGGGTCCTTTTTCATTCTTTCCACATGCCCAAATAACTGTAGTTTATTTAAATGTATCTTGGTTATTACGCAGGCTTTCACTCCACATTTTTCTCCTATGACATAGTTATGCACTCTCTCAGACTTTTACCACACATCATTCTCAATGATCTCATTTCTATCGCATTTATGCCACTTTCAACCACATCCAAGTCTCAATTGTATACATCAATATTGGCACTAACTAAGATATTATAAGATAGCTGAATGCACCAACCTTTTAGCTGTGATAGATATGTTTTTATTCGCAACTATTAGTCGGATTGCTCCATTTACCTTGTTACCTGCAACTTTGTATCATTTCTCAATTTAAATCGAGAAGCATAGAATTTTTAAAAAGATCAATGTTATTTAAAACACGCGACACCGTTCCCTACATTACATCTCCTACTCAAGAGAATCAGTTTACTCCATGTCCACATTGCTATGCAATACTATGCATTTATATAAGCGAAAACGTTGTGGGTGAGAATCATAACAGTGCCTCCGTATTATTATACTAACTCCGTGCATTTGATTAATAATATATAATCTGTGATTTGATTTCTATAATGTTTATCAAACCCAAATGTCAAAATGATTGTTGTCAAAATATGATTAACATTTTCGCCGATAGGTGTCGCAGATGTCGAGACATTTCAATTTAGGTGGGGGGAATCAGAAATTTCGAAGGGAAATTAGAGAGTCGTCGTGAACCCACCCCAAGTGTGATAGCAAACAAAAGAATAAGAGAGAGAGAGAGAAACTGAACCGTAGCATCTGTCAACTGAAGCCAAATGTCAATTTCCAATTCGTTCGCCGTTCTTGTTGTACGTCACATCATAGATCATAACCTTTGGTTAAAGCAGGGTTTACACTATCCAAGTACACTTGTACAAGTATACTTGGATGGCTTACTTGGACGCTACTTGGATAGTGTAAACAGGTGATCCAAGTGTACTTGTACAAGTAGCCGCCATCCAAGTCAACTTGGACGAAACTCTATTTGTCCAAGCTGACTTGGACGGTTTTATAAGAACAAAATGGCGCTGACTAAAAGACGGTGTAACGAGCGCGAAACTTTCAGGTTCGTAGAATTATACGAAGCGGACAACGTGCTGTGAAAAATTAAAATGAGCGATTTATGTTTTGTTTAATGAATTTGATGAACTCATTTCATGTTTTATCTTCTTTTCTACAGATTTGTAAACACGCCGATATACTTGTAGCATTCGTATACTTCGTTAACCAGATATTTATGTAATGTCTCATTATGTAGTTTTTATGTGAAATGACTGTTTTGCTAGATTAATAAATAAAATAATAAGAATAAAAAAATATTTTTTCTTATAATATTTTTAAATTAAATAATTAAATTATTATTAAATAATCAAAATTAATACCTATTCTTTCAAAAGTTTTATATTGAACACCGTGGAACTCCATTTTAATACTGAAAGATAATACATTTTCTTTTAAATTGACACTGTTTATATCATAGAGTAAGTAATAATACTTACTACTTACTTGATCTTTGGTTTATATCCTCATAAAATTTAACAAAGATGTTTTCTGTACTACCGTCCCATCTGCGGTAGCTATTTATTTATTCATTCATGAAATATATGGCTTAGGTACATCTTTTTACAATCAACATTATCAAGAAAATTAGACAGTCTTCAATTACAAAAGATAAAAATTATCAATAAAAAACAATGTTTGGAAATAACTAGCCCTTTTTATGTTTATTTTATTTATTTAAACATTTCACAAGTAGGTACATTTTTTTCATTTTATATTATAGTATATCAGATTCCGTTGAGCACCCGGTAAAGAATTGGTCTCCCACTCTTCTCCGTAAGTTTTCAAGTGTCCTGTAAAAGGCAGGCTACTGAATCGTAAATTATTTCTAAAAAGTATTTATATCTTCCTTTTCTACTTCTCAAATTAAAGTCATCACATCCGAGTCCAAATATTTTCATGGTACGATTTTTTTCCGCTACAATCTCTACGCCTTGCAACCAGAGATCAGTCGTCGTTATCTTGATTGCGCGAGACACAAATGCACGATTCCTTATTTTCTCCTGTCGTTCCCATAGAAATAGAATAGATGTAATCTAAAATATTATACGACATCAGCGATACCTAGCGGCCGTGGGTAGAACTGATTTGGATTGTTATTCTATGACTGTCAAAACAAAGTTGAACTGTCAAAACAAAATGAAACTCGTAGGCGATACTTGAAAGTGTGCCCGGTATAAAACGTGCAAATAATCGTATATTTCTATATAATTGCGATATCAGTATATCTGGAGAAAAAGTTTCTCATTAAAACCTGTCGTTTCCGGCAAAAATAAAATCTAGTTTTAATTATAGCACACGACTTACTATTTTTTCTTACCTAATGTGAGGTACCGCTAATTTCATTATATTATAATATCTTTTCAGAATCAAAAGTGAGTTATAGTGTCAATAATTTTACAGAATTGTTATGGTTTTAATTTTTTATGAAATACAAGTCACTTTGTCGTGTTAATCTATTTAACAAAATGACTACTTTGGAGGAAGGTGGTCATATGAATATTACAATGTAGGTGACTTGACCCAAGGATTAAACATATATAGGAAGCACAATAAGGGTTGCACCCTCCCTCACCCATGAATGTCAGTTCCTATGTCATCCATACTCTTCAAGAAAATTGTTTCTAAGGAAGGGCTCAAGGTTCGCCTGAAGGACTCCCCCTGACAAAATCCTTCCTGAAATATAGGAAGGCAGTGGGACATCATCAGAATTGAGAAAAATGCTAATGGTCTTTTATCAATTTTCAACTCTTACTAATATTAATTTAATGTTCCAGAGCAAGTTTAAAACAAATAAATTACAAACAAAAACAGTTTTAAAGAAAACAAGGCAACTGCACCAAAAACATAGATGCTTGTCAAAATTCTTTATAAATAGCTATACACCAATCACTTACAAGTGTAGTATATTGTAGCGCGCATAGAGAGTTCAAAGTCCTATGTAACATTTCAAATATAATATTTGTTTATTTAAATCGTCTTAAGCAATATTCAATTTTGTGAAACCTCTGTATTAATTTTTATTTGATGTAGAAAAAAAATTGTTTATATTTTCTTTTTTTCCATAACACTAATTAAATGATTAATCTTAATAAATAAATATCAATAGCATTGAAGTGTTTTTATGATAAATCTCCACCACCAAAAGTCGACCTCTAAAGATTATTTTGAAATATACACAATACTACAATATTCTGTAAAATGAATGACCATTAAATTTGCCTAATTCATTGTCTAAGCATTCTTATGGGTACTATTCCATCAATGACTAGGAGCATTAAATTAATCAAACTAAAATATATTCTAAATATAATATATTCTCAAAGAGCTCACGATGATCGTAAATAAATCATCATTGAGGCCTTGTCTTACCCCAATGTATTAGTACTTACTATGTTTTCTATTTTATGTATAGAATTGTAGCTATGTCAGACAGTTAGGCAGAGTTATATAAAATTGTATTCAGGTCAGACACTTTTTTCAGCTACATATTTGCTAATTCATTTATTGATTCCACTGACAATATCTGAATAACTTTAAACAATTTGGTAATGTATAGTAATAAAATAATTCCATTGTAGCCTGGAGGTAGAGTCTCGGCCTCATGCACAAGAGGTGCGTAATTCGATCCCAGGTGCCAGCAATACCCCATTTCACGACACAAGCTTTTAGATTAAAAAATTTTACAAGTAAAAATACTTAAGAGTTTTAAATTTCTTTATTCACCAGTTACATATGTTTCGGGTTACAGGCCCATATTGATACTGTATGATATGTCCTTGTCGTATCTTCCATTCCTTGCAAACATACTTCCCAAATACACATACTCATTCACTTGCTCTAAACATTCATCGTCAACCTTTATTTCACATACCGTTCTTTCACTCTCTCTTTCAAACACCATTACTTTCATCTTCGCGACATTAATTTTTAACCCATTTGCACTACAGCTATCATACACACACGAAACAATATCTTGTAAATCACTTTCATTCTCAGCCATTAAGACTAAATCGACTGCTAATTTTTAACTAATTTCATTAACTTAAAACATTCTTAACTAATTTAATCACACATCTGAAGTAAAAACAGTTTATTACATATCTTAAGAGTCCATCGGGATAATCTCACTCAATTTTTAAGAGAAAACGCCAAACCAAACAACATCTAGGTTAATAATAGGTCATACCAGATATCATCATCTCGCCCTCAACGCTCCTCTCGGGAGCACAAGGCAGAATCCAGCCTCCTCATTTCAGAGCATCTCTGCGCCAATTGCGTCACCTCTTTCCACGACATTCCCTGCGCTCTGATATCGTTGTCATAGGAACGGTGTATTGTGGAAGAGGGACGCCTGGGCCGACGGAACCCTTGCGGACGGAAGAACAGTGCTCTTTTTGGCCAAATATCATTGGGCATTCTCAAAACATGTCCCAGCCAGGACCATTGTCTCTCCTGTATTACGAAAAATTATCACAGAAAACATATTTTTATTTATTCTAAAATCACAGATATCTAATTATTTTATTCTATTATCATAGAAAACAATTTTTTTTTAATACTACTACTACTATACCATCACGGCATATCCCACAAGTGGGGTAGCCAGCAGATCAGCTGCATGTAAGAAACATGCAAACTGTCCTCTTCGTGCCAATATAAAATTAAGACATTCAGGATGGGTGGCAAGCCTCATCGCTGAATTTAAGATGTAAAATGTCTTAATTTTTTCGAACACCTGCCTTTTACAGGACACTCGAAAACTTACGCAGAAGAGTGGGAGACCAATTCTGGAAGAGGGACGCCTGGGCCGACGGAACCCTTGCGGACGGAAGAACAGTGCTCTTTTTGGCCAAATACCATTGGGCATTCTCAAAACATGTCCCAGCCAGGACCATCGCCTCTCCTGTATTACGGAGATTACAGGTCTCTGCTGGGTGCGCCGGCGCATATCATTTGTAACATGACACTAGATATAAGAATGTACAAATTGGAAAAAAAAACATTATAATCATATGAGTATTTATTTTAAACAGTAAATAACTTATAAAAATATAACATAAAATTATACTATGACAATTTAAAAATTTAACTATTCATTTTTTTATTTATTCACTTTTTAACAATGCATTTCTAATAAAAACTTTACTGTGCATTGTTTATAAGTATTAATAAAATAAGTTTGTTTACTGGCGGGTGCTATAGTTATATATCTGCATTGTATAGGTGTGTGTATATGTGTGTGTGATAAGAAAGTGTGACTGCGATTGAAAAAAACTGTTTGTGATTTTTTTTAATTTGATTATGTTTAATGCCCTTGTGCCGTGTATGAAATTATAAATAAATAAATAAAAAAATTGCATTAATAATAACATTATGCTGTCTTACTCCACATCATTAAGATGATAATGGTCTCTTTCCTACTAATGCTGAGGTATACAGTAGTACTTTCTTCATACCTGCAGAGGGAGTTTTGTCCAATGTTATCCGTCACTGACTGTGCAAATCCTAAAAATGTTTATAATTATGTTAATAATATAAAATATATCCTTTCCTTTATGCGTAAAGCTATGTCTCAATCATAAAATAGATCTCATGAATAGTATGTTATATGATAATATAATATCATGTAATAACTATAATCTCATCGATGTTCGTAACCTAGAAAATAATATCTAGAATTCATAATATTTTTTAATGTAGTCGACACTAAGTGAACTCTATCTGCTGTTACAAACAACAAATTATATGGCTTTCTTGGCTGATAATGTTGGACTACTTTCAATTAACACATTGGCGGACATATATTTCTTTTAGAATTTAGAATTACATACATACATACATACCATCACGCCGCTTCCCTCGCGGGGTAGGCAGAAAGGATCGAGCGCCACTTCCTTCTATCCTTGCATACATCTTTCGCTTCCGTCACTGTCATACAATTCCTCATGCATGCTCTCCTGTTCAATGTGCTCAACACGTGATCGTCCTGTAGGATTTGATTTAAATGATCTTGCCATTTAATCCTAGGACGTCCACGTCTCCGAGCACCATTCCTCTCAGCCAAATATATCTTCTTAGTCATTCTGTCCTCATTCATTCTTTCCACGTGCCCAAACCATCTTAACTTATTTACATTCATCCTTGTTATTACACCCACTTTCATTCCACATTCCTTTCGTATATCACTGTTACGCACACAATCTCTCAGACTTTTACCACACATCCTTCTCAACGATCTCATTTCAACTGCATTAATGCCACATTCATCCTTCTATAACCATGTCCACGTCTCACTTGCATACATAAGTGTTGGCACTAAGATAGCAGAGTGCACCAACCTTTTAGCTGTGGTAGATATGTTTCTATTTGCAATTATTGGTCGGATTGCACCATTTACCTTATTGCCAGCAACTTTTCTCCTTTCAATATCGCTTTCACACTTCCCATCTCTCGTGAACAAACTACCTAAGTACAAGTTAGAATTCCGATCGAATTTTTATGAAGGTTAGTATTCAATATGCATTCAAATGAGTTTCCAGCAGATGGAAAATTAACGGCTATTGCCGTCATTGTCGTTTCAGCCCAAATTTGTTTCGTACTAGGGATATGACGGGTATTACCGACAATGAAAAACTGAGTGCAATTGCCGTCATTTGATTGGAATGTATAATTTATTATCTAACACAAAAAAATTACGGCTATAGACGGCAATGCAATCTGATACAATAAAATAATTTTTATACTTTATTTCTGTACGTATTTATTTAAAAAAAACGATAATATTATGAACAAAATAAAATGAATATTTGAAACATGCAAAAAACTAAAAACAATTAATGCTAAAGGAAATGCATAACTGAACCTTACAAGCATAACCGAAAACAACTCCTTATTACGAGCTATACACTTGGACATTTTTACTCAAAACATTTTATTATAGAGACACTTTCTTCCTACCGCCATATGATTACATGAATTATAAAGCGTCTTTAGCCGTCATTGCACCAAAAATATTACTTCGTTGTACGGGTATAGCCGTCATTTTCTGGACAAGTGATTTTATTTTGACAGCTATAGCCGGCATAACCGTGAACGTGTTAAATATATTCCATTAATACTGAGACTCCAAACAACATCAGAAGAGGCAAAATCACTACATCAGTAGTAAAATCATTGGTTATTACAATCTCAACAGAAAATTTAAAGGTATGTATTCAAGATTTCAGACGTGGAACCTACAAATCACGATATCATCAGGTTGATTGCAGCTTTACGTGAGGATTACAATAATATGCTGAAGGAATTTCAAAGTCTCAAAACCTCCATTGAACAAAATGGAGATACCTTAGCATCTTTGAATGCTAGAACAAAAGCAATGGAATCAACATTAGAATCCAAAATAGCTCAGATAGACATCATAGAGCGATCAGTCTCTGATAATAGACACTCTAAAGGAAAGGATTGAGGATGTTGCCTCTGGGGGACACTGGGTGGATACGCTGCGTGTATTATTACTTTGGGACTAGGTTAATTCATTCTGTGTTAATTGGGACTTCTTCTTCCAAGTCGGTCCCTCAATGCTGAGAATCGTGACCACCATGACCCCAACCAAGCGACAAGCTCTCCCTCCGTCCTTACCTTAATTGAGACTAGTTGTGTTTTAATTGGCGACCGGTGTGACGCGGAGGCTAACGCACTTGCCTTTGAGTCACGAGGTCCCGGGTTCGATTCCTGGCCAGGGCAAAATGAAGAATGACCTTTTTCAAATTGTCCAGGGTCTGGGTGTTACATGTATATGTGTTCAGTGCATTGTATATATGTGTATCGTCACATTGGTACCCATAATACAAGATTCATATTTTAATTTGGGACTAACTCGATCTGTGTGAATTGTCTATGCATGTTATGGTATGTTAATCATTCATGGCAATATTATATCGTTATTTTTTATATCTATAAAAGTTTTATAAAATCTTACCTATTAAAAAAAAATCCGCTGTTGAGTTTGGATGCAATATTTTATTTTTCATGTTTTGGCAATCTCATTTTTGACAAATCTATTAAATGGCCATAATGTTCTCTTTGGAAATCCACAATAATTTTACCATCAGCAGACCATTGCTCTTGTAATTACGTTTATAAATTTGATTTGAGGCTCTTCCATCGTGACTTCTAAATTTATGAGATAGTTACAGGTTTGACCTCAATGGCTTTAGATTGGAATGTTTCAATGGAAAATTCTCTCCCTCCATATTATATGGCTGTTAAGTAGATGTAATGTAAATACAGTTTTCTATGTATTTTTACTTGCTTTTTTACTTTTATAATATTCACAGGATCAGACAGTCAATTGTAGAACATGACAACAAAATGTGAATTCAATAAGTGGACCAGCAAAGACCTAAATTTACCTGGAAGACTCAAAAAAAAACATCAAAGTTAAATGAATCATTATCAATCAACACTACTAACAGTACCGAATTACTAACGATTTTCGGTCAATTTCTACTATAGGTTATCCAGTAGTATCCATTATGACAACATAAATATTGATGATCATAGTATTACGTATTTTTATTATCTTTCACTGTGTACCGTTACAAGATATCACAGAAGCCATATGGGGGCGAGGGGTTGCATCTTTTCCAGTGATTGCAATATTATTTACATGCATAATTATGCCATGAGATTTAACTATGTACACGAATAAATCATTATATAAATATAATTTGTACCCCCTCCCCCATCTCATATCTGGATGCCCCATGATATCTTGTAACAGTATACAGTGAAAGATTAAAATAATAAATACAACTATGATCATCTTTTACATTAATGTATTTAAAACGAATGATGAATAGATTCAAATGAATGAATAAAGTAAGATGTATTTAACTCAATAAATTAAGATGAATAGATTTAAATGAATGAATAAAATAAGAATAAATGAATATAGTAAGATTAAAAATCAATTAAAAGTAAAAAAAAAATGATAAAGTGTATTTCTTCTTCTTCTGTAGGTGCCCTGTCAGGTCCCCACGACGTTGGCTTCACTGTGTACCGTTACAAGATATCACAGAAGCCATATGGGGGCGAGGGGTTGCATCTTTTCCAGTGATTGCAATATTATTTACATGCATAATTATGCCATGAGATTTAACTATGTACACAAATAAATCATTATATAAATATAATTTGTACCCCCTCCCCCATCTCATATCTGGATGCCCCATGATATCTTGTAACAGTATACAGTGAAAGATTAAAATAATAAATACAACTATGATCATCTTTTACATTAATGTATTTAAAACGAATGATGAATATATTCAAATGAATGAATAAAGTAAGATGTATTTGAGTCGTATAAATGCAAACGGCGCTATCTCCTTATGAGAAGAATAAAAATTTGCAAAATACATCTTAATATTTTGTTCAAATATCTTGTAATAAGTTATACTTTCTTAACGAAAAAATATTACTTTCTCTTTGCTTAAGTTATTTTCAAACTTTTTTTCACTATATATTGCAAATATTTTAAATAATATTTCAAATACGTACACCCAACACAAATTTTCCTTGTAAGGAGATAGCGCTGTTTGCATTTATACGACTCATTTAACTCAATAAATTAAGATGAATAGATTTAAATGAATGAATAAAATAAGAATAAATGAATATAGTAAGATTAAAAATCAATTAAAAGTAAAAAAAAAATGATAAAGTGTATTTCTTCTTCTTCTGTAGGTGCCCTGTCAGGTCCCCCCGACGTTGGCAATCACTCTGACATAGGTGTCTCGATCCTGCGCTGTCTGGAATAACTCCTCCGCACCTCTCATTCCAGGCCAATCTCGTATATTGCGCAGTCACGATGTCTGCCTTTTGCCAGCCCCTCGACGCCACTCTATCTTGCCTGTCATAATCAAACGCAGAATGTGGTACTTTATTCCACGCATTATATGACCCAGATATGAGATCTTGCGCACTTTGACATCCAACAGGAGTTCTCTGTCCATTCCAGCTCTTCTTATAACACCTCTACATTTGTGACCCTATCAGTCCAATGAATACGCAGCATTCTTCTATGAAGCCACATTTCAAATGCCTCCAAGCGATTCATCGTATTCATTTTTAGGGTCCAGGTTTCAGAACTGTACAGCAATACAGTCCATACATAGGACTTTGGGAGTCTCTGTCAGATTAAGATTGTTGTTGCAGAAGAGCACTCTCATTTTATTAAACGCAGCACGGGCTGCCTCAATTCTGCACTTCACTTCAGTATCCGGGTCAAGAGATTGCGTTATCATACTGCCAAGGTATTTGAATTTGTCCACCTTTTCAATATTTATGCCCTTTAACTGAAGGCATGATCCGGAGTAATCAACCGTTCAAAGGACATCCATTTAGTTTTGCTGACATTTACAGATAGGCCCAATTCCTCTCCAGCTACATCTACACTATTTAGTAACTCTTGGAAGTCATGTATGCTCTCTGCCAAGATGACTGTGTCGTCAGCATACCTTATGTTGTTGATCACAACACCATTAACTTTGACTCCTTTGCTAGAGTTTTGAAGGGCCTTTTTAAAGACTTTATCGGAGTAGAGATTGAATAACAAAGGGGATAATATGCATCCTTGACGCACATCCCGTTGTATTGCAATAGAATCTGTCTTCTCACTTCCTAGTCTAATTTCGGCTGTTTGGAACCAGTACAATTTTTTGATAAAATGCTGTTCCTTGCTGTCTATATTACACTCCTTCAGCATTTCCATCAGTTCAGCGTGTCTCACCCTATCAAAAGCGTTCTCATAATCAATAAAACATGCGAACACCTCTTTACGTTAATCTCTAAATTTTTGCAGTAAAACATTTATTGCAAACAACGCTTCTCTGGTACCAAAAGCATTTCTGAAACCAAACTGTGTATCATCAAGATCTTGTTCACATTTAGTTCGTATTCTTGCATGAATTATTTTCAAAAACACTTTTAGTACATGGCTCATAAAACTAATTAGACGATATTCATTACACTTTTTAGGGTGTTGCTTCTTGGGCAGTGTGACTTATGTTGACATTAACCAATCGTGAGGAATAATCCCTGTGTCATAGATAGTATTAAATAACCTTAGCAGGTAGTCAATGTTTTGGTCATCGATGAGTTTCAATATTTCAGTAGGGATTTCGTCTGGTCCACAAGCCTTCCTATTCACAGATGCTGATATAGCATGAAGAACTTCTGATTTTAAGATTGATGGTCCATATAGTACATCATCAATAGTGGAGTCAGGTCGGTTCGGTCAGAGTTTATTTAAAAGAAATAAATAAGATGAATACATTCAAGTGAACGAATAAACAAGAATAAGTGAATTAAATAGAATTAAAAATTAATTAAACGTAATAAATTATGAATATGTAAAGTGTATATGTAAAATGTATATGTAAAGTAATGCAAAATTTATTTAATGGTTAAGGGTTTGAATATTTACCTGTTTTCTTGTTGTTTTCACAGTCATACTACCTTCAATAAGATCCAATTCACCAACTACAAAGTATTCAGCAAGAGCTTTCTGTAGCAGAGGCCAACATTGCTTCAAATATTTTTCACGATAACTAGGAAATAATGTGGCGAATGCACTTATTTTCCATAGCCCACGCATTATCAATTGGGCCAGATGGCTGAGTTTCTGCTTCATCATTTGAATCACTCATTTCTAATGTGAGAAATAAAATTACCGTAAAATAACAACTTCAATAACAAATTGAGATTACACCACGATTATACACCGTATTTGACAGATATTCTTGAAGGATGTTTGACATTTCGATACCAACCATCGCTGATGTCGTATATTCTATTTCTATGGGAACGACCGGAGAAAATAAGGAATCGTCACAAATGCTACTTGGATGGGAATTTCAACATGTAGTGTAAACCGGCATCCAAGTGCACTGCGATGCGATCTACTTGTACAAGTACACTTGGTCCAAGTATACTTCGATAGTGTAAACCCGGCTTTATAGCCGTTTGCATCGATTGAGATGAGTCGGTATCATTATTAGCATTTTAATATTTTATAAAAATCGATTAGATTGGTAGCCTGTTTCCGTATCAAATCATGCGAATCCTTAAAACACAATTTATAAATAGTTTGTCTTTTTAAATAATCTGTATTACTAATTTAGATGCGCAGTTATCATCATTTTAGTAATATTATTTGGAATTATTATAACCAGTTTTGAACATTTAAACCATATTAATGATGGCAGAAGCTCTTAAGAGTTTGTTTTTGTTAATTTTAAGTGAACAATGCTATGACGAATATTTTCTTAATTTAAATTTTATGGACGGTAAGTAATTTTACTTGCTTTTGAATATTATATCATTACCATCTTCCACTTTTAATCAAATATTGTGGGCTGTAAAAGTTCTTTTCAAAAGTTTTTAAAATCTCTGAATCAATGGTTATTTTTTTAATATGGGAAAAATTTGATGCTCCGTTTTTGTTTTAGTACCATGCATGAAATCGACCATTAGTAAATGTCTCGGAATAGGCATTATCCTGGGATCTCTACTTGTGAAACTACCACAGATAATTAAAATATTCAATAGCAAAAGTGGTGAAGGAATAAACATACTGAGTGTCATCCTGGAGTTGTTTGCAATAACTGCAACAGTGTCTTACAGCTTTGTCAGTGGCTTCCCATTCAGGTAGGTGAATAATTATGTTTTGTACATTCAATTATTTCAGGTTCATGCAGGGAATAAATATTAAATTGAAGAAAAATAATATGAATAGGTACAATAAGAATCTTCTTCTAAAGCCTTTAATTGTGCATGCAAGATGGTACTAATGATAAAAATCCAAACCTCTGGGCATACCTTTTTATATTGATAATATCTCTATATATATTAATGATATAAAGTCAACAAGATCTCCGTCAGTCCCTCAATTCTGAAGATCATGACCATCATGCCTCTTTCTATAGACCATCTTTCTCTATCTTGAGTGACCCTCTACTATGTGCAGGGCTCCATGCAGTGAGTTCCGTGTGGTCTCCTTTATTTGGTCGTTCCATCTTGCTGGTACTCTGCCCTTTCCACAACCCCAGTTATTAACTCCTTCCGGGTTCTCAGGCTACCTTCTCACAATATCTCCGAAATGTAATATAACTATTTTTTGTTTGCAAGATACCGTATATTTTTTTTTTTTTTACGCGGCGGCAGAATTGCCATCCACACTTCTCAGCATTATACAACCAGATAAGTCTCCATATGATCAGTCATGGTTACACAAAAACTTAACAGTCTAATGCCGGGAAAAATTCACCTATCCATATATACAGGATATCAAAGGATTAGGCTCAGAACGCGGGTTCAAAATACCAGCATTGTGCCTGAAAGTGATTGAATTAAGTTATTAAGATATTATTTGTATAGCTCTTAAGTTTAAGTGAAATGTATTATTTTCTCTATATCCTGTAAAAGGCATTAGCCGTATATTATATAAATAAATATATATATATATATATAAACAAATTCATTATCTAGGAAGATGCTTAAAGGATGTGAGTTTCGCAGAAAGCGTTGTTACATCTTCGTTTTTCAGTTTGGTAGTCTAATTTGAGATATTTTACGAACTATTCTTTTTTATTTATATTAATTTATTCTTTACTGGACATTGATCAATTTTTATTATTTTGATATCTTGTATGTAATGCATACAAATCATGCATTGGTATTTATATATTGTATGTAATTTGCATACAAGTCATGCATTGGTATTTATGTAAAAAGTATGCTATTGTGGACATTAGGTGATTTTTTGCATGTATGAGAAGTACACCACTGTTTTTATTATATATGCAGTCAGTACACTGGCTACCTCATTTGTTGCAGATGCCATGATGGTGTGGGTAGATTTATCATTTAGCTAGTACTTCTCTGTTCATTTTTAGTTTATAATACAATTAGTCATTTTGTAAGTTGGCTTAACCACGTGGATCTAATTCTCAAGGACGGTTGCGTGTTAAGTAAGAGGAATCGGCGTGCATGTATGAGAAACTGGATGAATGTAGAGGAAGCGAAAGAAGTATGTAAGGATAGAGCGACATGGCGTTCCGTTCTCTCTGCCTACCCCACTTGGGATACGGCGTGAAGGTATAGTATAGTATGTATTTTGCGTACTTCTTCCTATTTGATTTTCCAAGTATATCTTATTGTTTAAACTTCAACTGTAGCATTACTCAGTCAGTGTTACATCCTTCAAGCTTCATTAGTGAAATAGTGAATCTTAAGGTTGTGGTTAGTGAAATGAAACTTATTACTCTTGTATAATTTTGTGTACTTGAGTTAATTTTTCCTGTTCACGAAGGTCAATTCTTATTATTTCCTTGGTATGAAAAAAAGTCGATTAATAATTATGTGAATTTATTTTACGTTTAAAGGTTGTTATTCTAATATTTGTCATCTCATAAAAAAACTAGTATTTGTACCTCCTACAATAAACATATTAATACAGTAGAATCTTGATAAGTCCCAAAATATGTCTGATCCCTTGAGTAAAACTTCCTAAAAATACTTCTGCTAAAACAAATCAAAGTTTTAGTTAATCTTTCAAAATCACTGAAAATCTTTAATCAAGACAGGCATTTAAATCACAGCAACTCATCTTTTTTGTCAATCTTGTAAGTAGGTGAGATCTTATTATTACCTTATATGTTTTCTATTTGACCTTAATAATTCCAACTTTTGATTATATTCATCGAATTATCAAAGTCTCTGGCCTACTCTACTTTTATTTCACCAGCATACTGCTCACTGTGAGGGGTGGATTTCAGTTTATACGAGGCATAGATAATTCCTGGATTCTTCAAATTCCAGTTGTTGAGGCTTCACTGTATAAGGCTGTGTTGTCTAATACCTTCCATTAGACAATTATCTAATATTTGTATTTTGAATTTATGGAATATTTAGTTTAGCATTACATTTTATATTTATTTTGTTTGTCTTTTAGCATGCTTTATTTGCTTTTCATAATGCCCAATAAAGCTTATCATTATACTTATTATAATCACCACAATATATTCTTAACACGTTGCATGCCTACTACACGGGCACCGAGTGCTAGACGTATGATACACGGATCCGTGATCATTCACTTCAACACATGCACTCGTCAGTTTACGCAGACATTGCTGGCGAGCGTTGTATTTTCAAGTGTCTCTTATTCTAGAGTATTCAAAGAGTGTAGCAAATGTACCACAATTTTTTTTTACAAAAATTAAATTAAATTCGTAATAATACACAAATTAGTAAGTATTGTAAACTTGAAAAAACATATCTGGCATTTTTGAAGGAAATTTATTTTTTGTTAGGCAGTGAACGTGTTAATACCAATGAATATTATGCATTGAATAGAATTATATATCTGTAGACTAGCAAGAAACACATTTTAATCTGTATAGTAATGTCTTATTACGTATAACATTTTATGTATGTAGTATGATGTTAAGTGATAGTCACTTTATATTATGTAAAATGTTCTATATTGTTAATGATGAGTTAATAAAATAATATTACTTATTATGCAATGTGATAATATTGATAAAATCTTAATTTTTATTGACTCGGAGAGTATTATTATTTACATGTTTGTCATTATGCAATAGTATACTGGTTATCCCACTTATGAGAAATTGCCATGATGGTATAGATAGGTGTATAATTTATATTGTGTTATACTGTGCTGGTGATCTTGGCTGTTTAGAATACTTCTTAAACTTAACTCTATAAAGGTCCATTTGCAGTTTCTTAACTGAAGTAAATAAGTTCCTGTGAAGGTATTTTCGTCGGTGCATGCAAAATTCGACTTAAGTGAGCGCGCGATGCAAAACTACAACGCTACAAGCGCCGCACGAGTAAGAACGCATTTTATTACTTAATTGTAATATCTTTATAATATAAATTGTAATATTTTTATATTTATAATATTACTGTAGATATGTATATTTATGTCTGTTTTTGTTTTTTGATTTTAATAACCGGGTTAGTTGGAAGACATCGCATTTTAGCGATAAACTCGCCCTCTGTGCATTGAATTGTATAAATCATATTTTCTTTGTTAATTTGTAAACAATGTACAGTGAAGAATAAAATAAATAAATAAATAAATATCCACAAGTGATAAAATGCGTTCGTACTCGTGCGGCGTTTGCAACGTTATAGTTTTGCATCGCACGCTCACATAAATCGAATTATGCATGCACCGACGTTATATCAATTAATTTACTTGATTTTCTCAAGCAAAATAAATTATTTGTATATATATATATATATATTTCAATTTCAGTTCTTGGGGTGATGGCATATTTCTCGGTATACAGACTGCAACTGTTGCCGCTTTGGTTTTGTTTTATGGAGGACAAAAGGCAAATGCTGTAGCCTTCATTATTGGATATACTTGTATAATGTTTGTCACTATGAGTGGATTCACTCCCATTGGTGTATTGTGGATCTTCCAAGCTTGTAATATACCTGTAATCTTGTTGGGAAAGGTGAGTTTTGTTATCGAAAATAAAGCAGTAAGTTAATTAAGTAATTCTATGTTCTTGCATAACGTCTTTGCATATTCACATGTGAATTCATAAATGTTTTGACATTTTTAGAGTAAACTGCTTATAATGACATCATAACCATTTTATAAAATGATTCTAAGTATCAAATATTAAAATTCAATACATAAAGAATAATATCACATGCCAATAAAAAGTCCAAACTACAATTTTAATGCCTTAATGAGTAATTTTAAAGAGTATGCCTAAATAAAAATGTGCGCACATGTCTCTTTTTGAATATTCAACGACGATAAGCAAATTGTTTTTTTTTCAGTTAATTCAAGTTCACACTAATTATACAAACAGTAGCACTGGACAACTGTCTGCTATAACATCTTTCATGTTATTGTTTGGTGCAGTAGCGAGGATCTTCACATCCATACAGGAAACTGGCGACACTACATTGATTATGATGTATATGTGCAGTACCTGTACTAATCTCATGATTGTATTACAACTTCTTTACTATTGGAAACCAAAGGAAACAAAACATTCCAAGAAAGACTGATAAGCAAACATCACATTTCAATTAAACATTAATTATTTGTATAGTAACAATTATTAGGAAGTGTATATGAAATTGAAAGTGGCACTGTTATATTCACAACTCCAAAACTGTAATATTTGCGTACATCATATTAACATCAATTTAATTACTTTTAACATGTATAAAAACTAAATATGTATTAGTGACATCCCTCTGAGTAGTAAGTGATTAGTGTGGTTCAGGGATCAGGTTTTAGTTTTACAAGGCTGTATTCTAGGAAATCATTTTCTGTTTAAAGGTTCCCTTGAAAGACATCAGACTTTGACTCAGTCTCAGGTTTATATCAGATATACTGTTCTTGATTCAAGCTTTTGCAGTTCTTTCTTTATAAATTATTCTTATTTTGATTTATGCACATAAAGGCAGTCATAATCCTATTTTTATACAATATTGTAATTTTATTACTATGTCTGATATGGAATATTTTTCGAAAGAACACCCACTTTTTACAGAACACTCAAAAGTCACAAAGAATGGGAAATATATTCTTTCGCGGGACTCTTATAATGACTAATAAATGTGTGATATCAATAATACATGTGCAGTTTTTATTGAAATAATAATTTGTTAATTTGTGCCATTCATTTGACACAAACATGATGCACACACATTTTATCGGGTATTGTGCCCCTAGCGGTTCCGTACATAATTCACAATTATTATTTATGAATTTATTATGTAAAATGAATTCATGTCACAATAAAGAATGAGTTTCTGCATTTATTTTATTTATCCTAGATTGAATTTATTTATTTATTTTATTCTTCTTGCACATCATCATTCATATAACAAATTAAATAAAGCAATATACACATGAAAAAATGTGATGATGAGCAGTGATGATTTAGACGAAGAAACATTGATGATGTTTCATGGACTCAATTCAATCTGGGTGTACTGTCTTAAGGAAATAATATTACATATTAGTCTATTGTAATTCAGCTTTTACAAAAGATTTTATCTCTACTTATGATTGTTCTTTTGTAGCATGATTTTTATGTTTGGCAGAAAAAGTTTATTTATTGTAATTTGTTTTTGAAAATAAAATGATAATTTATACTCCTTGCCTTGTATTTCTTGGCCAAAAATATTAATGAATTATAAGAAGTGCGTATAGAAAAAAATGGAAACTTAAAAATTTCTCAGTTTTGGAGAGTCCGATTGTCCAAATTTCTTTTATTATGTTGGCAAACATGTCCCTGAAGTATGATAAAATTTTCAGCTGTATACATTGTTTACTTTGCTATACATTGTTTACTTTATCTGTGGCAGCCACTAAGGTAAGATGTTTTTTAATAGCTCGGCGATTTTTGTATGTTAAAAAATGCAAAGTGTAAAATTTTGCATAAAAAATGAAATAAATTAAAACAGTGTGTAAAATGATAACAATCACTATGTCACTATCCTCAGAAGCAATGCAGATGAATTTAAGAAAGTCCTTCTTTTTCTATAACTAGTCGAACTTTGCACTTATGTGAAAAAACGCAAATTTTGAAACCAAATATCTGAAAAGAGACTTAATGTTTTCTTTTGAAAATTTTATTAAGGATTAACCGTATTCTTATTGATAAGTGGCAAAATTATATGAGTGATATCGGAGCGGTTTTTGGAATATGAGTTTTTCGCGTGGGCTGTTTTTGTAAAAAGAAATCAATACAAAATTCGTAATATTTTTGTTTGTAACCGTGGCGAAATAATTTAAAAAAACATTATATTGAGTAATAATGAGACTATATTTTGGTATATCTTGATATTCTATTATATATTTTAATAAATACCAAAAGTTCATCTCAAGGTCATTATATTTTTTATGAAAAACGGTGATTTTTACACGAAATTTTTAAATATAAAAAAGTAAGAATCACCATTGATTTTTTTGTGAATTTTTGTCCAAAAACAATACAGAGTACCGAGTCAAAACACATTTTAGCGTTACGTTTTTATGTCGCAATCGTTCGAATATAGACGACGTTGCGCCAAAGTGTAAATTTTCGTAACTATTGTGTATTTTAGCTACGAAATTGACACTTGCTCAAAACGTTGTCTACATTCAAACGCTAATGGAAAAACGTAACGTTAAAATGTGTTTTGACTTCGGGCCCTGTAACGATGCCTCAGCCTCCATATTCACCAGACATGGCTTCTTGTGACTTTTTCCTATTTCCACTATACTTAAAGAGAACCTTAAAGGGGTGTCGTTTGACAAGCATAAATGACATTAAAAGGACATTGCTAGGATATCTAAAAGATTGCGAGGTTACAAAGAGAGATTACATTACAAAAGTGTTTCGAGGATTGGAAAAAGCGCTGGCACAGTGGATAATATCTAACAGGGACTATTTTAAAGCTGACAACAGTAATGCAGACGAATAAATACGAGTTTTTATAGAGAATAAATTTTTCAAAAAACGAGTATAAAGTTAAGTGTATAGTCTAGGGCAGTGCTCTGCAACCTCTTCTCATCTGTGGCACACCAAACTTCTTCCTAGAATTTCACGGCACAGTGGTCTCGAATATTAAAATATTTCTACCCCCCGTCGCTAAATTTACAAACAGACCCCCTAGACCAAGCATGTCAAACTTGCATAACTTTGTGGCCCACTAGTAGTACAAAATATAATGGTACAAAAAAAATACTCTATTAATTTTACCTTTTTTTATACTTTTCAAAATAAACCTAGTTTTTTTTTTTTTTTTTTTTTTTTTTTTTTTTTTTTTTTTTTTTTTTTTTTTTTTTTTTTTTTTTTTTTTTTTTTTTTTTTTTAAAAAGATATATCTGGGTTTTGTCATAAACCCAAATACAACCTTATACACCTTTCACAGTAAGCTAAAAGCTTGTGTCGTGAAAGGGGAGTTTGCCGGCACCCGGGATCGAACCCCGGACCCCTTGATTTTGGATTGGATTTGGAAAAAAGTTTATAGTATAAACATTCTTTTTTGTGGCCCACATTAACTTTAAATTTTTTATTTGGCCCGTGTTAGGATTTGAGTTTGACATGCTTGCCCTAGACAAACACGCACTTGGCGATCGACTACAAACGAATTATCGTCAGTAATTGCAACAATAATGCATAATTATACGGTAAATGTAGGTAGATTGTCGAAAAGTTCGCCAGTAGACGATCGCTAAGTACGGTTTGTCTACGGCCCCTAGTATAGGAATTTGAAATATTTCAAAAATCCTCAGTTTTCTTAAAGAATATATAATACCCAAATTATTAAAAACAAAAATAAAAAAAAAAATGGCCGCGTATTTGGCCCCTGGCACACTGGTTGCAGAGTATTGAACTAGGGGTCAAAATTGGTAATTTCGAAAAGTTACGAAATGAATAAAAGATTTTTATGTTGAATAACCAGTACAATATATTTAATGATACTTAGGACAGTTATTTTAAACGAAATCATTGTGAACATTTACAATTGAAATATATATCATAAAACAGTGCTACTGAAGAATAAAATAACCCGAACATTTAACATTCACAATCCAAGATGGGCATTATAATACAAATATATCTACATAAAATAATAGTGGTGAATGTGGCAATCATATGCAAAAATTTGGAGTAGTCTATTGGCAAACTTGTGCTTCAACACACTTAAATTCTAAAATACAATCTTGTGAAATAGGTAACATTGTACAGACTTAATGTTGTAACTTGATAAATGGCATAGCAATATATTCCATTGGTCCTATTCACCTTTAGGGGAAGCTTCTTCCCTGGGTGGCTTTTCTTGATCTCCACCGGCCGCATGTTCATCAGCCCACTTGCCATCATATTCTTTTCTGTCCACATATCTTTCTTCTTCATACTCTCCTTCACTGCGATGGCTGTCACGCTCAGAATACCTGCAATAACACATAATCAGTTATATTCAGAAAAAATAGAAAAGTACAATTTTTTAATCTAATAATAATATAAAAGAAAGTGGTGTTAGTTACACCATTTATAACTCAAGAATGGCTGTATGGATTTGAATGATCTCTGATTTTTTGGATTCTTCCCTGCCCCAAATAGCCGATAGGCTATTAGAATATCTTACAAATCAATCAAGGGAAGAAAAATTACGAAGAAAATTATTGACGCCATACATTTTTAATTTAAAAAGAAATGCAAAATGGAGAATTATATAAAATTAATGATGTGTTTTTATACATTGGCCTATTCACTATAAAATAATTTTTGTACACATTTTCAAATTAGAATTGTAATCCATACAATTTAACATCTGTGGTTCTGAAATTTTGATTTTGAAAAAGTCATGGATAAGAATTTTTATAAATTTAAAATGAATAGGTATATACCTAAAAAATAAATTAGTATCTACCCAATAAATATTATGTTCAGCAGATAATAAGCAAATCTGAGTTAAGTATAATTGTTCAACGCAAATGAATTTTATTATTTTACACTATATGATGACACACATGGACAATCACGGGAGTTTGTAAAGAGATTAAAAATATTAATAATTCATTGATTCTTAGGCGGTGCGAAGTTCGCTGGGTCAGCTAGTTGTTATATAAAAACAGACCTGTCTATTTTGTCTTTGTCCTGCCTTCTATCATCGGGACTGTAGCTCCTGCTCCTCCTCCTATCAGGACTACGTGACCTGGAGTAACGAACGCGACGATCTCTGAAATCACGATATCCACCTCTGAAATATAAAGTTTTTAGTATCAGACTTATTGCTAGACAAAGTAACACATTAATCATAATTCACAAAAAAATATTAACAAATAATAGAACACTAAGTAACAAATTATTATTTGCAAAAAATCTAACCTAAATGGTCTTCCTCTATTGTTGCCCCTGTGCCTGGGCCTGAAGGGTCTCCCTCTTCCCCTATCCCTCCAGTCAAACCTCCTGTCATCCCTTCTGAAGTCTCCCTGACCACGTCCTCTTCCATTACCCCTCTGACCGTAAGGTTGGAATCGTGGTTTATAATATGTACCACGCTCAAAGCCTCCTCTGCCTCGCCAGCCGCCTCCTCTACGATTCATGCTGCGACGGAATCTAATTAAAAATAAAACATGATTTGTGCATATTATGAAAGAATGTGGTCAGTAGCTTGAAGGTTACCTTTGACTTTCAATTGAGACATGCGTTCCATAAAATTCACTGCCGAATTACTCCACAGCTATATAGCTTACTATTAAAGAGTCCAGAATGTACATGGGATTATTCAAAATCCATCTTTTACAAAAAATAAAATGTTAGTTTTAATATATCATCATAGGTAAAACTTTTATTCCATTTTCAATTTTTTAAAATTTTTATTCCATTTTTAGTTTTAATATATCATCATAGGTAAAACTTTTATTCCATTTTCTACGTTTGTATATTGATATTGATTGAATAAAGAAATATTATTATTATTATTTAGATTAAGAGCCCTTGATAGGTAGGGAACTCGAAATTGTCACATGATTTTACGCAACCATTTTTCAACATTGATTATTAATTAATTGCAATATTTTCGTGATCGAGATGATATTTTTACTGTTTGTTTTTGATAATATCAAAATTTGAACATATTTTAATGTATTTTTAATAATAATAAAAAAAATAACCGAGAGATTCATGTAGAAATTATCGATTGAAAAACACCTTCCGAAATTTCATCACGACTAGCAGAGGTATTTTAAGACAATCATCTTAGAGGTTACATAAATGATGAAGTAAATTTAGCTCCAAGGATGCTTTAGAAAAAACCTATTTTTCTTAAATTTGGGTAATATTTAGCCGTATTTTTTTTAATATGCGAAAAAAATGGGATTTGTGACGTGCACATAAGAAAATATAATTTTTAGTTCGTCAAGTTCGAATAAGGAAAACATATTTAAAACAATTTTAATTGAATAATTTATCATATGATTATAATAGCGTGATGTGTTATTTATATTTTGAAATTTTCATTTTAAGTTTTCCGCTTGCGGGAAAGTTTTTATGAAAATTTCCGTAGAACTCAAAATTCGGTTTTAGTTCGGCCAGCCGAGCCAAAGAGTCGGCACGCTGTTGAATCTGCGTCTGATTATTTATTTAAAATTATTAAAAAATAGAGATGGTTTTATGCTTGAAACTACATAATTACAGCACTAGATTACTTGATTTTTACCAAGGAAACATATTTTTATATGTGTCATCAAGTAATCCCTATATAAATGTTTTTTTTTTCATAAAAAAAAACATTATAACTTAATATACCTAAATAATATTTATTTCCATGTCTGTCAAAATGCGAATCGACGAATACGAGAATGAGTGTTCAGTACTATAGATGAGGAGTTCACAAGTAAAGGCACACCGATCCATTTTTCACAAATATTTAACTATGAATGAAGTAAAATAAATCAGTGAAGTTGATATTTTCAACCGACGATTCTCGGTGGAAATTCATGTTGAATTACTTACAAATAAATCACTTATTTATATTATATCCACTGTGACTTTTAATCAATAAAAAGTCACAGTTTAAACACTACAAATAAGTGTTTTATATAATTAATTCAAATAAATTAGTATTTTTTTATTTTTAATTTAATGTTGGTGAACTTGTTTGTGTACTTAATAAAACTGTAGATTGACCTCAGCATATCCGCCTATTTCTCTTTTTGCTTATTAGTTGCAACATATTTCTTTTCTAATGATAAACGCAAAGTGCCAGCTAATATCCAATTATTAAAAGATGAATACAGAAAATATGCTCTTAACACTAAATTACAGTTCGTATACCTTACAAAGACTATGATAAAATAATACAAATACATAGAAATATATCCGGTATCAGGGATCTAAATTGCTGCCGGTACCTACTCTGCAAAGAATTCACCAAATTTATTTAGGTATGCTGTTTTCTTAGTTTCAATGTTCTAGAGTTGATGTAGGTAACTTTGTGTATGAACTCCTCAGAATGACATTCACCGATGTCAATATTGTTGTCATAGCAACATTTTGTTATTTTTGTGAGTATTAGTATTAAATCAGAAATATACTAAATACACTGATTTATAGTTTTATTTTAATTTTTTCATTATTTAAAATGACGAAAGAGTCATTACGAATGTTAAGAAAAAATAAATTAGCTACATATTATTCACATGATCAAAATGAGTGAGTATTATTATAATGGTTGATTTATATTATATTGTTTTTGACATATTTTTTTTTGTAACGTAACCTTTCCTAAAGTAATTATTAAAAATAAAATATTTTAATACGCGTGAGTAAGCAAACAATGTTTCTGATAGAATAAATTAATAAATTCTTTATGTTTTATACTTTCCAGATTATCAGATGATTAGATGATTAGTGACATTAAAACGGTGATGGAGAATTACTAAGACTTGAATTATCATTTGCAAATGTAAGTACATAGTTCTTAACTGATATCCTGATATTTAGGTATATAGTAAAATCAGCACGTATTATCTTATTTTCATGTTACTATTTCAAATAAGCTGATATATGAATACACGCAACATGTTTGAATCTCGGATACATATGTATGTTTTAAAACAAGCTTTGGTACAATTATTATTATTTTATTTTATGTATTTATTCATGATGCTATTCACTAGTTTGCGAATGATTTAAGTATTCCATAAATGTAATAAGTAATAATATAAAATTAGTTTGTGAATCAATAGCGAGAAAATGGTTTAATGTAAAAATATATCTCAGCATGCATTTGATTTTTAGATTATTATGAGTATTCGAAGTTTTCTAAATATGCATATTATATATTTACATATTTGCAGAAACCACTTTGCATGTATGGTTACTATGGAAACATATAATATTTATATTTTGACATTCCATTTCCACGTGAAATTTTAGCACAAAGACATTGTACTTTAATAAGACTGTGCATTATTGGCCGGTTTCAATAATCTATCTATCCGCTCCTGTCGATTGAAATCTATTGTGTTCTATATTTTGAATCATACATTTCAATCGATAGTCACGGATAGATAGGTTATTGAAACCGGCCATAAGACACGATTACACATTAAATCACTTTATTGCTATAATTTTGTTTTATTTCGATGATGAAAAAATACTCTGCAAATATATGGACAGATTGTAAATTTATCCTTGGATTATGATGACTCAAATCTTTTTTTGTGATACTAAAGATGCATGAATCATTCTCTCCAAATCCCGGCCTTTTTGTTGTTTGCAATTTAATGGTGGAGTCAAAAATAATAAACAAGGGAAAAACATATTAAATATTCTTTTATACTTTTGCAGCACTGGTGCCACAGTCGCCGTTTCTTAAGGCAGCCATCATTGTCACTTAATTTGACGTCCCAGAAGAAAGAATAAATTATGGTCAACTCAATGCAGAATGGTGCAACAAATTATGGATAAACTCAAATATACCTACTTTACGTGTACTTTTTAAGGTGTATAATATAAATTATATAATTGTTGCAGAATAAAACTGAGTATTATTAAAAAAAAAGTATTTGAGTACTTTATTGGAAATATACCCACTTATACGCCCACATATATGTACATACAACAAGGTAGACATGTAAAGCTAATAAGCTTTTTTATGACCAATGATTTGATGAATCTATCTATACCCTCACGCCACATCCCATGTGGAGTAAGCAGAGAGAAGGGAACGCCAATTAAGTAAACACCTACCACTATCCAGCAAAAATAATAATAGTCTACCTACCTACGTGTTTGCTATATTCATGTATAGGTATATGTAGGCCTATTTAAAACTCTTGGGGCATGAATGCTCTCTCGCAGGTGGGCCTTGTTGACCTCTGGTGCATCAATTGCACTATACATGCCGTTTTTTCAATGGAGTGCACAATCTTGTTAAAAATTATGTCTTTGTACGCAATGATTTTTGTGTCATTTGGTGTCATAGATAATGAGTGAAATATACATCACGTACGTCGCATTTTTTATCTCCTTTTTCACTTACCGCAAAAAGAGAGACAGTGATTTTTTAATGTTCGTAGTTTTTCGGACATAATATTAACTATATTTACGTGTGTTAGTGACCAAGTGGTGTATAGATAATGAGTGAAATATACTTCATTTCTTTATCTCCCTTTTCACTTACCGCAAAAAGAGAGACAGTATTTTTTTAATGCTTCGTAGTTTATTGGTTCGTACGTAGTTTAAAAGTTAAAATTTGGAGTAAACACCTGTTTTTAGGCAATTTTTTGCATATAGTCGAACGATTTCAAATTAAATTCTGGCTGTGAAGTCCTGTTAAAAAACAATTTAAATAAAAAACACTTTTTACTTTCACTTTGATCATCTATTTTATTTTGTTAATTAAAATTATATTTTTAACTACCTGTCGTAAGATCTGGACCTAGACCTGGAGCGGGATCTGGATCTGCTTCCAGGTGAACGTGATCGGGAACGACTACCTTCACTACCAGAGTGTGGGGTGCGACGTCTACGGGAGACAGATGAAGAGCTGCGTGAGCCTCCACCACTACCACGGCTCCTGGATCTATATTTTCGTGGGCGAGAATGGCTACGAGATGAACGCCGCCTGGGAGAACTTTCACCAGAACCTGTTGGTCTCAAAACAATTTATTGTATTAATGCTAATATATTTATTATTCTAAAAGTATAAGAATATATTAATATATAATGAATATAATGATATATTAATGAAAATCAGATTTCATTGAAATCAATCATATTAATATTTTCCCACCTGAGCGGGATCTCCTCCTCCTTGGTGGTGGTCGTGGTGACATCTTGCCAACTGGAGGAAGTCCCTCTCCTGTTCCCACCTCATCTTCCCGCGCCAGACGGAATGATCCAAATTTATCCAGGACTATGTTCTGTTTGGGGCGCAGGGGTGCCGGAGGTGGTGGTGGCTGTAATCCATCATTAATCTATTAAAGGTCAATGCTATACGAGAGGAAAAATGACAATGGGATGTTTCTGTAAAATCATCATATATTTACTTGTTCAGTTCCAGGTGGTTCAGGTTCTTCAGAACGTTTGGGTGGTGGCTCTTTGAGTGCCATGGCTCTCCTCACACTCATGTTTTTATCATCAGGTGATGGTGGGGCAAGTTTTCGTCCTTTTTCAAGTTCCTTCCCATCATCAGAACTGTCATCAAATGCATATGTTTTGTCTTTGTAAGAGTTGTTCTTGCTGGTTGATTCCTTCTTTTTTACCCTGTTGATATAAAATTAATAACATGTAGATCTTCAAATAGATCTTTTTAATTAAATTTAATATGAGAAAAAATATGACAACGCATACTTTTCTTTAGACGAGTTCATCTGCATTTTCCATTTTGGTTTATCATCTGGACTGGCACTCCTAGATCCAGGTGATGGAGGAAATTGTTCACTTGGTGCTCTACCATTATCTTGTCTTTTGGAAGCTAGGCCAGTATCCTTTTCTACTTTGGCATAGTATGCATTCAACTTTGATTCCAGTTCTTCAATATCAGGTAAATCACCTAAAACTCTGGAATTTTTTTTTTTTTTTAATATACAAAAGTAGCAATGCATACATACATATGGACAATTTACACATATTGAGCTAGTGCCAAACCACAATTAGAAATCTTGTATCATAGATAGGGATGTATGTAATATTAACAGGTACTATAGTGAAGCATCAATCTATTTTTGATGTTTTGATTCCATACTACACAACTAAAACGGGATCAGACATTTACAAAGTTCATCACGAACATATACAGTCAAACTAGACTATCTCGAAGTTCAAGGGACCGCAGAAAAATTCGAATTAACCAAAATTTCGAGTTCCAAAAGTTTATAGCAGGGGTCGGCAACCTTTTAGCTGTGGTGTGCCAAGCCACTCTACCAATATGATTCAGGGTGCCGCCTTAATTCTAAATTATATAATGGGGTTCTAGAGGAGAAGAATTTTATATCAAATTTATCTTTTAAACATATTTATTAAAAAAAATAACATAAAATTCTAACATAAATTAATTTTTCTTAATGCGAACCTTGTCCCTGATTACTTTGTAGAGTGCCATTCAGAACCCCATCGCGTAGGTTGCCGACGCCTGGTTTATAGTATATCCTCCAAAATATGCCTAGTTTTTATATTACTAGGCATATGACCTTGGATGTACATTATGTATCCTGCTTAAGTACATACTAGGCATTGTCATAACATGTACCTATATAATATTATGTATTGCGTCAAAAGTAATAAAAAGTACTTGCATAATGTTTTCAAACATAAAAAAATATCAGTCAACATTTCAGCCGTAAATTGAAAGAAAGACCATTAAATTTAATATGGATGATGTTTGTTTACTATTCAATATGTTTGTGTGTAATTAGTGGTGAAGAAAGTGAAAACGCCGCCGATGATAATCTACCTTTCCAGGAACATAGCCGATGATAATCTACCTTTCCAGGAACAAGTGTGAACAGTATGAAAGGGATAAAAGACAAGGATGGATGTGTGTTAGTGAATGATGAATGTGTGTTACGGAGATGGAAGGAATATTTCGAAGATCTGTTTGAATGTGATGGTACAAATGCAAATGAGTATGACAACAGTGAAAGCAGTGTGAATGAAAACGATATGATAGACATGAATGAGATTACGAATGCATTAAAAAATGCGTAGTGCGGGAAGGCTGTAGGGTATGATTGTGTTGCCGTTGAGCTCATCAAGTCTAGTGGACCGCGTGGTGTTTGGAGCTTTTCAACGATTGTTGGAGAGAAGGTGTTACACCAGAGGATTGGAGGAGGGCTATCATCTGCCCCCTTTACAAAGGGAAAGGCTCTAGACTTGAATGCGGGAGTTATCGGGCTATTAGCTTGCTGAGCTCAATAGGGAAACTGTATGGTAGAATTTTGATTGAGAGAGTACGAAAGATAACTGAGTGTAAGATATGGGATGCGCAAGGAGCTTTTTTGAATGGCAGAGGGTGCACCGATCAGATTTTCTCCCTGCGAATGGTTATAGACAAGTTTCTGGGAAAACACCAGAGGCTTTTTTGTGCGTTCGTGGATCTGGAGAAGGCATATGATCGAGTGGACCGGGAAAGGTTGTGGCGCGTGTTGCCGGAGTATGGGGTGAGCAGCCGGTTGATCCGCGCAATATCTTCACTTTACGTGGGAAGCTCCGCTTGCGTGAGGGTAAATAACACTCTCTCGGAGTGGTTTGTCCTCACCAAGGGAGTGAAGCAAGGTTGTGTCATGTCTCCGTGGCTGTTCAACCTATTCTTCGACTACTGAATGCGACCTGTGAAAGAGATGGATGTTGGTGTCGAGTTGAATGGGTTTCGGGTGAATGAATTGATGTACGCAGACGATTTGGTGTTAATGGCTGAGAGTGAAAGGGACTTACAAGAGATTGTTACGTGTGTGTATGATAGTTGCAATTTGAATGGTTTGAAAATGAATGTTATGAAGACGAAAGTTCTTGTTTTTGAAAGAGAGAATGAAAAAACGATTTGCGAGATTAGAGTTGGTGACGAAAGTTTGGAGCAAGTAAGTGAGTATGTATATTTGGGAAGTATGTTTACGAGGGATGGAAGATGCGATAGGGACATTGAAAGAAGGAAAGTAGCCGGTGCTAGAGTAAACGGTGCACTTCGACCCATTGTCAGCAATGACAATGTGTCGAACATGGCTAAAATGCTGGTGCACAATACCATTCTGGTACCGTCACTTACGTATGCAAGCGAGACATGGACGTGGTTGAAGAAGGACGAAAGTGGAATAAATGCAGTAGAGATGCGATCGTTGAGAAGAATGGTTGGTAAAACGCTGCGTGATAGAGTGAAGAATGAGGATATTAGAAGAATGAGCGGATGCAAGAAGACTGTTGTGGACAGAATGCGCGTGAATAAACTACGGTGGTTTGGGCATGTTGAACGAATGAACGAGGTAAGAATGACAATGAGGATATACTTATCTGAAAGAAAGGGTGTGAGGAAACGCGGGCGTCCGAGAACCACGTGGATCAAATTCTCAAGGATGGCCGCGTGTTGAGTAAGAGGAACAGACGTGCATGTATGAGGAACTGTATGAATGTGGAGGAAGCGAAGGAAGTGTGTAAAGATAGATCGGTTTGGCGTTCCGTTCTCTCTGCCTACCCCACTTGGGACACGGCGTGAGGGTATAGTATAGTATACCTGAAAAGGACTCGTTGATCTTTATTGTCGCCGTGACTCCAAGATATTGTGGAAGGAAAGTGACGACTCGGCAATAAATGTACTGGTACATAATGTAATTATTTTTATTCAAAATTCGAGTTAAACAAGATTTTTTAACATAAAATTGATGCGTTTTTAAAGGGACTTGAAAAAAATTCGAATTATCCACAAATTCGAGTTATAAAAGTTCGAGTTAATCAAGTTTGACTGTATTAAAATTAAATTAATCAGTTTGACAAACAACTTTATTCAAAGGATGGATATTTTAGTGTTGAATTTTATGATAACTTCTTTACCTTTCCCCTCCATGCTTTCTGCCATATTCCTCATCATCGGGACTCATGTCTCTCTTACCACGTCTGCACTCTTCACTGGATTTTTGGGATAACTCCTTTCTGTAAAGCAAAAAGTAGTTCAATTTTACTGTCAATGTATTATACAGAGCTCTCAAGGATATTGCTTAGAACAAAATATTGTTTTGGCATACCTCAGAGCTTCTCTGAACTTCTTATCCCCCATATTCTGATCAAAATCTCTCAGATATTCGTTGGTACTGGGTGGAGGAACCTGCGCACGTTGCTGTAGTTTAGTTTTACGACGTTCTTCCTTTTCTCGTTCTTTGCGCTTACGTTTGGATTCCTTCTTGTTTTTCCTAGAAGAAATTGATAGATTGCAGCAATTCCGGAGTAAATTTAAAAGCTATGAATTGACAGGATATGTTCCATGTTTTTGTACTGGTTTTAATACTAAAAGGCTAATAAACTTAAATATTTACTTTGATTCTTTCTTAGCTTTCTTTCTAGCCTTGGTTGTCTTCTCATGCTCCTGTGTGCCAAGTTCTTGCAGCTTTCTATCCCTCTTAAAACGAGCAGTTTCTTCTAAAAACTTTCTCACCTTATCTTCATAGTCAGAGTCTTCTTTGGTCATTTCCAAAAACTTTCTCACCTAAAGAGAATAAAATTAGAAAAAATATTGCATAGGACATTACTCAAAAATAGCCATTTTTCATAGTTTGTGCTTTTATAGGATCATTGAAGAATTTTTAACATAAATAAGCCAAAGAATCGAAATAAATAAAACATGTGTTTTATTCTACTATTAATTTATTCGAGGAGAGAGACGTCTTTCGTCTTATTAAGACATTGTCAATTTTCGATTCCTTCTTGTTTTTGGTTTGACAATATCCTAATAAGAGGAAAGACGTTTCTCTCATTGAATAAATCAATAGTAGAATAAAACACTTGTTTTATATATTTAGATATGGAATTCTACTACCTAAACACCGACATAGTGAATAAGCCAAAGAATATCGACAGTCTTATGAAAAAGAATGGCATATGATAAATTTGGAAAACTCATCAGACGATAACAATATCTTAAATATTCTAATGATATTTAAACTCAAATGTCATTAATTCAGTGTATGGTTTACCTTTAATTCATAATCCAGGTCTTGTGGTGCAGACTGTTGTGCAGGTGCGGGCGGTTCAGGTTCTGGTGGAGGTCCTGCCCAACCGTAAGGATGATTGAATTGAGAGTTGTGGCTTCTGTCTAGCGAGGGTTCTATCATTGCCATACGTTTACTCAGAGGAGATAGAGACCGTTGCTTCTTGTTGTGGGAACGAGATCTGCGCTTTTTCTTACGGGGTCCTTCCGCGTCTGCTATGTTATGAACATAATAAATATTGTAACGCACATTTATCATAAGTCACTGACACTAGGTTATGATGATAATAAATTATTCTATTACGAAAGGAAATACATGTTGTATATGGAGTTGCACAGTCAAATCCAATTAACATCGTAACTAGAGAATGCTGCAACCTGCCTCATATCATTTTTATAAAACATAAAATGTTGCAATATAAATATGCTGAAATATGGAAATTGTTACATATTGTGTCATTTTATAAAAAATAAAAATACTGATTGTGTTTAATTAATCTACAAATGTTTTCAGATAACGATGGATGAAGTAAAAATAACTTTATATAATTTACAAAATATGATTACGTATTAAGAAAACAACTAAAATATAAATACTAACCACTGGACTCTGATGAAGAGCTTGAGGAATCAGAACTAGAAGAAGAACTGGAAGAGTCACTGGACGAACTGCTGGAGCTGCTTGACTGGTGATGTTTCTTCTTACCTTTACCTTTCTTTTTCTTCTTCTTTTTGTCTTTTTTACCAGTCAAGTTTAACAATTGTTTCAATGTTTCCTTCATTTCAAGAGACTTGTTTGATAAGCCAGGAAGTAATAATTCTGCAGGTTCAATAAGAGGCTTTATGTTGCTATTGCTTTTACTTTTCAAGAAATCCAACGAGTTTTGAGCTTCTTCGTGAAATGGAATGATGGCAAGACAATCTTCGTAGGCTTTCTGAGCTTCTGCAATTTTATTTTCATCTTCATAGCTACGACCTAAGGCCACTAGTGTTTCTCCCATATACTTTCTGGCATTTGCATGATTGGGATTCAGCTTCAATGATGTTTCAAAATCTTCAATTGCCTTTTTAAAGGTTCCGCTATTGGCGTAAAGTGCACCGCGTGCAACCAAGCCTTCAACATTTCGTGGATCAATGCTCAGTGCTTTGTTGAGACATTGAAAGGCTTCTGAATGTCTTCCAGCTTTGAAATGCTCTATACCTTCTGCAACAGATCTGAATGCCCATTTGCTGGCTTGAGCTTGACGAAGTTCATCAGCATATTCTTGAGGAGGAAATCTTCCTCTGCAACAAGAAACAATATAGTGAAATTAATGTTTGCAATTTGTGACTCAAAATACTTTTTCGATTCTTTATGTTCACAATAATACACTAGTTCCAAGTTCTTAATGAATGAATTTTGATAATGGTGTGCCTGGTTTTATTTACACTACATAACAAGAGTGATCTGAAAAGTTTCAACCTAGCAAAGATAAAATACATTTTGCCCATATTTTTATTTTTGTAAATCTACACATTTCCCCAAACGATGCTCCCATCTCTCTATCCCGCCTAAATTGTACTCGACTCCTCTCTCTCAACAAAATAATTGTTAACAAAGATGATGGCCTCTTCATTTGACTTAGAACTGAAAAAAAAAACTGAATTGAACAGAGTGATTGCAATTTTTGGAAGTCCCGTATTTTATACTCCCCGAATATGATAAGGCCACATTTAAAGTCCGCTGACAGTAAATGATGGTGCAGAATCCTTGTACACAACACTCAATTTGTCTTTGATTTGTGTAGTCTTTCAAAAATAAATATCTCACGACGACTTAATACTTAATTTTTTCCATTCTCACAAAAACACTCACATGCCTAACTCACATAATTGACAAACAACAAAACGTCCAAAATGGCTTTAATATAGTGAGTACCTGTCAAATGATGCGCAAACACATTTTCCCTAGTTTTATTAATGAGTTGACTACAATAAGTAAAAGCAGAGAAATGACAAATAAGTAAAATGGGATGAGAAGGACTTGCATGTTTACTGACTACCCTGCTAGCAGGAGATACTGTCATGATATAGCTATACATTGCAACATACCTGAGAGTCAGAAAATTGGAGTAGTGGTTGGATGACAAGCCAAGTAGATCTGAGAGATAAGGCACACAGTTAGGATTATTGAAGCCAGGACTCCTCTCCAAAATGGCTTCATAGTTTTCACCCTTGTTCTCAACAGTTTTCCTAATAAGAACAGCATAAATTAGACCAGCATAAAATGTGTACCAAAATAGTATAAAATTATTCTTACACCATATCAATACCCAAATAATAACATTTATGAGATTACAACATCATACCAAATACACGCAAATTAATTTACAATGTCATTTTGATAAAAATAGATATGCTATATATGTACTAGAAATATTTTAATAAAACACAAGAGAAAACAAACTTATAATAATCATTATTACTTAAGTAAACAAGAAATGTTGACAATAGAATATGATAATGGTATATATGCAAGGACGACTTTCATTACATTTGTTATAATTACTCACTATTTACATTATATCACACCTGTCAACATAAATATGCTAAGCACATATTAATTTACATATCACATACACTTAAACATTCTTAAGCTATTGTATTTTATAAAAAAAAACCAATGCCCTGTATCTCACCTTGTTATATTATTTAGCAATTTGTACAGATATTTTATATAACGGGATATGTATTATCACTTCATATCAATCAATAAATTGTTCCAAACATATACTTGGACGTGACACATTAAATCTGCTCCAAAACAAGTTTAAAAATGGCAAAATAAATATTTAGCAGTACCAACTGCATTGGTAAATTATTCCTAGAATAAAGAGAAAAGGTGCCTAGGGGTCCAAAACTTGTGCCTCTTTTCCTGCTCATTGCTTCCATTGACTCTTTATACAATGCACTCTGAACATGGCTACTGGTAGACTGATACTTTGGTAATTATTTCTCGTAGTTCATTATTTCCTTCATCATGGTTAAATAATTTTAGGAACTAGTAGTAACTTATATTTGTTTCAATGTTGCTGGAATATCAAATTAATTTTTATACAACAATTTAAAAAATATCAACCGTTGCTTTACCATTAACAAGCTGAAAATGATTTCATTATGCCTAAGTAGATTAGTAATGATGAAACAATGAAAAGTTGAAAGACAGAGTTTAAATAATCAATATAAAATTAAAACACTATGTCTAAACAACACATTCTTATAATGAAACCATTTTCAGCATTCATTCTTAACTCAATTATATGAGGTGATGTACTCAACATAAATACAAAAGCTGGATTTCTCTTGAAACTTTGAGACATCCTTTATCAAAGTGAATAGACTGGTAGTTGTAATTTAACCTTACAAAATTTAAAACTAAGTGATTGGAGTAAACAAATGTTCCTCGATTATTTGAACTTACTTCACACGCGTGTGATAAGATACATAACCATCTCGATACGTGATCTGTTGATTGGAAGCAGCAATTGGATTATGTGTCTAATAATTTCCAGTCTCGGGTGAACATAGTCAATAACGTCCTTCAAATTATTGAATGCATGATTGATAAGTGTTCTGTATAATCCTAGAACGGTTATAAAACGCTGGTCTGGAACATCCTTACTTATTCATTCCAATAATTCTCTTCACATTATATAAGTACTTCAAATGCTCATTTAAGAGTAAAATCAAGTAATAGAAAGGTCGCTTCTGTAAAAATGACGACTTGCCAAATCAAGAAGGTCAAAACAAATCATCAAATTCTGTACATATACTAAATAAAAACTGCACAAAAAGATGATAATTTGATATGTATGTAAAGTAACAAATAAAATCAGAACTAACTTGTAAATGTGTGGGAAATCATCAGTATTGATAAGTCCCAGGGATGGCTTGGGACTAGGATCATCTGGCCCACGAGTGACACCCTTCATCCCACAAGAGATTTTGTCTGTGTCGGGAATAACTTCTAGAACTTCACAGCACACAGTGTCATTCATAAGATAGTTACGAGATATATTTTTCTTGTCAACGGCTGGAATAATGTTAGACACTGGGAGGAAAGCCTGAAACAAGGACAAGAATTGTTGACAAATAGAAATACAGACTCCTACATGCTCCTCTAATCAATACAAGTGACACTACTGACCTTGACATTAATATCAGCAACATATCTAGGGTTTGCACCAGCTGTACATAGCACTTTCAGCATCATGCCAGAAGCATTACGATTGATCACAGTGCCAATGATAAGTTCACCAGTTTTAATGTTCTGCAGAAAATAAAAATGTAATTAAGTTCAGAGCAATACAAATCAATAAATAAGAGAAGATTGTTATTAACCGAAGTTTTACCTGAAAAAAGTGTCTCAGCCTGGCAGATTTATCCACATTTAAGAATGTTTCAAATGGAGGCATGACTGCATAGATATCTGTTAACAAATATTTTATTATGAAAATTATCAATCATTATTCAGCTGTACATTGGTACTTTACGATTTGTCTCTAATGAAGTGAAATCTCGTATTTTGCTTTTATAAGGATGACAAGTACAGTCTCATATTAACTTTGTACACATTCACATCCTAAAAGAAACAAATTTGTCATAAACCAGACACATAATGCATCAACAGGTTCAAGACAGCCTTTACAGGATTAGTAATTTATCTTGAAGACGAATCTGGATTAGTAGTAAATACAAAACATGGACTCATACATTAAGCAAAGTGTCTGTGCTGTGATGACCGAGGAGATCTGCAGTAGGACACTCTGGACCTAGAGTATTTTGACTGAAGTTTCAGAAACTGTTACTTTTTAAATGGATAGGTGCTATCGGGGATCAAATTTAAATCATAAATATAAAATTTAGTACTTACTATCATCACTTATGTTGGTATCTACAACAGATGTAGTAGATGATGACCCCTCAGAAAGAAGACTGGCATCAAATAAAGCAGAAGCTTCTTTGGCAATGAACTGATGCAGTATCAGCCTTTTTCCTCTATCTTGGAATGTAAGATGCTTTTGCCTCGCTTGATAAGTGCCGAAATCAAGTTGACCGATACCCAATTTTGAAAGATCATTTTCTCCTCTTTCTCCTTCCCAAATCTTCTGCAACTGTTGGCCATGGAAGTTCAAACATTGCGCCACTAGGGACCCGTCCAAATTATTAGTTCCATCCATCACGCTGGAATGTCAAAAGCATAATTTAAATTATTTTTTGAATAGGAATATTCCATTCGGTTCTATAACAAGTCGCCATCTTAGAATCTAATAGACAGAGCTTAACTCGTTTCATTTTCTGTTGGCACTGTAAATAAAGTAAGTTGACTCACCCAACGTTAAAAAAACGTGGCTCACACAGAATTCACTAATCGTTATTTATTATTTTCCGATTTTATACATTCAGATAACACAGTTACCACCGCCTCACACAACTAACGAGGGGAGTCGCCGGAAAATGGTGGATTTAGGGACTTTAGACAAGCAACCATCAAGCAACGTCGTGGTGATTGGTGGTGATAACCATAAACGATAAAATAAAATGTTGCTAGGTTAAAAATAAAATAGATTGAGTCGCTAAAGGGTCGTTCACATTTGTTCACTTTCAGTGATCACTCCGGATGATCCTCCAAGATGAATAGGTGTGAACGGGCGTTTCATCAATAGTGATCACTAGCGATGACCTAAAGTAGCATTCACATTGCTTCACTTTGGATGATCATCCAGAGTGTCAGGGTCAAACCTGTTCATCGAAAGTGAACACGTCTGTTCACATTTGTTCATCCTATGCTTTCACTACCATGTCTACTTTCTCACTTATGTTGTATGTAGTTTGACGTATTTTCGTATAAAAATAATTTAAAAAATTCAAAAATGAAAAATAACACTTAAAATAAGTTAATATAGCTCTCGACTGCATAATAATTTTGTACATGATTCTGACATTCAATACAAATTCATAGAGAATAAAACAAATAATAAGATGAAACTTGTTTATGGTCGTTTCAGTGAAAGGACCTTTCATCAAAATTATGACGAGTGGTAATCTCTTTCCTCCGTCATCGCTAGTGATCACTAGCGATGAAACGCCCGTTCACACTTGTTCATCTTGGAGGATCATCCGGAGTGATCACTGAAAGTGAACGTATGTGAACGACCCTTAAGAATATACTCTTAGGCGATGACGGAGGAAAGAGATTACCACTCGTCATAATTTTGATGAAAGGTCCTTTCACTGAAACGACCATAAACAAGTTTTATCTTATTATTCATTTTCTCTGTGAATTTGTATTGAATGTCAGAATCATGTACAAAATTATTATGCAGTCGAGAGCTATATTAATTTATTTTAAGTGTTATTGCTCATTTTTGAATTTGTTTAATTATTTTTATACGAAAATACGTCAAACTACATACAACATGAGTGAGAGTGTTGACATGGCAGTGAAAGCATAGGATGAACAAGGATAGCCTAGTATTCACAGCAATTTTAAAATTTTCGACGCCGGGACCCTCTACAGACGGACGCCCGAAGCTTTTTCGTTTGTAACGGTGGCGCATTATTCGTTCTGTTTATTCATGATTTGTTCATTGCCTAATACATTTCGAGAGATAACACTAATTTATAAATCTGATAGAAAAGTTAGGAAGTATGATCGATAAAAAAAATTAATGAAATACTACATCATAAGGCTTTTAACCTTTCCCTTACTGCCCTAAAAAAATCCATGCGCTCCGGTGATGTACACTCAGTGTACATTATTGAATTATTTGTTTTTTAGTCATAAAAATGGAATATTTTACATTTTTTTGCTTTTATCAGCAATTATAAAGATTGTATCTACATATAAATGTGAATATATGCATCAAATATTATATTATAAGGACTGAAAAATGGAAAAAAACATTGGATCATGCAAAATAATGATCGTCATAAAATTGAGTAACGATCCACACGTCCATCCAGTGTCTAGAACAGCAGCAAACTAATGAAAGAATGAGACGACACGAGTGCAGTGCGTAATGATCTACTGCGCAGCGTTCTTCAACGGATAATATTTGCGACAACGACAAGGTGTTTCAAATAAAATATAATATTTTATATACATGAAATTAATATTTATTATTAAATTACACAATCAGTTAGAAATTTGATCATATGAAATAAATACGGTATTTAATGTAGGTATATGTACTTAAAATTATAATTTTGAAATAAAATAATTAAAGATAAACATAATACGATATAACCGTGAACATTTTTGATCATACATAATGCTAGGTATATAATTGAACGAACAATATGAAGTTATTATTCAAGAGGTAAATAAAACCTAATAAATATTATTGATCTTATACATACACTAAATGATAAATATGTCAATCTCTAAAAGTCAACAGAATAATATGGATGTACCTAACTAAACATTATCATACACAAGTAAGAAAAAAAATTTATAAACAAGTACATATTATATAATTCATAAGTTTCGCCCATCAAAATTATTGTGTAAGTGCCTACCTAAATGGAAATAAAATATTTTAATTTAAAATTACATAAAATATATGATCAATGAGCGCAATGTAGCAACAATGTGAACAAGGGGTCCGGGGTTCACGACACAAGCTTTTAGCTTACTGTGAAAGGTGTATATGGTTGTATTTGGGTTTATAAAAAAACCCAGATATATCTTCTTTATTTAAAAAAAAATGGAAATATTTTTGATAAAATAACAAATAAATGAATGAAAAAATATTCCTTATACTAGCATTGGGAAGCTTAAAAGGAGTGGAATATATTGTCTAAAATGTGTTTATATGTGAAATGTTGATTTATGATTACATGTTATAAAATTGAAATAACATTAAAAGTAAATAAATATTTATCGGAATTAGGGATCACAAATACTTTATTATCACTCTGTAGACAACACTAACATACCAAGGATACGAAATGACTCACGCACACAGCTAATGTGTCGCCAGGAGTGCGACGAATATGAGCCGCGGTGTCAAAATGTTGTAACTAAAAATAACATACCTAAAATACAGTTTGAGTCGATCATAGCGCCAGGATTATTCATCATGTTCAATAAAGTATATTATACACATTTTCGCGCCATAAATACAAATATGCATACTACAAATTTTCGCCGGATTCAACTACAAAATATTTTATTGTGTCGCAACCAATAAATATTTTTATTTCGCGATTCTTTTATTCAATTAACAAATATATGACGGAGGATTAGCTGAAATAATCATAAATGGTATTAGCGTATTAACGAAGATATTCACACAATAAGGGGCAATGTCAACGTAGTGTACATCATAGGACAGCGAAAGTTAAATTGGCGTGAAAATATGTTATTGACTCAGGCCTCTGAGGCCTGAGTCAATAACACACTTTCACGTCACGTTCCCGCTCCGTTAACGTTCGAGTATAGACGAAGTTGCAAGCAAGTGTCAATTTCGTTGCATACACAATAGTTACGAAAATTAACACTTTGGCGCAACATCGTCTGCACCCGAACGCTAACGGAGCGGGAACGTGACGCGAAAGTGTGTTATTGACTCAGGTCTCAGAGGCCTGAGTCAACAACACACTTTTGTTGACTCAGGCCTCTGGTCTGCTGGCTTCCTCACTTGCGGGATATGCCGTGATGGTATAATAGTATAGTAGTAAAAGATAATTAAAAATTGTTTGAGGTGCCCTTGAACACTAAACATTTGCGGACGAGAGGAAACAAGAAAAAACTATTATTCTAGTGTTGTCTTAGCAATAAAATATTCACAAATCACTCGTACCGGTTTCAATGACTTGAATGAATCAATAAAATAAATAATTTACACAGAAAAAAATCGAAGTAAGTAAAATAAAAAATTAATGTCAAGTATCAGAGATTAGTAAGTTAAAATTCATAAATAAGGTCAAATGGTTGGTTATTGCTTATTATGTTAATTGACCATTGCTAATACAAGTCCATAGTAAATAGGTATTCCGTTCTTTTCTGTAAGTTTTCGATTGTTCTGTAAAAGGCTGGCGTTCGTAAAACATCCTAATAAGACATTGAACAATTTCAATTCTTAAGTGATGTAGCATGAGGAGGTTTCATCATTTATTTACATTCTATTTGACACTTGAAAGCCAATTTTAAGATTAAATATTCGTATGATGTTTGTATGAACCTTATGTGACGCAAAGGTAACAACTGTCATGTCACTCATTATTGTTGGTTAAATAAATAAATAAACAAATGAATGAATAAAATAAACGAATGGCTCCACACCTAAGATTTTCATAAACCACAAATTTCCATATATTTTCCATATCGATACCTTAATTCGCAGATTGGGTAACTCCATTTTTTGACAAAATGACTTAATGATGCCATAATGTTGACTGTATTCCAACACACATGCTAGGTAAATTTGAAGAATCCAACGTTATTACAAATGCCCTAAAAAACACCTCAAGAAAATTGGGTAACTCCAATGTTAGTATTTCCATCACTGCAAATTGGGTAACTCCACCATTCTGTATGGAGACTTGCGAGAGATAGGTTGTGTATTAGGAATATTTTACAAAAAAGTGGTTTTGGATATCTTATCCTGTAAAAAAATGTTAGATAACTGTAACCATAAATATCACCTTTATTTTCTTCAATTTTTTAAAGTTTTTTTTTTATCATTTGCTCCTTATGTGATGTAGTTTATATGTAAGGAACTCACATTTTAAATAATGCAACTTTTGCATGAGTTACTACGTGGAATTTAATTATTACTGGATATGTTTGCGCACAAATTTTGAAGCTGATTTACTAATATTTTATTGTTTTTTAACACAATATATTATGTTATTATTTTTTAGTCAAATAAAAAATCTAGGTTTTAATACTTAAATAAACGACATTATTTTTTGATATATAAGGATTTGTTGAATCATGATTATTTTTAAATAAGCTCAAAATCCGAAGAACTGAACGTGTATCTACATACATTACCTACTTATCATAAGTTTAATTTCTCGACCCACGGTTCTTGGTGGAAGTTCATATTAATATTTTTTAAAATGAAACACGATATATAGTTATTCCACTATTGACATTATTTATTTTGCAAGCCGGCAAGCAAGCCGCAACAAGCCGCTCTCATCGTCAGGCAAAAGTGAAATGTTTGCTTATCATTTTATAGATGAATAGCAGACTAAAGACTATGGTTAAATTAGTAACTGAAAAATGAAGAAGTGAAGAAAATCGTATGAGTGAAACAAATTTATCAAAGACAATTCGAGTTTTTATAATGGAGTTGGCCCATCATATTACTTGATAGTGGTAATCTTGCAGAAATCCAAAATATAAATACCTACTGATGATAATAATTTATTTATTTATTTATTTATTTAAAACAGCATACGGCATCAAAGCCATTAATAATTTAGATAATAATGCGACACAAGGGATATTGTTAGATGCACAGGCTAATGCTATTGATCATAATATTGCAACAGAGAAGGGCAGCATAAGAGTCAACATCTCGTTAGTCCCATATTCAGAACATTTAGATTCTGATGAAAACTCTGAGACTTCTCTTGGAAAAAGGATGAATCATGGAGTAATAAAAATTTAAAATTTAAATTTAAAAAATCAAAAAGAGGTGTGATAAACTCGCTCTCTGTATATTATTATTATTATTTATAAGATTACGGCAACCCGTCCCTTGTGGGACGATTTGTGCCAAGTACAAATTTCTTTTGGCGGATTTTAAAATCTTGAGATATACAGAGAGGGTATCAGTGTGCAAGAGGCAAGACACTTTGATCGGATACTGGACTTCAGCTATCTCATAATACAAGTCGTAAGAGTCTCTTATTGGGCAATCTACCTCTGTATATTGATCACACCTAATTTGAATGCATTTTTTTTTATAAAATTGTATATATTGTGATCAATGTACAGTAAAGAATGAATGAATAAATAAATAAATTGCCTCAAAGGAAGAAAGGCCCAAAAAATATTGTCTGCTTAAATAATTTAAACGAGACGAAAATGGACTCAGGACTTCCAGGATTTCTAAAATAATGTTCCACACGAATAATAATTTTCACATTTTGTCACTCTTCATTATTTTTGTCTAGCTATCAACGAGTATAACTCTAAAGGTGCAACTTTTTTGTTCAACTATGTTCAACTCCGTGATACAGGATAGACGATGTTCCAGGCTAGGTAATATCCTGAAAATGCTAATTGGCCAAAAAGAGCACCGGTCTTCCATCCGCAAGGATTCGTCAGCCCGTGATTTCCCTCTTTCACAATACACCGTTCTTATAACGACAACAGCAGAGCGCAGGAAATATCGTAGAAAGAGGTGACGCAATTGGCGCAGAGTCGCTCTGAATGGAGGAGGCTGGTTTCTGCCCTGTCCTCCTGATGATGATGATGATGATGTTGAAATATTTATCCTATATATATTACTTCAATTTAATTTTATTTTCATATAAAACACTTTAAAAATAACATTATTGTGAGACCAAACAGTATACAATACTTATAGGCAAATTGGGTAACTCCATCAATTATAGCATTTATTTTACAAAATCTATCACAGAAAATTGGGTAACTCCAAAAAAAGCCTACAAAACTATTATAAACATAATAATGTCATGGTCATTTTGTTACGAACATGTATCTACATCATGTAGATATTTTAGAATAAGGAAAATAACAATAATAATATGCATAACAAAAATATTTAGTTTTTTGTCCGCCCTGTAAAGTAGCTATTTTGGAGTTACCCAATCTGCGAATTAAGGTATCGATATCTCATTCTAATTTTATCTAGGTACTTTCTTTCTGACGGACGCGTAATATGGTGTCCGTTCTCTCTGCTTACCCGCTCAGCAAGATGGTATTATTACAATTATAATAGTTAATTATTACCACATTTCTTACGAAGGGTCGTTATGAGGATAAGAAAGGTGCACATTTTTCACCTTCTTGTTGCACTTGATACTTGATAATAGATAATGTTAGAATATGCCCTTGTGCAGCAGGCGTGCAGGTAAACCAATACATACCAACTTATATAATATATTATTCAGTATTTATAATAATGTTCACTAACTAACAATATATTATACAGTACACACATACTGCTATTAGCATACTAGCAACTGGAGGAAAGTTTTGAAACCTTACAATATCATAAAATCCGTATTGAATAACTATCTGTAGAAAATATTATCTACGTCACAAAGTATGAATATACATAGGTATGACACCTTTACACTTACTATAGGTAAGTAACTTCAAGAATGTCATGAATTTATTAATAATAATAATAAGAACACTTTATTGATCAGAAAAAAAAAATCATGAGCAATTGGCGAGCTTATTGCCTCCAGGCAGATCTCCCAGCAAATCTTCCAGCTAAATTTATTAATTATGTACCTACATAATAGGTATATATTATCTAGGTAATTAAAAAATATCACGTATAGGTATACTAATGTATTTGTGTGTCATGTTATGTTCGCCTTATTATTTATGTGTATTTATTTATTATTATTCTCGGTGTGTTGAACTCCACGTACGTTATGTAGATAGATCCTTTAAATTTAATTCTTCAAAGCACGATCTCTGCTCAATTTTGAGTGTATGAAAATTAAATCATTATACATTTATGTACCTATCTAAGAAGAGTGTGAAATATTTTTGATGAAAAAAATATTAGAGAAAATGAAAAAATTGATGAAAAAAAATAAAAAATACTTCCAAAAATTGGGAATATTGATTAAGAAGAGCCTTTCTGTTTTATATACTCACTTGCATAAACTTTAATAGGTCTACTGGCTACCTCACTTCCGGGAGATATTCAATATTACAAATCTTTATCTACTACATTGTTTGGGTTATGGGAGGGTCCGAAGCCGCGAGGATAAGTCGTCAGCACCAGACGGAGGCTAATTAGTGTTCATTATGTTTATTTACTTAGATGTATTGATATTGATAACTGATATGCTGAATATTCACTTTTAGCATCATATAATATATTATGTTTGTACAATAATCACCTATAATATTGCATTGTGGCTTCTACGTAGTATTTTATGTAAGATACATTCCGTCATCCATTTTACTATTACATATCTGTAGGTTCATATTATTTATTTGTGTTTAAGGTAGATAACGTAAAAGAAATGTTGAAAGGTTAAAGTGTTAAGAATCCCCGCTTATGATATGAAATAATAAGAAGGTATTACACCAATGTAACTGCACAGGTACATAGAAACTCATAAAGTATTGATCTTTGTAGGAACACTTATATTTTATACAGTAATAATTATGTTTTATGAGTACCTGTTACATCAATATTAACCTTAACATTAATAATGTTAAGGTTTGTTTAACTTTATAATATAAACCTACTTAAGTAAATATGTCTTTATATCCATAGCATCACGACATTTCCGAAAAGTGGCTTGTTCATTGGACTAAAAACATATTATAAACACACAGATCTTTCTCTCCATTCCAATAAAAATAAGACGTTCAGGATGGGTGGAATACCTCGTTGCTGAATTGAAAATGCTTTGATTAATATTTTCATAGCACTAATTATAAATAAATCACTTTTTTAGTGTATCCACTGTGACTTTTTATTGGACGCGAGTCGGCTTTCAAGAGTTTTACAATAACTTTACGCAGGCCTGATGATGGAGCGAAATCTATTGAAAGCCGGCTCGCTTCCGATAAAAAGTCACAGTGGATAAACTAAAAAAGTGTTTTATTTATAATTAATTCAACATGAACTTCCACCAAGAACGGTCAGTTGAAAATATCAACTTTTTTTCATAGCACTTTCCGGTAGTAACCTACAGTTGAACAGTAAGAAAATGAGTCGAGTTTTTAAAATGTGGTTACGGGAAATTCGCACAGATATCTTCATTATGTATTTAAAACTATAAGCAAATAATGAGTTTATATTATCTTTCATAAAAAAATAATAAACGGATTAGTCTGATATACATATACCCAGATGTCGACAGAAATATATTTGAGTCAATCTATTTGCAATTCAAAATATTATGAAATTTGATATGATTGAGGTGTAACACAAACACTCCCTATGCAAACACATTTGCTAACACAAACACATGAAACTACCATATATAAGGCTTAGAAAAAATGATGGATGCGGGTTCAAGTCCCGTCCTGGGCCCCTAGTCAAAACACATTTAAGCGTTACGTTTTCGTTCAAACAAGACGAGGTTGCGAGAACGCATCAATTTTCGTAGCTAAAATACTTAGCTCGAAAATTGACACGTTCTCGCAACGTCGTCAACGTTTGAACGAAGACGAAACGAAAACGTAACGCTTAAATGTGTTTTGACTAGGCCTACGGGGCGCTTTCGAATAAAGTGACGTTGGCTTTTCTAAGCCTTATATGGTAGTCTCATGTGTTAAAGTTAAAACATGAGAGCTGTTAAAGCTGTTCCGAGCAGCGCACGACAGGGACAAGTTCGCCAAGGTGATCGCCAACGTTGGGGGGACCCGACAAGGCACTTGAAGAAGAAGATGTGTTAAATTAACAAGAATATTTAAGTTCGTTCAAATGTTTATATGTGACACATGAATTAATATATTACATACAATATGAAAACAATTTTATAAGATGTGATATCTCATCCTGCGAACTAGCATAATGTGATGTCTATTAGTTTCCGAGCAAAGCCAATATTTATGTAAAAAACTAAATTGTATATTACTCGGTTATCTACTTGTTGACTACATATACGATGTATACATATATATACCCAGCGTTAGCATTAAAAAACTATGAGAGAATTTGTAATCGATATTCGGAAATGAATTCAGATTAATTGAAGGGGTCAAGATGATAAAATTTATTAAAAAATCATTACTCTCGTCTCGACGAATTTTATTTCTGAGGGTCACGATACCAGTACAACACAATAAGTTGAAATTCAAAGCAGAAAATCGTTGTAGCTACAAAGTAATTATGTACAGTGTAGCGTGAATTGAAAAGACTCTTCCGTGGAGTTCTAGGTTAAGAATAGGTCTCCCCACTTTTTCTGAATGTTTTCGAATGTTTTGTAAAAACCAGGTGTTTGTTGAAACTCACGTATAAAATCTTTAATTTAGCGATAAGCTATGCCACCCATTATAAATATCTTAACTTTTGTTGGCACAGAGAAGACAGCTTGCATGTTTATTATCTGCGACTTGTCTGGCTACCCCACTTGTGGAATATCTATTTAGTATTATTGTTCAATAGATATAATAGGGTAAAGAATGTTGGGAAATAAGATTACCCACATATAACATAATGATACCTACCTACCAACGTGTAATATGATGTCATCATCAAAAATCAATTTGGCTTAGATACTTGGAACAGGAAAGTGAAAATGAATCTTCGCATTCTATGTACTTCCGACACATCGGATTATGACGCGGCATGAAAACAAGATTAAATATTACGTAGATAGGTATGTATGCCTACCTACTAATAACTTACCAAGTGTGCAGGCTACGCTATTACAAGTATAATACTTAGCATTATCTGTAATACTTCATTAGTATTCTAAAAACAAAGTCATCCACACAAACCTTCTTTCCATTTACATAATAAGTAACGATTTTTTCTAAGACAGAGCGAAATGAATCACAAACTAAGTCAAGAATTTCTAATGTCACGTGTATAGGAAAACGTGGATCAGAATGACAGGCGTATAAGACAATATTTTAACAAGATTATGCCTATCTTGCACCCAGGCACCTCTGGAATTAAAGAAGCCACAAAACGACACTATTATTGTATAAAAGCGGTGTTTTGTTTGTCATTATGAACAGTTTGAATGTGAAGTTCCAACAAAAACGAAGAAGGAAAATATACATACATTCGCGTTATTACTTTTATAACTTTTATTAAAATAATTTGTTTTCGCTACTCCCAAAGTGAAAGATATTAAATATCAAAATGGTGTATAATTTCAAAGTGTTTAAAAAGTGCTCACCAAATGGAAAACTCACCTTGTATTTGGGAAAAAGGGATTTCGTAGACTACATATCCGCAGTAGAGCCAATCGGTATGTAACAGATTGTGTTTTATTAACAGAAGTGTGGGGGGCGGCGTGGCGCGGCGCGATGATACAGAGATTCTCAATGCACGAACAGTGGACACTTTCACATACATAGTTTCCTGCAGGGATTATAAAACTTACATAAAAGTTTCACTTGATTATTTTTATGAAAAGGGTTAAAACGACATTAAAAAATACTTGCGGAAAATATGGTCATTAAAATATGTTACAAAGTTTTTAACTGTATACCTTTGTAGTCACAGTAAAAGTTACTAAAGTCCTTACGGGTGTATTTCGTGAGCTAGTCTTGTGATATATAGATGGAATATACAACTCTTCATTTAATGTCTTAATTATTGAGGATGTTGAAGAAACACTGCCCGTCCTTTATTAAAACTTAAAGTATTTTGTAAAATTAATTTTTGATCCCAATATGGTGTGTCCTTTTTATGTAAAAGTGTGGGCTAATATATTTATAAAGTAGGTAACTATATTGGATGTATAATTTGTGGCTTACATTAGCATCATGATGGAGACGATATTTTCCACTATGTCTTCGATATAAATTTTAAATGAGTTTCTATGAAATGAAATCATTTATAAAATATTTTAATCAACTAACTTGAAATACTCTCTTATATTAAGATTTTTTAATTATATTTGACCATTATATTATGATTGAATTGAGCAAAATTAGAATAAATTTTAATAAAAAATATCTACATTAAGTACATGGTAGTATATTCAGAGAGGGTGGTCAAAGAATTTTTTCTATTTACACGCCACAGCTTTCTTGACATTATGAGTAGATAAATTAAGTCTAACGCAAGTATGTTTGTAATAAATCTTTTATTTAAATTTAAATAAATATATTGATCCACGTTTACTAATCAGTAAAACTTCTCAGATTTGTGGTTTTTACAATCTATGTAGAATTTTATTTCTCATATCATTAGTTGAAACAATATATCTAGATGTTTATTATTCAACTTATTGAGATAAGTGGTTATAAAAACGCAGAGATTCTTTTCCATGCACCTGTTATTGTTACGAGTATTTCTAGTTCAAAATTGAGATTAAAAGAGCAGAGTGTAATTACGCTATACAAAGGAGTGGTAGTTGATAATATATACGATAAACTCTCGTACTATCAGGGCAATAATAAATTATTATGCCCGCCCTTTCACTAAATGTACCTACTCTGAGAAGGTACTTATTATACCTACTATGTACCTACAAAATTTAACAGCCAAATTTGGGGTCAGACACTATAGGTAAGGTTTAGGTGATTTTATCGTTATAATAAAAAAGAAATATTTATGAAGAATATTATAAAATTTGACACAAGAAAGGTGATGTAAAAAGAGAGCTTAAGATGTTGTTTTCAAAGAAAACGTGGTTATTAAATATAAGTATAAGTATAGAGACATTTTCGTGCGCTGAATATTATTTAGTGTATCGTGTTAACAAAGCATATTGTGCGTAAATGTCGTTGTAAGTATTGACTAAAATTAATTAAGAATTACCAATAAATTTCTAACACTATATATACTTAATTTCATTATAAATCTCAGTTATAGAACGTACACACTTTATAATTTTTTCGTAAATTCAATGCCAACCAGTTTTAAAAATTGTTTACAAAACTATGAATACAATCAATAATATTTTATCAACCATTTTTGCAGAATCCATTAGGTTAGAGTCGGTAATTTTGTTCCAAAGACTGTGCTTGAACAACGTTCGGCTCAGAACATCATATGATTGGTTTGTTATAAGAATAAGGATTTGATCAACATGAAGGCATATTATGTGCAAGAAAATGAGGAAACTAATTATGTATTTTTGTTGTTGTTTCGATTTACGTAGGTACCTACCTATATCAATTTCATTGAGATTTGATTTGCAATAGAGGTTGAGTCTAACAAGGAGTAAGCCACTCTAGTTTTCATTCGACTTTTGATTGAGTGTATTATTTCCAGATGGGATTGTTCTCTTGGATGAAGAGTACACGAAAGGTCGCAAGGTTTTCGGACAAGTGATTTGTACCTTCCGCTATGGACGTGAAGAGGATGAAGTGATGGGATTGAATTTCCATAAGGAACTTTTCTTGGCATCTGAGCAGATTTATCCTCCACCTGAAAAAACAAGCAGCAACCTTAGCAAGCTTCAGGTATATATGCTTACTGATTAATAATCTTTTACTATTTTTTTTATTTATTCGACCATTAAAATAGTCTGTCTATTCTTCAAATACGCATTATTATATTTGTAAAGAAAAACTGCACTGAAAAAACAAGTGGATTTTATAATCTCAATCCAAGCATTTGAACTGTCTCAAACAATTCAAGAGACTATTGTCTTGAGTTAAGAATATTTCCTCGAATTAAGTAAACCAGTTCTCTTCAATGAAAAAAATATTTTTCTCATTTTAATAAATATTGTTTCCTTGGTCCAAGAGATTTGTTCTTGTACTGAGTAATACGAATATTTTGGATTGAGAAAACACACAAAACTTTGGTTGAAGAAATCGTTATATTGATTCAAGAAATTATTTATTCTCAAATGAAGTATTTTATCTGTAAATTGAATTAGTGCATTAATTCCTAAAAATTGGGATTTCCTTTTTGTGTTATGCGAACTCTTACGGAAATTAACGATCCCTATCTGTTGAATGTTCGGCTTGGAAAGATACAGTTCGGCGTGAGTTCGGCATTCATCGTCACGTTAGTTCGTTACTAGGCTTGTTCTTGCTCGGTCATTTTTGGGAGCGATCTGATCTAGTACAATTGTCCTACGGAACTAGTACGCTCTTCTAGTACTATTAGTACTATTAGTTCACTGAATATTTCCATGTCAAAATTATTCAGTCATGAATGTAGTACATGTGCTAATAAGAATACAGGATGCATATTATACTAATTAGTACATGTTCTAATAAGAATTTAGGATGCATACAGAGTACATACATAGGAAATGCACATTTATGTAATTTTGTGATTATGAAAATCAATACTTAGTAACTAACAAAGAGAAAATTCAGAGAATATTTTATTTTCCTTCATAATTTGCAGGCTTTGGATTTTCATTTCAATAAATTTTAATAATTTTGTTATCGACAGTAGGTACTAACTACATTATTATTTTATATGTTTATGAGACGTTCATAAGGGATAATATTTTAACTTATGTCTACTAACTTACAACACCGTTATATAAGTTATATGTAATGATACTTTTTCGTCCTTATTGGCGCCATTTTCAATGTTCATAGCAAAACAAAACACTAAAAAGGTCTAACACCAATCTATTTAACTACCACTCTGTATTAGAATACTACCTACTAGAATGTACTTGTACAGTACTTGGTGCTTCTTATTAGTTCATTGACGTCACTGAACTAAAAGAACGAAAAGAACTAATTAGAAGCAAAAGAGAAGGCACTATATCCTTCATAGAATCATCACATCAACTATCTCACTCGCACTCGTTTAAAGTTCCGACATAAACCGAGTGGCGCCGAGCGGAGATGCCGAACGTCACTGGCATTACTTTAGTTCTGTCCGATTGGGAATGAATGAACTAAAAGAACTAAGAGCGAATAAGATACGGAATAGTTCATTCTAGTACAGTACTGGGAATTAGTTCCTAATAGTACCTAGTACATGTACTACACAAGCCTATTCGTTACTGTTTGTAAGTTTGGCGATTGTTTTGTTATTGTTTTGTGAAGTGTTATAATATTTGAATTATTTTTAATATTATGCTCAGTAATTCGAGAACAAATAGGATTAAAAAACTATTAAGGAATTTCAGAAGCTCGGGTAAGTAATGAAAAATATTCAATATACATAATAATGATGTGTCGTTAAGAACTTTTTTATGTAGATATACTTAAATGTTCATTGTTTTATTTTATATTTTTTATGTATTACTTTTATCTCATAAATATATTATAAAATCTAAAGTGTTATTTTATTGTTTCAGCCGTATAACAAAAATGAGGAATATACAATCGTCACTTCAACTATTTGAAAAAAGAACAGTCGGAACATACGAGTACTTCACAAGATCGATTAAAAAGTTAATCAGAGAAAAATAAATCAAGAAATAAATATGGTCTCTATTGAAGGAATCAATGGTTAGTAATTATTTAGACAATACTTTTGCTAATTTAATAATTAATAATAAATTCCAGTTTATTCAAATGATGAAAAAGACTCCTTCTAATGGTTTGACGGGGAAATTGCTCCAGCAGTAACCTCGCCATTATATATATTTTGCATTTGCTTTAAGTAACTTTCTGACATACATTAAAATAAAATAAATTTAAATAAATCTTTATTGATCCGACAATAAGTATATAAACATAATGAGAGGCTACACAGATAGCAGATCTGACTTAAGGGCGGACTTGTTGCTATGCAACATCTTTCAAGACAACCCATAAACATTATGATAGGGTTTTTGTAAAATGCTTAAAGAATGTAAATATAAATAATAGATATAAACTAAAACAAACGCAGATAAGTTGATGTGAGTGTAATCGAAAAGAATTGAAACAAATAGGAGAATGATGATGCCTTTGAAGATTCATATATATAAATCTCTAGATAATTTATAGGTTTATAGATCTTTGTATAAAATCATCACATAGTATAATAATAGCCCTAGTTAGAAATATAGTAAGCCTGGAAGGATAGTGTAGTAATAAACTTTATCACAATAAACACAATTATAGAATCTCCTAAGAATTTAATTAAATAATGATTGTCTTACTATTATTATAAGTTTTATGTATTTCTTTTGTTTAATTTTTCAGATTTGCATGACGATGAAGACGGTTTAAAAATTTCACTTGGAGGAACATAATAAACTGACAAAAGAGTGGCAACATGTTTACGTCAGTGGCCCAAAAGTAAATCACATACCTACTCTTGTATAAATACAGAGAATCACATCCATATACTTTTAAAATTATTAATAGTTTTGTAGATACACCTAGTATATACATTTGTTGTGACATTTAAGGACTTACGTTATAGAATCAGCAAATATTTACATTTTATTACAACTGGGATGTTGCTATTTATCATTTTCCCAGGAAGTAAATTTATATCTGACGAAAGTCATATTTTCATATAAACATAGTGATTCTATTTATTTATTTTATTTATTCATTCATTACTGTACATTGATAAAAAACAATTACTTACAATTTAGGTACCTACCTGTTATTATCTCAAATTAGAAAATAGATTTATGAATAACTGTATGTTGGAGGTAAACTTAACAATGTTTGATTTTAATAAATTGAAAACTTAATTTTTTCTTTTTTTTATCAGACTCCTTAGGGTCTTGATAAAAAACTTTAAGTTTCTTGGTAAAAATGAATATTTTTTTTAATGTAAGAATATTTATTTTTCATTTATAAAGGTGGCTACATATTATTATCGTGCAAAGTTGTCAATTTTTTTAATTACAATCTTTAAATATTCACAATATTTTATTATGTAGATTGTAAATAAAAAAAATGACAACTTTGCATGATAGTATGTAGCCAACTTTATAAGTGAAATGAAAATATTCTTACATCAAAAAAATATTTATTATTACCAAGAAACTTAAAGTTTTTTATAAAAACGATAACATATTGAATTAAGATATGGCTATCTCATTATAAGTATATTGAAATTTCATTCTGAGAAACTTAATTCCTCGATTGAGAAAATATTTTATTGTTCTGAGAATTCTAAATATTTTATGAAGTAAAAGGATTCTTAGTTAAAGAAAATAGTTACTTGTTCTGAGAGTTAAAATTCTTTCATGAAGATAATGTATTCTTTATATTGAAAAAATAGTAGCTTGTTTTGAGAAATTTCATTTCTTCCACTAAAAAAAAATGTCTTCTTGGATTGAGAATATGATGTTTACTCGTTTTGAGATTTTTAATTTCTTGAACGAAAATTTGTTTCCTAATTTTTGAGAATTTTAACTCTTCTATAACGATATATCCTCTTGAATTAAGAAAAAAATACTTTTTTTAAGAATTACAATTTTTGCACGAAGATGAAAATCTTCTTTGATTGAGAAAATAATTTTTTCGTTATATATAAAATTTTAGTTTCTTAACTCAAAGCAAATCCTCTTGACACAATATATTTTTTCTTTCTGTGTGTAAGCGTGTATAATAATTTCTTTAGTTCTAAATATTTCATGCATCAATAATATGTTTATTTCAAATTATGCTAGATATCCTGTCTATTTATATATTTATAACATTGTGATGTGAACAGCAATAGGTATATGCCATTATTCAGACGATTATTACAATCCATGTGTATACTTAGTAAAGAAATTATGCTAGATATCCTGTCTATTTATATATTTATAACATTGTGAACAGCAATAGGTATATGCCATTATTCAGACGATTATTACAATCCATGTGTATACTTAGTAAAGAAATTATGCTAGACATCCTGTCTATTTATATATTTATAACATTGTGAACAGCAATAGGTATATGCCATTATTCAGACGATTATTACAATCCATGTGTATACTTAGTAAGGAAATTATGCTAGATATCCTGTCTATTTATATATTTATAACATTGTGAACAGCAATAGGTGTATGCCATTATTCAGACGATTATTACAATCCATGTGTATACTTAGTAAAGAATTTATGCTAGATATCCTGTCTATTTATATATTTATAACATTGTGAACAGCAATAGGTATATGCCATTATTCAGACGATTATTACAATCCATGTGTATACTTAGTAAAGAAATTATGCTAGACATCCTGTCTATTTATATATTTATAACATTGTGAACAGCAATAGGTATATGCCATTATTCAGACGATTATTACAATCCATGTGTATACTTAGTAAGGAAATTATGCTAGATATCCTGTCTATTTATATATTTATAACATTGTGAACAGCAATAGGTATATGCCATTATTCAGACGATTATTACAATCCATGTGTATACTTAGTAAAGAAAAATTTACTTCTTTTGTTATTTTTAACAGAAAGATTTATTTGTGTGGGGGTCCTTTATTTAATATAACAATAATAGTTTTATTTTTGCCATCCTCCCCATACTATCTTAAAGTAAAATTCTGAGAGCGTCTTCTAGAAATACCAGCACACAACAGGCTTTCTATCTAACTCATTTCTTGTTCATGGTGCTCGCTGTTGGAACAATCTTCCATTGAAAACCAGGACGATGACAACCTTCCATTCTTTCAGACAAGCTGTCAAAAATCACATTCTTTCATTAAATATAATATTATCTGTCTCCTAAGCTCCTTTCCCTTCTGAGTGTGCATGCTGAATATAACGCTCCAATTTTTTATTATTATTGTTTTTTGTTTTTCTTTGTAATATATATATATATTTATTTATTAGGCGGTGTATTCTTAAATGGGCCCTTGCGGTGGTTTTCCACAAAACGGCGCAACTTAAAAAAAGTTGTCTAGTTATTATTATTATACTGCTTGTTTATGGTCTGTGTATATATTTTTTTTAAATATTGTTAAGTATTATGATAGGAAGAGTTTTAAAATGATTTTTGAGATTATATATATTCATTTCTTATTATGTTTAATTGATTTTAGTTTTATTATCGGATTAGTTGGAAGACATCGCATTCTAGCGATAAACTTGTCTTCTGTACATTGAATTGTATAACTGATATTTTTATGATACTTTGTATTGATTTGAAATAATGTAACCAATGTACAGTGAAGAATAATACAAATAAATAATAATTATGAGTTAAAAAATTGTCTCGGCATTTTATAAGAAAATTTTAATAACAGCTGTTATCATTTCATTTGCATTCAATTTTTTCACTTGGTTGTAGGTATTATGGGACATGAATTATTGTCGAAATATATACCTACCCAGGTACATGACCATGTTCCATAAGCGAGTATTATAAAATAAAATGAAATATTACGTATGCTGTATGTAACATAATTATCATGTACCTACTAATATTAAGCAGATTAACAATTTTACAATCTAATTTAAATTATAGCGAATCAAACAATACATCTAAGATCATACGAAACAGAGTTCGTTAGGCTACCTACCTTTGCAGATTAGAGAAAATAATTTTATAACTATTGAAGTTTCACAGATTTTGGAAGTATTAACTACGAATGTAATATTTAAAAACCATTTAAAAAGAGTAAAAATGATTGTACGAAATCGAAGTTCCTCGTCTTATTTTTACCTGATGAACTCTTTACACAATACCTATAAAATAATATAAATTATTAATTGATTTCAATTATCAATTTTCTTGTTTCCTTGATGCTTCATTTCGTTATTGATATAAACTGTAAATTTGAAAAGGTTCGATGATTGATCATGTTGTTTATTAATTTGTAGGAGAGACTTCTTAAGAAATTAGGCCCTAATGCCGTTCCTTTCACATTCCAAATCCCAGCGGGGGCTCCGGGATCCGTTACTCTCCAGCAGGATATTGAAGAAGAAGGGGAACCTTGCGGAGTGCAATATTATGTGAAAATATTTGTTGGGGATAGCGAGATCGATAGAACACACAGAAGGTGAGAAGAAGTATCTATATTATAAATAAACAATTCTACATTTATCTGATTTATATGAACCGATGTTATAAAGTACACAATTGCTTACTACAGCTACACAACATACATGAGTATAATTCAAAAAAATCTTTATACCTGCCTACCTAGTTTTTACAGAAACATATAACTACATGAATGATTATGCTATAAGCAGTTACATTTATATTTTTATGAATATGTTTTATGATTAGAATCAGCCACTTATTTCCAGTTTTATTTCATATCATATAGATTGCAAAAGGATATAAATAACCCAATAGATATTTGGTGTTAGATATTACATTACATTATTTACTTGTTCAGCATCTTACATAATAATGCTCGCAGATAACATTGATAGGGGTTGTGTAAAATTTATTTAAGTATCTCAAGGAAGATACCGGTTTAGCGTTTTTTTACGACACTGTAAAAAATAAATAAAAGAAGACAGTGCAGATGGGTCCAACTCCATACAATAGAGTAGGTGCTTCTTTACTACCATTACGTAAAAAATAGTGGTTAACGTTATGTGTTTGTATGTTTACTTTTACTTTATATCAATCAGGTATATAACCTACTTAAATAAAGTCTCCGGGATCAACTTTGTAAAATGTCTATAAGATTATCAGAAAACATCAGAAATTATTTAAGTTTATTATGTTATTAAATAAAAAGTATTTTGTACCTTCATAGCTTAAATTATTTTCGTACTTTGGAATTATTGTATCATTCATTCTAAGTAGACACATGTTTAACCACTACATAAGTATTACAAATACTTTTACGGAGTTTTGAAGGTATAATAAAAGCCTCTTTTTTGTACATATTACAACAACAAAGTATGAACGTCATAAATATTTACAGTTGTTTAGTGTAGGAACATAACGTTTCTGTATTAGGAAGGTTGTTGTATAGGTGTAACATATTATTAATGTTCAAAATGATTGAGCAGTAAACATGTGCACGTGATGGGGCTATCATAAACATATTTCTTCAGTGTTATTACAAGAGAAGTGTGAGTCTGTTTATTATATTTCATATTATTATGTGTATTGAAAGAATGAAAGTCAAAACGAGTATAATGGTGAAGTAAGTACACTGTAAATATTTATGTTTCTACAGGAGCACAGTTGCACTGGGAATACGTAAAATCCAATTCGCCCCGAGCAAACAAGGAAACCAACCATGCACAGTTGTTCGCAAAGATTTCCTATTGAGTCCTGGAGAATTGGAACTTGAAATGACTCTTGATAAGCAGGTACATTACTTTTCATATGACATCTTGTACATACAATAATGGATAGTTGGTATATTGGAAACATTTAAATACTTTTGAATGTTAAACATTTTATTCGATATATCATACCCTTATAAGTGAAATTCACTAAACATAATATACTTCATCTGCATAACCAGCAGGAAATATACGCTCCCTTTAGTAGGAAACAGTGACAAACGATTTAGGATGGTTAAGGTGCGCTTTACCCATGGCGTGTTCACCAATCTCACCATTCATTTGTCTAAACATTATGTACGACATGTCGACATCTGTTGAGTATGTACATCAACTTATAACAACAATTTTTATGACTGTTCGAGCGTTGTTTGTCAACCAGGATACTAAATGGTGACTTATTTGAAAAGTTTTTAGTGTACCTATAGGAAAGCAATTATTTTTCTTGATAATGATATAAAAATAAATTAATTACCTATTAACTTTTCATTGAACCTCTTCGTTATAGCTGTATCTTCACGGAGAGCAGATAGCAGTGAATATATCTGTGAGGAATCACAGCAACAAGCCTGTGAAGAAAATTAAAGCTTCTATTCATCAAGGCGTTGATGTGGTTCTGTTCCAGAACGGCCAATATAGGAACGTGGTGTCTAGCGTTGAAACACAGTAAGTAAAGCATATTTATTTATTTTTTACTAAAAAAAAGAGAGAGTATAATTTTTTGAAAATAATAGCAAAAATAATTGATACGAATTCCAAAGGATGTTCGTGATTATCATACGCGTAATATTATATTAGAAACCCTTTCATTATACTGAACAAACAACTACACTATATATATATATATTGGTGAAATGTACATCTAACTTACGTAGGTACATAATATTATGTTCATTCCAATCTCTTAAGTTTTCTCAAATACGGGAGAAAATAACGAGATTTGTATTGTAACATAACAAATATCTATAGTCTGTACATTATACATACAAGGCTGGTATTACGGACGTTAGTACGAGTATATAGTCAGATGTATCCTCATATTATTAAAATAACTTTTCGATATAGCTTTGTTCTTATAGCGTATTGTGAGTGCGGTATACAATGTGAATGTATAAACTCTATGGTTCTCTTTTATTATGTAACGTATGAAATATAGTTATAAGATTCACACAAGAATAATAAAGAAAAGTACATAGTATCTTCATTGTGATGTGTAAATAGATAGACGTTGAGAGCGAAAGAAAGCAGAATCGATTAAGAGCGTGAAGAAGAGAAAATGTATTATATGAGCATTGCTCGATGATATGAATATTTTGCTCTATTGTCTTCGATTTTTAGATATTATAAGATCGTCATACGATTTCACTACGTTTCACTGTGGATTTATATGAAATGTTATTAACGCTGTTGTAAAAAAACTAAATAATAATACTTACATGATAATTCATATAATTTCTAAAAAATTTAAGATTACAAAAAATATTTATTGTCACTCTTTGGTTTATAGGGATGGCTGTCCAATTCAACCTGGATCCAACCTTCAGAAAGTTCTTTACTTGAAACCTACGCTTGGTAGCAACCGTGATAAGAGGGGCATTGCCTTAGACGGCCAACTGAAGAGACAGGATACCAGTCTGGCATCAACAACTCTGTAAGTAGTAATATTATACGTGTTTACTATGAGATATACCTAATACATTACAAAAGATACAAGAAAATGTTATATGAAACTCTTACACAATTTGTTTTTGTGTGTACGATTCAGTAGTCCACTTATTTATACACAGGTTTAGTGCATAAGTAATATAATCAGATATTGGTCAAATAAATACAAAAACTTATGTTTAATTATTCATACATACATACGATCATGGCATTTACGATTAGTGGAGTAGCGAGCGGACCAACTGCATGAAACAAACATATAAGATTGTACTCTCTGTGTTAACAGAAGTTAAGACAAGGATGGTTGGCAAGTTTCATAACTAAACTGATCATGACTTTTTCTTTACCTTAGCACTTAACTAAGGCTCAAGAACGGAAAACAAGTGTCTTAGAATGATTTTGGATCTAAAATGGTATGAACAGAGACAAAGGTAGAAAGACGTGTCTTTCTCAACTCTCAAACCTCAATTCTCAACAATTAATCGGATTTCCACATTCTTGTATTAAACATTGTACATACAAAAACAAAGGTAGTCGTCTTTTTCAACTCTCAATTACACATTATTTTTAGCAGAAGAATCCTTATTTGTTTTTGTGTAACATACTACTGAAGTTTAATGGGCCAATGTAATTTTTTGATACGGATTTGATTCTGATAATGCTATTATTGTGATAGTATAATATTTTAATTTATTTCTGATATTAATGTTATAAATAATTTTCTCTCGAAAATAAATATGTACTTATTTCTGGATTTATTGTTTTATAAATTGTTATTTCAGCTTGGTATTTCACAAAAATTTAAATGATTCTCAAATAAATTTGTTTTCTTTTCGTAAATTATAACTGACGAAGATTTAAATAATAAAAAATGAACGTGCCTTTTGGACCTCCATGTCCTAGAATTTAAAATTTTGGGTTTTAGCTAAAATAAATATTTTTCTTTCCAATAATAAAATTTCTATCATAATGTATCTAATAACGCTTCGTGCCAAGAATTTACATTAAAAATCACAAAATAGGGGTTTTTCATTTTTTTTCAAAGAGACCAATATTTTTCTATTTCATTTCTAAGAAAAAAGGGATTTTTTAAATTAAAATACCTATTATTAAGATGAATCTGAAATAAATTCTAATACATCATTCTATATTATCCAAATTAAATTCCCTTATCGCTCGCTTCTTTGCTTATAGACATACCTACTATGTAATACCTTCATTATTTACTTTTAAATTTAATCAGTTCCAAGATATGCATATACACCTTTATATTAACTGACTTACTAGCATACTTTGAAATTATTTATATTTTGATCATTAATCAATGATATTTAATATTTGCTCTTTAAACTAGGTATATTCAATTGTAATAATAATATGTATTAATTTCATAAATTTAATAAAAAGGGAAAGGTTATGTACTCGTCTATTTGCTACGGTCGTTTATATGTTTAAAAAATTATTTTATATTTTATTGCCTTAGGTTGATGGATCCTGAGCAGAGAGACGCATTCGGAATCATCGTGAGTTATACCGTAAAAGTGAAATTGTATCTTGGAGCTCTCAATGGTGAATTGGCGGCTGAGCTACCTTTCATTCTCATGCATCCTAAGGTATGTACTATTAAATATGTATAACTAATTTGTTCTTTACTGAATAACTTTTGAGTTGAATAGATCGACTATTATTATATTTTATGCATATTCAATTTCAATTTCATTCAGCATTTTCAATTAGATTAAGACAATATTATTTTTGTTTATTATTAGTCAGTGAATCAACTAGTTACATCTTATTTAAAGAAGTGAATATAAGCTTGTATGAATATTTAAAAATACAAACTGAGCCATCATTTATGCTTAAACTGAAATCATTTTATTTGTGTAGGTACATGAAACGATACAAAATAGTGAACAAGTATGTTATTAATATCAAATTATTTTAAAGCTTATCTTTTTGTAATTGAAAGTTTTGAAAAGTTTTCTTTATAGAAACTACTCTAATATCACTAGATTATTTTATTGTGAGTAGGTGTAACGCATAATAATAATAATAGTAAATAGTAGGTAGAAACTTACTTACTTCAACTGATTATCAGTCACTAAACTTTTCTAATACTTGTTAGTATGACTGTATCAAAATGAATATCATAATGAAATTTTTAAAAATCATTTTCCTTTAACTACACACAACTAATATAATATAATAAGTAAAGAAATATTGAGTGGAGGTAGTCATGAAATAACACGAATAATTGTTGATAGATAGCTGTTTGTTTGTTTCTTTTCCTTTAATGGGGGGTATTCTGTAATTTGAACGTATCTTATATTTTTTATTTGAGGAAAAGCTTAATTGAAGCATAATTTAAGTGTGTAATTTGCTTGAATGAATCTTAAATAATTGATTAATACCACCGTCATTTCATTTTATTGTATTTGACATTCCTATAAATTTTATTCAAATTTTATTTTAATAATATTTCAAATTTAATTTTTTTTTGTGTATTTTTATGATTTGTCATTACTTTAAGTTGTTTAATGTTTTATAAATTATTTAATTTCAGAGTTCTGTATTGTGTCATGCATATTATAATGTAATTTGAGCAACTAATATTGTAGTGTCGTGTATTTGTTATGCTATGTGGTTTGGATGATTAGTTTAACTTTTGCTTAAAATTATGTTCTATCTATACCCTCACGTCGTATCCCAGGAGGGGTAGGCAGAGAGAACGAAACACCATATAGATCTATCCTTACAAACTTCTTTTGCTTCTCCTACATTTATATTTGTACGTCGATTTCTCTTACTCAACACGCGGTCATTCTTTAGAATTAGATTCACGTGATCAAGCCACGTGGTTCTTGGACGTACGCGCTTCCTCACTCTCCCGCTTTTAGATAAATACATCTTCCTCTGTGTTATTCATTCTAAATCTAAGATTTATTTCTGAATGAGGAATGTAAAGGTTAATTGCTTTTGCCAGACATACTATGTTTGTAAAGAGTGAGGAAAATTAAGGTCAAGGTAAGGTGTTTTTCAGGATTATTGCATATCCTACTAAGATAGGTGTTGAAAGCAAAACAGGTAATCACGGGGAATAAAGATTTGTGATATTTCTTTCGTTCTATCATTCGTAATAAGTACCTTCGGTGTAAAGAAATTCCTATAGATATTGATCATTTATATTTTTTCGAACGTATTTCAAATCGTTACTCGCGAAATTTCCAAACATATTTTTATTTTGAAATTTAATTTATATTATTTGTCTCCATGGCTGTTTTCAAATTAATCATCTCGTATTTTGTACATGTAGATAAATCATATTGAAATAACTTCTAAACGGAAAATAAATTGAAAATTTCAAGAATACAATTTCGTACTCTGCTGGAATTTGGTTTTAACAATTAATTTCATTGATAGAATTTGTACGCAGAATTTCCCATCTGTTTGTTTATTAAATTTTGGTATGAAATCATGGAAATTGATTCGATCAAATTATTGTTGTGATAATTGGTGAATTTATTGATAGAAGAAAATCGCACTCGAACAAAAAAATAATTCCACGATAAAAACTTTCCACGGTCCGTTCGTTTTGAATGAATTGATAATTGTAGAGACCTACTATAAAATGATTACAGGTACTTTTGTTACTATATCAAAATACAGTTTTGTTTAAATATCATTAATAACTTGTTAGTTAATATGTAATGATAAATATTTTTAAATATTGAATTGACGTTAAATTTCTTTGACATTCATTCTGATTACATACCTACTTTACGAAAGATCGGTTATGAGATATTCGTAGCTATCAGATAAAAATCATCAACCGATTTATACACCGACATGCTTATATGGGAGAAAAAATATAGCACATAATATTTATAAATATGTAAAAATAATTCAGGATAATATTTTATAAATAACTGCATTTTCCAAGACAATTATAATATTCATTTCATTTGAGTAATTTATGTATGGCTTTGGCTTGTATTAATAATCATTCCAAATCAGATCCTTGGTTCTCCTTCAGGAAGCAAAAAAAAAAAGAAACTTATAGGAGGTATATTTATCTTTTTGATAGATGATTAGATTTCATAGATGTTTTTGAATGCATCTATTGGGTTAACTTCATTAAGATATAAATAAAATTCAATATCAACGTACAAATATGAATGAATGAATTCATATGAATGCATTCTCTTATATTATAATGTAATATGGATAATTTTGAATTAAATTTCAAATATGTTAATATTGTTCCAGCCCGCTAAAGGCAAGATGATCCACGCTGACAGCCAGGCCGATGTTGAAATGTTCAGACAAGATACTATGTGCCATCAAGAGAGCGTGGATGTATACTGAAAAATCACATGAGAATAAACATACCACTTATATTACAACTACTGCTATTACACCATATTATTGTTATGATACAAAGGCATAACCAGATTATTTACTATATTATAATATTTTAATAAAAACATAACATTGCATTTTATAATAATAGATTAAATTCCATTCAACATTTTGCAAACGAAATAATAATTAATTGTATAGTAAATAGTTGTGTGTATTTTGAAGTTTTAACTTTTATTATTCTTTTATATTTATTCAAATAAAGTATTTTTCTGTTATTATCAAAATCATTGTTTATACATATTATAAGAGCAATAAACATATTTATTATGATGATCTTGATGCCATCATAAAAACGCATGTGTGTGCAAAAAATAAAATAAATATACCTATTGATTGACGAAGCTTAATGGTTGTATTTATTGTATCTTGTAATTTCGAAAATAATTTGATAGACAATAATTTATTCCTTACAAATAATGTAAAGAAGAAATATGATTACCTAAATATAAATGAAATTAATATAGCTATCAAGTTAGTTGACTTGTTCAGAGCAACACAGGACAGGGAGGTTTTCGCCGGAGTGATCGCCAACGTCGGGGGGACCTGACATGGCACAGAAAGAAGAAGAAAAAGATCGAGTTATTAATCTCATTGAACGATCTTTCGTTCCGTTTTTAATCAACTTACACATATTTATCATACACTGAGCACTTTGTTCTGTTGAAGTTGGAAGAAAAACCTGAACGACGACCGGTATGGCGCGGAGGTTAACTCTCTTGCCGTTGAGTCACGAGGTCCCGGGTTCGATTCCCGGCCAGGGCAAAATGAAAAATGACCTTTTTCTTAGTGATATATGCATTATTATCTTATAAGTTTGTGTTAGACCCACATGTACCCCAGAAATTATCACGGCAATATGTATGTGTCGTGATGGTGGAGTAGGTCGACAGCAGTACGAATTGAATCAGCTCTTTCAACTCAAAATCCTACAGTATAAAATCTATCAGGCTACCAGCCACTTCAATTACTATTTTCAAACAACTAGGTACTTAAATAGCCTCTTGATACGCCTAGGTGCGTCTAAAATAGAAACCAAAATATACGAGTGTTTTTCATTTCTGTTATTCTCCTTGTCGATATTAAATAGAAAAAAGAAAGAAAACATTTATTTCAGTCTTTTTCATTTGACAATATTTACAACAGAAGGCAAAGAGAGAAAGGAGATCCGTTTGTATAAGTGAGGTAAGTACATTGGCAAAGGGAACGTTATTTTAAATAGAGATTTCATTATTATTCTAAGTAGATATGTTATTAATAGATACGTAACAAGAAAGATCAATAAAAATAAAAACATGTTTTTTAATATAAGTTGTTGGCACTGGCATAAGTGTCAATGATCAAATTTCTGTAAAATCTGAAACATATAATTTTTACACCGTAAAATAAATGGGATGGAAGTAATAATGTAAAAGAATTATTAATATTTCAATTTAATTATACTTTATTATATGAAGCATACAATACCACATATTGTTGAAAATATGTAACACTGCAAAAGAAAAATATTGAACACATCCCTATTATATTGAAATGATATTATTATCAAAGTGTAACAAGATATTCCATATTTGTTAAGTAAAATTGTTATCACGGTAGAGGAAATGGTGTAGGTGGTATTATAAAGTCAATATTTTATGTATTCATATATTTCATCAAGGCTGGTTTCAAGTATTTTTTAAGCTTTAGGGTCTCGATCATTAGACTGGAAGGGGGAGAGGGAATCATGGGAAGCAAGAAATGTTGAAAAAGCCTCAAAATGAAATTAAGAAAATGTTTGAAACTATTCATAGAGGCTGAATATCCAATATATATATATATGATGTATTTTTTCGATAGGTATGAACCAAATCACAATCTATGCATCACTTGCAGGGTAGAGAAGAGAGTATTAGGTGTTCCGATGCTTACGAATCGGCTTTGGCTGGCTTAAGCGCTTTATACCAGCGTTCGAGTACTTGACTCGTAATACAGAGGTGATGGGTTCGAATCCCAGTAGGTGCGGTTTGTTGGAT
>OX388305.1:11961880-12045376 GCA_947579605.1 Athripsodes cinereus
ATCGAAAAAATACATCATATCAACACTTTCGTAGGTGTAAAAATTCCATGTTATACGAATAAAAATCACTTCGCATAATACTCTCTGGTAAAAGCAACAACGACAATTAATGTTGGATAGCAGGTTCAAAGTTCACAAGGTCGGATCCTAGTGACGAACCAATGGCTTAGCAGTTGCAAACAATATCGATAGGTGGCGATGGAGTCGCGGTAAATGTGAATTTGCAACTAATAATAACAATAATCTCAGGTTACCCACACACCCCTGTGGCCTAATGGTTCGAGTACTTGACTCGTAATACAGAGGTGATGGGTTCGAATCCCAGTAGGTGCGGTTGGTTGGATGAAGTCGCTTTTCAGCGATGAATGCAGTCACCCGCTCTGAAAAGATTGATATGAGAGAAGCATAAGGGAGAAAAAGGTGGAATTGGTGAACGTTGCCATGGTATAAAGCGCTTAAGCCAGCCAAAGCCGATTCGTAAGCATCGGAACACCTAATACTCTCTTCTCTACCCTGCAAGTGATGCATAGATTGTGATTTGGTTCATACCTATCGAAAAAATACATCATATCAACACTTTCGTAGGTGTAAAAATTCCATGTTATACGAATAAAAATCACTTCGCATAATACTCTCTGGTAAAAGCAACAACGACAATTAATGTTGGATAGCAGGTTCAAAGTTCACAAGGTCGGATCCTAGTGACGAACCAATGGCTTAGCAGTTGCAAACAATATCGATAGGTGGCGATGGAGTCGCGGTAAATGTGAATTTGCAACTAATAATAACAATAATCTCAGGTTACCCACACACCCCTGTGGCCTAATGGTTCGAGTACTTGACTCGTAATACAGAGGTGATGGGTTCGAATCCCAGTAGGTGCGGTTGGTTGGATGAAGTCGCTTTTCAGCGATGAATGCAGTCACCCGCTCTGAAAAGATTGATATGAGAGAAGCATAAGGGAGAAAAAGGTGGAATTGGTGAACGTTGCCATGGTATAAAGCGCTTAAGCCAGCCAAAGCCGATTCGTAAGCATCGGAACACCTAATACTCTCTTCTCTACCCTGCAAGTGATGCATAGATTGTGATTTGGTTCATACCTATCGAAAAAATACATCATATCAACACTTTCGTAGGTGTAAAAATTCCATGTTATACGAATAAAAATCACTTCGCATAATACTCTCTGGTAAAAGCAACAACGACAATTAATGTTGGATAGCAGGTTCAAAGTTCACAAGGTCGGATCCTAGTGACGAACCAATGGCTTAGCAGTTGCAAACAATATCGATAGGTGGCGATGGAGTCGCGGTAAATGTGAATTTGCAACTAATAATAACAATAATCTCAGGTTACCCACACACCCCTGTGGCCTAATGGTTCGAGTACTTGACTCGTAATACAGAGGTGATGGGTTCGAATCCCAGTAGGTGCGGTTGGTTGGATGAAGTCGCTTTTCAGCGATGAATGCAGTCACCCGCTCTGAAAAGATTGATATGAGAGAAGCATAAGGGAGAAAAAGGTGGAATTGGTGAACGTTGCCATGGTATAAAGCGCTTAAGCCAGCCAAAGCCGATTCGTAAGCATCGGAACACCTAATACTCTCTTCTCTACCCTGCAAGTGATGCATAGATTGTGATTTGGTTCATACCTATCGAAAAAAATACATCATATCAACACTTTCGTAGGTGTAAAAATTCCATGTTATACGAATAAAAATCACTTCGCATAATACTCTCTGGTAAAAGCAACAACGACAATTAATGTTGGATAGCAGGTTCAAAGTTCACAAGGTCGGATCCTAGTGACGAACCAATGGCTTAGCAGTTGCAAACAATATCGATAGGTGGCGATGGAGTCGCGGTAAATGTGAATTTGCAACTAATAATAACAATAATCTCAGGTTACCCACACACCCCTGTGGCCTAATGGTTCGAGTACTTGACTCGTAATACAGAGGTGATGGGTTCGAATCCCAGTAGGTGCGGTTGGTTGGATGAAGTCGCTTTTCAGCGATGAATGCAGTCACCCGCTCTGAAAAGATTGATATGAGAGAAGCATAAGGGAGAAAAAGGTGGAATTGGTGAACGTTGCCATGGTATAAAGCGCTTAAGCCAGCCAAAGCCGATTCGTAAGCATCGGAACACCTAATACTCTCTTCTCTACCCTGCAAGTGATGCATAGATTGTGATTTGGTTCATACCTATCGAAAAAATACATCATATCAACACTTTCGTAGGTGTAAAAATTCCATGTTATACGAATAAAAATCACTTCGCATAATACTCTCTGGTAAAAGCAACAACGACAATTAATGTTGGATAGCAGGTTCAAAGTTCACAAGGTCGGATCCTAGTGACGAACCAATGGCTTAGCAGTTGCAAACAATATCGATAGGTGGCGATGGAGTCGCGGTAAATGTGAATTTGCAACTAATAATAACAATAATCTCAGGTTACCCACACACCCCTGTGGCCTAATGGTTCGAGTACTTGACTCGTAATACAGAGGTGATGGGTTCGAATCCCAGTAGGTGCGGTTGGTTGGATGAAGTCGCTTTTCAGCGATGAATGCAGTCACCCGCTCTGAAAAGATTGATATGAGAGAAGCATAAGGGAGAAAAAGGTGGAATTGGTGAACGTTGCCATGGTATAAAGCGCTTAAGCCAGCCAAAGCCGATTCGTAAGCATCGGAACACCTAATACTCTCTTCTCTACCCTGCAAGTGATGCATAGATTGTGATTTGGTTCATACCTATCGAAAAAATACATCATATCAACACTTTCGTAGGTGTAAAAATTCCATGTTATACGAATAAAAATCACTTCGCATAATACTCTCTGGTAAAAGCAACAACGACAATTAATGTTGGATAGCAGGTTCAAAGTTCACAAGGTCGGATCCTAGTGACGAACCAATGGCTTAGCAGTTGCAAACAATATCGATAGGTGGCGATGGAGTCGCGGTAAATGTGAATTTGCAACTAATAATAACAATAATCTCAGGTTACCCACACACCCCTGTGGCCTAATGGTTCGAGTACTTGACTCGTAATACAGAGGTGATGGGTTCGAATCCCAGTAGGTGCGGTTGGTTGGATGAAGTCGCTTTTCAGCGATGAATGCAGTCACCCGCTCTGAAAAGATTGATATGAGAGAAGCATAAGGGAGAAAAAGGTGGAATTGGTGAACGTTGCCATGGTATAAAGCGCTTAAGCCAGCCAAAGCCGATTCGTAAGCATCGGAACACCTAATACTCTCTTCTCTACCCTGCAAGTGATGCATAGATTGTGATTTGGTTCATACCTATCGAAAAAATACATCATATCAACACTTTCGTAGGTGTAAAAATTCCATGTTATACGAATAAAAATCACTTCGCATAATACTCTCTGGTAAAAGCAACAACGACAATTAATGTTGGATAGCAGGTTCAAAGTTCACAAGGTCGGATCCTAGTGACGAACCAATGGCTTAGCAGTTGCAAACAATATCGATAGGTGGCGATGGAGTCGCGGTAAATGTGAATTTGCAACTAATAATAACAATAATCTCAGGTTACCCACACACCCCTGTGGCCTAATGGTTCGAGTACTTGACTCGTAATACAGAGGTGATGGGTTCGAATCCCAGTAGGTGCGGTTGGTTGGATGAAGTCGCTTTTCAGCGATGAATGCAGTCACCCGCTCTGAAAAGATTGATATGAGAGAAGCATAAGGGAGAAAAAGGTGGAATTGGTGAACGTTGCCATGGTATAAAGCGCTTAAGCCAGCCAAAGCCGATTCGTAAGCATCGGAACACCTAATACTCTCTTCTCTACCCTGCAAGTGATGCATAGATTGTGATTTGGTTCATACCTATCGAAAAAATACATCATATCAACACTTTCGTAGGTGTAAAAATTCCATGTTATACGAATAAAAATCACTTCGCATAATACTCTCTGGTAAAAGCAACAACGACAATTAATGTTGGATAGCAGGTTCAAAGTTCACAAGGTCGGATCCTAGTGACGAACCAATGGCTTAGCAGTTGCAAACAATATCGATAGGTGGCGATGGAGTCGCGGTAAATGTGAATTTGCAACTAATAATAACAATAATCTCAGGTTACCCACACACCCCTGTGGCCTAATGGTTCGAGTACTTGACTCGTAATACAGAGGTGATGGGTTCGAATCCCAGTAGGTGCGGTTGGTTGGATGAAGTCGCTTTTCAGCGATGAATGCAGTCACCCGCTCTGAAAAGATTGATATGAGAGAAGCATAAGGGAGAAAAAGGTGGAATTGGTGAACGTTGCCATGGTATAAAGCGCTTAAGCCAGCCAAAGCCGATTCGTAAGCATCGGAACACCTAATACTCTCTTCTCTACCCTGCAAGTGATGCATAGATTGTGATTTGGTTCATACCTATCGAAAAAAAATACATCATATCAACACTTTCGTAGGTGTAAAAATTCCATGTTATACGAATAAAAATCACTTCGCATAATACTCTCTGGTAAAAGCAACAACGACAATTAATGTTGGATAGCAGGTTCAAAGTTCACAAGGTCGGATCCTAGTGACGAACCAATGGCTTAGCAGTTGCAAACAATATCGATAGGTGGCGATGGAGTCGCGGTAAATGTGAATTTGCAACTAATAATAACAATAATCTCAGGTTACCCACACACCCCTGTGGCCTAATGGTTCGAGTACTTGACTCGTAATACAGAGGTGATGGGTTCGAATCCCAGTAGGTGCGGTTGGTTGGATGAAGTCGCTTTTCAGCGATGAATGCAGTCACCCGCTCTGAAAAGATTGATATGAGAGAAGCATAAGGGAGAAAAAGGTGGAATTGGTGAACGTTGCCATGGTATAAAGCGCTTAAGCCAGCCAAAGCCGATTCGTAAGCATCGGAACACCTAATACTCTCTTCTCTACCCTGCAAGTGATGCATAGATTGTGATTTGGTTCATACCTATCGAAAAAAAATACATCATATCAACACTTTCGTAGGTGTAAAAATTCCATGTTATACGAATAAAAATCACTTCGCATAATACTCTCTGGTAAAAGCAACAACGACAATTAATGTTGGATAGCAGGTTCAAAGTTCACAAGGTCGGATCCTAGTGACGAACCAATGGCTTAGCAGTTGCAAACAATATCGATAGGTGGCGATGGAGTCGCGGTAAATGTGAATTTGCAACTAATAATAACAATAATCTCAGGTTACCCACACACCCCTGTGGCCTAATGGTTCGAGTACTTGACTCGTAATACAGAGGTGATGGGTTCGAATCCCAGTAGGTGCGGTTGGTTGGATGAAGTCGCTTTTCAGCGATGAATGCAGTCACCCGCTCTGAAAAGATTGATATGAGAGAAGCATAAGGGAGAAAAAGGTGGAATTGGTGAACGTTGCCATGGTATAAAGCGCTTAAGCCAGCCAAAGCCGATTCGTAAGCATCGGAACACCTAATACTCTCTTCTCTACCCTGCAAGTGATGCATAGATTGTGATTTGGTTCATACCTATCGAAAAAATACATCATATCAACACTTTCGTAGGTGTAAAAATTCCATGTTATACGAATAAAAATCACTTCGCATAATACTCTCTGGTAAAAGCAACAACGACAATTAATGTTGGATAGCAGGTTCAAAGTTCACAAGGTCGGATCCTAGTGACGAACCAATGGCTTAGCAGTTGCAAACAATATCGATAGGTGGCGATGGAGTCGCGGTAAATGTGAATTTGCAACTAATAATAACAATAATCTCAGGTTACCCACACACCCCTGTGGCCTAATGGTTCGAGTACTTGACTCGTAATACAGAGGTGATGGGTTCGAATCCCAGTAGGTGCGGTTGGTTGGATGAAGTCGCTTTTCAGCGATGAATGCAGTCACCCGCTCTGAAAAGATTGATATGAGAGAAGCATAAGGGAGAAAAAGGTGGAATTGGTGAACGTTGCCATGGTATAAAGCGCTTAAGCCAGCCAAAGCCGATTCGTAAGCATCGGAACACCTAATACTCTCTTCTCTACCCTGCAAGTGATGCATAGATTGTGATTTGGTTCATACCTATCGAAAAAATACATCATATCAACACTTTCGTAGGTGTAAAAATTCCATGTTATACGAATAAAAATCACTTCGCATAATACTCTCTGGTAAAAGCAACAACGACAATTAATGTTGGATAGCAGGTTCAAAGTTCACAAGGTCGGATCCTAGTGACGAACCAATGGCTTAGCAGTTGCAAACAATATCGATAGGTGGCGATGGAGTCGCGGTAAATGTGAATTTGCAACTAATAATAACAATAATCTCAGGTTACCCACACACCCCTGTGGCCTAATGGTTCGAGTACTTGACTCGTAATACAGAGGTGATGGGTTCGAATCCCAGTAGGTGCGGTTGGTTGGATGAAGTCGCTTTTCAGCGATGAATGCAGTCACCCGCTCTGAAAAGATTGATATGAGAGAAGCATAAGGGAGAAAAAGGTGGAATTGGTGAACGTTGCCATGGTATAAAGCGCTTAAGCCAGCCAAAGCCGATTCGTAAGCATCGGAACACCTAATACTCTCTTCTCTACCCTGCAAGTGATGCATAGATTGTGATTTGGTTCATACCTATCGAAAAAATACATCATATCAACACTTTCGTAGGTGTAAAAATTCCATGTTATACGAATAAAAATCACTTCGCATAATACTCTCTGGTAAAAGCAACAACGACAATTAATGTTGGATAGCAGGTTCAAAGTTCACAAGGTCGGATCCTAGTGACGAACCAATGGCTTAGCAGTTGCAAACAATATCGATAGGTGGCGATGGAGTCGCGGTAAATGTGAATTTGCAACTAATAATAACAATAATCTCAGGTTACCCACACACCCCTGTGGCCTAATGGTTCGAGTACTTGACTCGTAATACAGAGGTGATGGGTTCGAATCCCAGTAGGTGCGGTTGGTTGGATGAAGTCGCTTTTCAGCGATGAATGCAGTCACCCGCTCTGAAAAGATTGATATGAGAGAAGCATAAGGGAGAAAAAGGTGGAATTGGTGAACGTTGCCATGGTATAAAGCGCTTAAGCCAGCCAAAGCCGATTCGTAAGCATCGGAACACCTAATACTCTCTTCTCTACCCTGCAAGTGATGCATAGATTGTGATTTGGTTCATACCTATCGAAAAAATACATCATATCAACACTTTCGTAGGTGTAAAAATTCCATGTTATACGAATAAAAATCACTTCGCATAATACTCTCTGGTAAAAGCAACAACGACAATTAATGTTGGATAGCAGGTTCAAAGTTCACAAGGTCGGATCCTAGTGACGAACCAATGGCTTAGCAGTTGCAAACAATATCGATAGGTGGCGATGGAGTCGCGGTAAATGTGAATTTGCAACTAATAATAACAATAATCTCAGGTTACCCACACACCCCTGTGGCCTAATGGTTCGAGTACTTGACTCGTAATACAGAGGTGATGGGTTCGAATCCCAGTAGGTGCGGTTGGTTGGATGAAGTCGCTTTTCAGCGATGAATGCAGTCACCCGCTCTGAAAAGATTGATATGAGAGAAGCATAAGGGAGAAAAAGGTGGAATTGGTGAACGTTGCCATGGTATAAAGCGCTTAAGCCAGCCAAAGCCGATTCGTAAGCATCGGAACACCTAATACTCTCTTCTCTACCCTGCAAGTGATGCATAGATTGTGATTTGGTTCATACCTATCGAAAAAAAATACATCATATCAACACTTTCGTAGGTGTAAAAATTCCATGTTATACGAATAAAAATCACTTCGCATAATACTCTCTGGTAAAAGCAACAACGACAATTAATGTTGGATAGCAGGTTCAAAGTTCACAAGGTCGGATCCTAGTGACGAACCAATGGCTTAGCAGTTGCAAACAATATCGATAGGTGGCGATGGAGTCGCGGTAAATGTGAATTTGCAACTAATAATAACAATAATCTCAGGTTACCCACACACCCCTGTGGCCTAATGGTTCGAGTACTTGACTCGTAATACAGAGGTGATGGGTTCGAATCCCAGTAGGTGCGGTTGGTTGGATGAAGTCGCTTTTCAGCGATGAATGCAGTCACCCGCTCTGAAAAGATTGATATGAGAGAAGCATAAGGGAGAAAAAGGTGGAATTGGTGAACGTTGCCATGGTATAAAGCGCTTAAGCCAGCCAAAGCCGATTCGTAAGCATCGGAACACCTAATACTCTCTTCTCTACCCTGCAAGTGATGCATAGATTGTGATTTGGTTCATACCTATCGAAAAAATACATCATATCAACACTTTCGTAGGTGTAAAAATTCCATGTTATACGAATAAAAATCACTTCGCATAATACTCTCTGGTAAAAGCAACAACGACAATTAATGTTGGATAGCAGGTTCAAAGTTCACAAGGTCGGATCCTAGTGACGAACCAATGGCTTAGCAGTTGCAAACAATATCGATAGGTGGCGATGGAGTCGCGGTAAATGTGAATTTGCAACTAATAATAACAATAATCTCAGGTTACCCACACACCCCTGTGGCCTAATGGTTCGAGTACTTGACTCGTAATACAGAGGTGATGGGTTCGAATCCCAGTAGGTGCGGTTGGTTGGATGAAGTCGCTTTTCAGCGATGAATGCAGTCACCCGCTCTGAAAAGATTGATATGAGAGAAGCATAAGGGAGAAAAAGGTGGAATTGGTGAACGTTGCCATGGTATAAAGCGCTTAAGCCAGCCAAAGCCGATTCGTAAGCATCGGAACACCTAATACTCTCTTCTCTACCCTGCAAGTGATGCATAGATTGTGATTTGGTTCATACCTATCGAAAAAAAATACATCATATCAACACTTTCGTAGGTGTAAAAATTCCATGTTATACGAATAAAAATCACTTCGCATAATACTCTCTGGTAAAAGCAACAACGACAATTAATGTTGGATAGCAGGTTCAAAGTTCACAAGGTCGGATCCTAGTGACGAACCAATGGCTTAGCAGTTGCAAACAATATCGATAGGTGGCGATGGAGTCGCGGTAAATGTGAATTTGCAACTAATAATAACAATAATCTCAGGTTACCCACACACCCCTGTGGCCTAATGGTTCGAGTACTTGACTCGTAATACAGAGGTGATGGGTTCGAATCCCAGTAGGTGCGGTTGGTTGGATGAAGTCGCTTTTCAGCGATGAATGCAGTCACCCGCTCTGAAAAGATTGATATGAGAGAAGCATAAGGGAGAAAAAGGTGGAATTGGTGAACGTTGCCATGGTATAAAGCGCTTAAGCCAGCCAAAGCCGATTCGTAAGCATCGGAACACCTAATACTCTCTTCTCTACCCTGCAAGTGATGCATAGATTGTGATTTGGTTCATACCTATCGAAAAAATACATCATATCAACACTTTCGTAGGTGTAAAAATTCCATGTTATACGAATAAAAATCACTTCGCATAATACTCTCTGGTAAAAGCAACAACGACAATTAATGTTGGATAGCAGGTTCAAAGTTCACAAGGTCGGATCCTAGTGACGAACCAATGGCTTAGCAGTTGCAAACAATATCGATAGGTGGCGATGGAGTCGCGGTAAATGTGAATTTGCAACTAATAATAACAATAATCTCAGGTTACCCACACACCCCTGTGGCCTAATGGTTCGAGTACTTGACTCGTAATACAGAGGTGATGGGTTCGAATCCCAGTAGGTGCGGTTGGTTGGATGAAGTCGCTTTTCAGCGATGAATGCAGTCACCCGCTCTGAAAAGATTGATATGAGAGAAGCATAAGGGAGAAAAAGGTGGAATTGGTGAACGTTGCCATGGTATAAAGCGCTTAAGCCAGCCAAAGCCGATTCGTAAGCATCGGAACACCTAATACTCTCTTCTCTACCCTGCAAGTGATGCATAGATTGTGATTTGGTTCATACCTATCGAAAAAATACATCATATCAACACTTTCGTAGGTGTAAAAATTCCATGTTATACGAATAAAAATCACTTCGCATAATACTCTCTGGTAAAAGCAACAACGACAATTAATGTTGGATAGCAGGTTCAAAGTTCACAAGGTCGGATCCTAGTGACGAACCAATGGCTTAGCAGTTGCAAACAATATCGATAGGTGGCGATGGAGTCGCGGTAAATGTGAATTTGCAACTAATAATAACAATAATCTCAGGTTACCCACACACCCCTGTGGCCTAATGGTTCGAGTACTTGACTCGTAATACAGAGGTGATGGGTTCGAATCCCAGTAGGTGCGGTTGGTTGGATGAAGTCGCTTTTCAGCGATGAATGCAGTCACCCGCTCTGAAAAGATTGATATGAGAGAAGCATAAGGGAGAAAAAGGTGGAATTGGTGAACGTTGCCATGGTATAAAGCGCTTAAGCCAGCCAAAGCCGATTCGTAAGCATCGGAACACCTAATACTCTCTTCTCTACCCTGCAAGTGATGCATAGATTGTGATTTGGTTCATACCTATCGAAAAAATACATCATATCAACACTTTCGTAGGTGTAAAAATTCCATGTTATACGAATAAAAATCACTTCGCATAATACTCTCTGGTAAAAGCAACAACGACAATTAATGTTGGATAGCAGGTTCAAAGTTCAACTTGAAGGTTGACGGTTTGGCTGAGTATTTTAGATTTTTCAGACCAGAATCCAGACAGGCTAGGCTTGAGGGATTCGAGGAGGTAATGAGTAGGTTTCGATAAAGAACAATGGATATCTGACATTAGAGATGGGATTCCAGGAGAGTGCGACGTCACTTCATTTGTTTTGAGCACTTCTCTATGCAGTGAAACAGGATAATATTATTATTATTGATTTTGGAACGAAGTTTCTCTGAAAATTTGTAATGCGTTAGTCAGTCTATTGAGCCAATATTCACAGTGAGATACAAATATTAATACATTATCAAGAAATATTTATTTATTTATTAAATACTTATTTATTAAGATTTTGTTTCAAAAATACTTGCCTGTAAAACGTTACTTCACTATTATTAATACATGAATGGAAGTACACCGCTGGCTTGAAGTGACTAGGGTCACTAATTAAAGCTAATATCTAATATGCTTAAAATAATGTAATGATAATATTACGTAGAAAGTACTTACTATATTATGTACGAAAGTTGTAAAATTTTAACATTATTACAATATGTTGAAAACATATTCATAAAAATTCCAAGTACGCAAAACAATGTGTAATTGAAGTAAATGAGATAACAACGTTATTAAAGCTTTTTGTTGAAATAATAAAATTTTATTACAGTGTAAAAGTAAAATTGTCTAAATTCAATTACTGAGTTTTGTAATATACCTAATGTGGAAAATATTCATTGGTCTTTCAGCTTCAGGATCATATTATTATCACGATATTGAACACCGTTAACATAATCAACTCATCTATATTATAAACACACACAAACTCACACGCATACCAACCTTCAGCGGTTTCAATAAGTTGATTTTATTTCATAACTAGTTCGATTGTCCAATTCAATTTATTTATCTTCTATTATATATTATATATATATATATATATATATATATATATATATATATATATATATATGTATTACCTCAGCATTTAGAACAATTGGAGCAGTCAGAAAACCGATTTCACGTTGGTGATCGTGCAGGTTGTCTTATCTATGCCATTAAATACTCAAAACTTTGTGAATGGAATACCTCGTCGATGAACACTTGTTGTTTTTGAATCGCGGCTTCATTAAGGGAATAATTGTTATCAAATTAATACAAAAATGATGAGAATATTGTGTAAAAAATCATTCCTTAAATGGTGAAAAAATAAATCAAACTTACTTTTAAAATGCTAATAAATTGATGCTGATATTTATAACAGTGTTTTATGAATATTGAATTTAAGTGACGAAGTTAAAAAAGATCGATTTTGTCAAAACAGGAAATATTTAAACCATAATTTTCAAATTAAATTTCAGATATCAATTTTCTTAGAGAGATGAAATATTCTTATCATACCTATATAATATCTTTTCTTAAATTGTTTTGTCTGTTACCCGAAACATGTTTTAATTTTCCTCTGTCTTAACAAATTTAAGTAGGTACCCATGATGGACATGTAAACGAAATATACATTCAAATTAATAAAAATATTCAATACATAGAAAATGAATATTATGTTTTCGATTGGAAAAATAAAGTGGGATACTCATACATGATATTTAATCACATGTCTGTGTGGTTATCCATAATGTTTTTATAACCCTGGGATTGTTTTATTTAGCCGTCCAAGGATAATACGAAAAAATCATGATCCGTCCTCGGCGTCCTACTGAATTGAGCACTCTCTATGGAGACTCAAGTGTCAAGAACGATAAGCACAAATTTCATCCATATTCGCCAACTGTACCTTATATACTACTTCTTCTTCCGATGGCCGAACAGCCCTTGTAGGACCTTTGCCTCCGAAACAATAGATCTCCAAGCCTTTCTATCCTGAGCAATGGACTGCCAGACATCTTTAGCATTGAGCTCCCCTAGATCTCGGTTGATGTTATCTAACAATCTTTGTCTTGGTCTGTACCCTATATAGTGACATTTATCTGTAGATGCAATGAAAAAAAAGTAGCTGCCTTTTGTCACCTAGACTATTGTGACGTTATTTGCAAAGGGCTGATCCAGACTCTTTTCAATTGTCTAATGACATTTAGTACTACCGCTAGGACTATTTACAGAGAGAAAAACCGCTGTCACATAACATGAATTCTAAAGGATCTACATTAATTAAGAGTAGGTACCATAAAGAAACGGATTCAAACTGTGCCTAAGGGTTAAGTGTCACGGCTCTTCTTTGCCTCATTGCCTCGCTGAACTTTGTCCCGTCGACGGAATTCTGAGACAACCACTTCACTCAGCTTCCACCGCTGTCAATAAACTTGAAGATTCCAAAAGCGCAAGCTTTCCAAATTCGCAGAGAGGACATACATTGAAAGAACCTCTACACACTCGGATATCTCAGGAGTCGGAGACTCCTATTTATCCGAATTTGCACACATAACTTTCATTTCCTCAGGGGCGACCCGAAGAACAGATCAACGTAAGTCGCCTCGTTGGAACAATAAACAAAAAGAAACAAAAATAGCCCATATTGGGAAAAATTAAAATAAAGTGATTTCACACAATACATGTGTAGAGAGTAGTCTGAGCTGAGTCTTAAGCTAGAACATACCTACGATAATGTAAAGGAGCAAATTGAAAAAAAAAACTGTTCAGAAAATGTCTCGGCGCTCTTGAGATGGTCACGGATCATGAAATGGCACCATATATATACAAATCGTTCTCGATCCTCTCTATCTACAGCGCTAAGGAAGTGACGTGATGGTGATGATTATCTACAATATAATGTATGTAACTTTGTCTGAAATATGCATATTTATCTGAAAATATAGAAATCTGTATCACAATCATATGTCAGGAGCTCATGATACCTAAATGTTTTATTTGTAAGGTGTGAATAATCATAAAGCATATTGTAAAAAAAGATATATTAATCACTTCATAATAAAAAAAGTTTAATTATATAAGAGTTGTTTTCATGGTACTTATTATAATTATATGGTAACTAGTACAATGTTGTGCCTAAATTGTAGTGATACAGAAAAAGTAACGTAAGTTAGAGACGGGTAATATTTATGATACATAAACAACAATGTATCTTAAACAAATATAATAATGTGGTAAAAGGTCTAGAACTAATTACCTAAAGAAGGAAAAAAAAATGCAGATTCTTTATTTATTACTTACAGTGCTTTCTCAGTATCAGAAAGATGCAGTGTAAATTAGAATTTTATAGGTATGTAGTATAATTGAGGTCTTGGATTTTCTATTTGAAAGTGGCGTAGTGGGACTAATATAATAAGTTTCGCGATAGTTACATCATTACAAGTTTTTATTTAGTCACCACTGCCTTTTCATACTTAAGTTCAACATGTTAACATGATGAACTGTGCTGGTGATATCATCTCAATTATAAAATGTCGGTAGAGTAGTGCGAATCTGTTCATCATTATTTACATAATTAATCTAAGTTTGAATTGGATACAAAAACACGATTAGAATAAGAAATATTCTAGTATGAAAGCGATGGGATAGGTTGGTAGCATAAGGGTCCTCATTGTAATTCTCTCGTTTGAAAGTCAGAAACTTTAGAATGAAGCTACATTTAAATTTCTTATATACACTTATGTTTATGACATTACTGAATATAAATGTCATTGTTTATTTGTGATCACGTGCTTTATGAAAGTATTAATAAATATTATAGAAATTCGTTTATATTTTGTTTCAACACTTTTTTAGGAATCTGAATGGACTCATTTTTTTCTGTAGCACTGCGATAACAAGCATTATCTTTTTTATTAACATCATAAATTTCCGTTGCGTGTTCGTGAAATAGCAGTGAAAAAACAATAAAATATTTTGGTTTTCACAAAATTTGAATCGTAGGAAATATGTAGGTTGAGATATCTTTTACCAACAATATATTATTCATCTGTCATTTATTTGAGATATATATATATATATATATATATATATATATATATAATCATTACCTTTTGATTCAGTAAATTATATTTTAGAGAAATTATTGAATATGTTCATTTTTTATAACCTTAACTTTTGTTTTTGTTTGCATAAAATATATAATCTTTGTATTCGGTGTAAAGAATTGAATCGTAAACTCCCACATAGATAGATCACATCTATTCTATAAATGAATAATATTATGAAGAAAAGTAAAGTAAATTTGACCTGATAATCAAAACCTTCTGAATTTTCCCTGTCAAAATACGCGTCAAGATGGCAAAATTGTCGAATTGTTTTTAAGATGTACCTATTTGAGTCCAGCATGAAAACAATCTTGAAGAGATTAATGACTTCCTTAATTATGATATTTAAGAAAAATTACTTTCTTTTTGTTCTCACTTTTTATAGAAAAGGCTTGACATTAATAAAATAATCTGAAATTTGTCACTCCCAGCTTTTTGAGTGATTAAAATTATGACTCGAATTTGGCATTAGAGTAATCAAACGAAATAAATACACAGTTTGCAAATAATGAAATATTTCAATTTTTTTTTTTAAGATATATCTGGGTTTTGTTATGAACCCTAATAAAACCTTATACACCTTGTGTCGTGAAAGTGGAGTTTGCCGGCACCTGAGATCGAACCACGAACCCCTATTTATTTCATATTCATGTTTATTTCCAACTTCTTCTGAGGTGGCTCACAGGTATTCTGCCCTTATTCGCAATACAAAATTCTCAATGTTGTCCTTTCTTTGGTATTATTTTTTCTAGAAATAGATTAATTGCTTAATGCATACATAGTTTATGAAAATACTAAAAAAATATTTAATCAGATGACTCTTACATATTACCATACAATGAGAATACAAGAGTATACACCCCATGTTTGTGGTAGTATTCTTTCCAGGAAGACACGTGTTTGTATAAGGGTACATTTTCTAAAATTACGAGTACATTTTTCAAACTCATGGTGGAACACGTAGAATAGGTTATTTATTTTAATACCTGACTGTTGATAAGAAATACTGAAAGAATAAAGAAGTTTGGATTTATTGCTGAGGCATGAACACTCGAATGTTTATTTTCCATAATAATAATATATTGTATCATATTTTGATATAAAACAATATTAAAACAACCTTTGTATTAAAGTTTGGAATTAGATTAGCTGTATGGAAATAGAAACTATTTGTAAAGACAGATACATATTTATTAACGAGTTATGTTACAATGAATAATAATAACTGTAATATACATTTTTACAAATATCTAATTTTTAACAATAATTATAAATTGTTACAATACGATAATAGTATATAGAACCTGATATTAATTATTATGTTCATTTAAATTTATTCATACATAAAAACATTAAGATAACACAAATTTTATATTTCAATTACGTACATAATTGAAATGGTAAGATATGTTTTATGAATTCAGTAGATAATAGGGAGGAGTGGAGAAGAAAGTGCATACTCGTTGCAGACCAATCCAATGGATTGTAACTCATTATATATAGATATTATGATTTGGAATAAAAAATGAATAATTTTACAGTAGAAATAAAATAAAAAATGTTATTGTCATGAGGAAAGTGATTTGAAAGATGTGATTGAAAAATAAATGTGTATTAAACCAATATTCATACGTAGTGATACTATTTATAACTTTTGTTGAAACAGTCAAAATTTATGGTAAAGAAGAGTATAAAAAGTATTAAATTATCATAATTTACAAAATTGGTAGACATCATACGCGTATTTATTATTTAAAAAAAAAAACTATTTTCAGTATTGTATGTATGTACACATACCTTTCGATATGTTCTGTATTATTTTTGATGCATATTTTTAAAATTAATTTACATCAGTAAAGTTAGAGTCTAGAGAATGTATAATAATACACAATTTAATAATGAATTGTTTGTTTGTCGTTAATAAATTGATGTCGGGACAAACATTTATTTATATTAATATTTGTAAAAAACATACAATAGACATCGTTTGAAGATATTTACAATAAATATTTACAATTTTATTATTTACAAATAGTATGATATGTACACAGTTATTAAGTATGATTATGTATTGTTATTTTAATAGTCCTGAAGTAAATATAATTTTTATTTTGTTTTTACTTTCGGAAGTAATATTATTAGTAATTTAAATATGATTTACCCAGCTTCATTTAAATTATTTGTATTTTTCCATTACTTGATATTATTTTTATAAACACTTTAATTCAAAATTGAATCTTAATTGAAGCACAAACTCATCCTCTTTCGTAAAATAAACTCTGTATCTTATTCAGTCTACATTTTCACCATTTTATGTTGGGTGTCAGTAGGACAATATTATCTCTACGGTTCAAGGCTCACATTTGTCTTTGAGACGCGTGACTTAATCCAAATATATTTGTATTACATATTTTATACATTGGTACTGTTGTTTTCATTGATACTTACGTAAGTAAATTGATATTGTACAGTGGAACAACAGAGATATGCTTTGAAGTGATAACATATCAGTAAATTTATACACAATGAAGGTCTTTGAGAAGATATGTTGGAAACTAATTCGAACACATACATATTTATCATATGATATGACTTAGTTTTCGATCGAATAAGTAAGATTATATTATAAATTTGTAAAAGAAATAATACGTCAATCATTGTACTTACAACAACTTCATCCATCCAACCGTACTTCAACGCAAGTATGAAAAAAATCCACGAAAACCCAGGACCTCTGTTTTGCAAGTTAAGTGCGTTAACCATTACATACAAATCTGATAGCATTTATTGTACCTGCAAATTTCTTTCCAGTGTTTTTTTTTTATTAACATTAAACGACATTTTTCGCAATATATCTTTTAATCAAGACTCACTTCGATAATATATCAAAGGTGATTAATTTTTGAAACAATAACAAAATTATCTTTATAAATAAATATTTAGAAATATTGATATAAAAAATTAATATGTGTTATTTACAGGAAGATATTTATATTACACATGACATCAATATATCATATATTACGTATGTCATTTAGACACATGATTCAGGAAGTCTAGTATCGAGCAATTTATCTTTAAATGCTTGTAAATTTAAGCAGTTATCTGGAGCATATTGTCCTGATGTAATTGGAGATCTGATGAGAGGAGGACCTGGAAGAGGTGCTCTGGATGAAGGAAGGTCCTGTAAAGTAGTTGCGGTTGATTCCTTGTGATCTTGTATCGATGCATCTTTTACCATTTCATTCATACCCCACGTTCTTGCGTATAGAGATGCTGGCTCTGGAACAAAATAAATAATTTGCCGTTACAAATATAAATTATATATTTTTATTAAGTTTCTTAAACTTAGGTATAAAAAAACGAGTTCTATAAAAATAATAAAACTTAAAATAAATTTGGTTGAGTTTAATGTCAGTGTTAACATTGTGAAATAACACACGCTTGTGAAACAAAGAACAGTGTAAACTTTGTATTTGAAAATAAATTATGATAAATCTTCTCATTAAAATCACTGATTGCCGTTTTGAAATATGTAAAAAATTGTGAATATACGAGTAGGTATATGAGAACCAATAATAAATTAGAGAAGTCAAAACTATATACGAGATATACATGTTCATAGATGATGAGAGAAAAGTTTTTGTGTCGCGTCGAGAGGTAATTTTTACATGGAATCAGTATAAACATGTTCTAAATACCTAGATGTTTATATTCAAAGAATTCTGTTTCATATTGGAAGAAAAATCTAGGATATTGAATTTACTTCTCGAGAATATTTTTTGCTTATTATGTTAGTTCGTAAGCTCCGCAATACAATAAGTTGCGGTTCAGAAATGTTACGAATAAAATCGTATTATTTAAACTGCTTGTCATTTTTATAAATATTTATCGATAAGGCTTAGGAAATAATTGAGAAAATAATATATGCACAGTACAGTTTAAACCTTCCCCAGATATAAGTAGAATATATCTACGATTATAGAATACACTCAAATGATAAGACATATAGAATCTCTTCCCTTCAAGGATACACATAAAATGTAGTAATGGTTCCTCGGTAATACGATCGACACTTATTTATATCACAGTAAATTCAAGTAATGGTTTTCAATATTATTAAAAATGCAATAAAATACTTTACACAGAGCGAATGCGAAAACCCGCGTCATCGGAAACTACGATTTATCTGACACGCGCTTTTAAAAAGCTCACAAAAATTAGGGATATAAAATAAATCAAGTGTCGTGCATTATGGCACGCGGCTACAGCTACGGTCTAAATCTGGCTTCTTTATGGAATACCAACATTGGCAAAACGTTAGAAGAGTTGATATTCACTCGTAAAACTCTCGGTTTATACACGATTACGCTCTTAAATAATATTTTTTGAAACGTATACTATGTATAGGTATAGTAATATTCTCATCTCGTTCATTTGTGGTGTATTTGTACGGTGGTACGTTAAGATGTACATATACGAGTAAAACATAATATATGATCTTTTATATAGGCATTACCATACATATGTGTGCTTTTTCACAAAACGACGCATTTACTTAAAAAAAGTTCCTGTTTGTTAATATTAATACCAAGTGTAGATTGATAACTATGGCCACGGTGCGAGAGCTGTAGTACGTAGTATAGCTACAAAATAATATACCTATCCAATAACGTGAGAATATGAGGTACATAACGTATCTACTGATATAATATAATATCTATGCGTAGGTTGGCTGTGCTGTGGGTAAATAAATCGGAAACGGTGATCATTTTTCATACGTGTCCCTTTTGGACAGGTATTTGGTTTCTCAAACCATTAATATTATTTTTTATACGATTTTAAAAAGAATATCCGAAAATTTTAGTAGCGGTCGATTAAATTTGATTATTTATTTTGTGCGAATATACGTAATTTCCTTTTCAAAACATGACGTTGTAATATACTGTCAAGTATTCCATAATTTTATTAGCAGGTACCCACGAAATTGTGCGTGTGCGATACATTGTCGAGCTTATAAAACGATTAAAACTTTTCATATGATTCACGAAATACCTACATGTAATGTTCTATGTAGTTATACGTACTATAGTAACTGCTTATGTGTTATATGCGTAATGAAATCAGTTGCTTTATGACTTTTTAATTCATCGTATAGCAATAATTTAGAGCAGAAAGATAAAATTAATCAGAATTATTATTTACATGGATGACTACACAGTGTTTTAACAAATGTCACATTAAAATAATTAACCAGGTTTCTACTCGCCATGACCCTTTAAACGATTGGCTTTAGAACAAATTAAATATTCAGTATACAAAGAATCTTAGCAAAAGCCAGGAGTGTTTGGCGTTCCAAAACCTTTAATGTTTCTATTTTGGTCCGTGTCTAGAAACGAAGATAGCTATTTCAGTACATAGTTGTCAGTCAAATACATTATTTGTACTGAACCCAAAACTTTGTTTGGTAAGTCCTTAGTGGAAGATTTATAATACCGAATAAGAATTTAATACTCAACTTCATTTACTTTTCGGACTTGGCTAATTGGATAAAAGTATTATTAGGAAAACTTTTACTAAGACTTACTGGATTTACTAGGAATTAAATGTAGGCTCTATCTTCAAAAATATGATGAGCACTCACTATTGTAAGTAAAGATAATAAAACTTTTGTTAACAAACCTCGAGATGCCATAGAATGGAGAGAAACTGAGTAGTAATCATATGGTAGAGGTATAGATAAGAACACGTAATATCTTCGAGGGGGTAAAGTTTGATAAATTAAATTATATTTTTTAGCTTGTAAGAGATGAACTTTTATCACAAGCTATTTAATTAAAGTCTGTTAGGAGTAAGTATCATGGAAATGACTGAAGAAGAAACCAACTTACTTTGTACTGGTTTTATTTCGCTTTACTTTAATTTCATTCTTTGGTAAGTACCAACTTGCGGTGAAGGAAAGAGAGACGTTGCTATATACTAACATAATATTATCAATACAAAGTACAATGAAAATTAGGCAGAAAATACTTCATCGACTACATGCAGCATCTTTTAATGGGACGAGCTTAAAGTTTTTTCAAAATAAAGCTATATTTATTTGTGTGAAATAATTTTTGAAAATATATTTCGGAAAATTTAGAAGAAACACAGTGAAGTTATTTTATCGTTGTGCAGAGAAGTAGGCATTTTCAATAACTTTTGATAATACTTTTTTGTATGATAACGAAATTATTTTTTCAATTAACTTTTAAATAAGGTGTTTTTTTTTAAAATTTACATTATTATGTAAATTTAAAAAAAAAAACATCATTTACGGTTAAGAAACCAAAAAGAAGTAACTTAGTCTGGAAGTTTCCTAGACAGGCCTATTCGTGAGATGTGCCAATTAAGCCAATTAAGCTGCCTGGCGGTAGGCCGAAGGCTCTGATCTTTTTTTTGTAAACCTCAAGATACCAGAGGTATAATTATTATGGTTACTACAAGCTGAATACTTCCAAGCGTAGAAGCGTAATTTATAAATTGAGTAATTTACTAATCCATTTTTTGGGGTAATTGTTTTAGTATCTAGTATTCGAATAATATATCTAATTTTTTTTCTTATCTTGGTCTGATATATGCAGTGACAATTTCTGGACAAATTTGTGGACTTGGTGTAAAGCAAAGGGTTAAATAATGTATGCAAGTTAAGTAGGATAATGTATTGTCATTGTTTTGTGATTTTGTATAGGTATTATTTCTGTTCATATGTATTTTCAATTGTTTTGTAATAGAATAAATAAATAAATAAAATATCGTCGTTGCACATTTAAAATGAGGTAGGTATGTGCTAACATTTTATTTAGGCATATTCTTTAAAAACTGTTCATTAAGGCATGAAAATTGTCGTTTGGACTTTTTATTGGCATGTGATATAATTCTTAGAATATTAAATTTAGATTTTTGATATTAAGAATCACTTTATAAAATGGTTATAATGTCATTATAAACTTTATACATCCTTTAAAGATGTGCACATCGCCAATTACATTAAAATCTGCCGACTCAAATGGCTGGGGCTTGTAAAAAGGATGAGCGATAAATCAACGGTCAAAATAATATACTCTGCAAAGCCCAGTGGCTAAAGAAGCGTCGGGAGGCCAAAGTTGAGATGAATGGACGGGGTGGAAAAGGACCTGCGAGCTTTGGGTGTGACCAATTGGCCACGAAATGTGATGGGTAGGAGGGAGTGGAGGCTACTTCTTGAGGAGGCCAAGGCCCACACCGGGTTGTGGCGCCACTGATGATGATAATGATGAATGTAAATTATAAGCAGTTTATCCTAGAAATGTCAAAACATTTATAGATTCGGATACCCCATTTTGAATATGTAACGACGATATCTCTTAATTTTTAACAGATATGATTCAAATAAAATAAAAACATTTTTTATTTCCTAATATGAACAGAATCATGCGAATGGCTGATAGCCATATATAGATATCGGCAAAAGCCAGCCACCGGGTAAAATTACGTTATTTAGAAAAGTTCATCCTATGAAGAATTTTGAATCATAAAAAACACATAGTCTACACCTACAGCATACATTTGGTCCATGTTACAATGTAAATAATATGTGGTACATGCCTAGTTATAGTAATATAGAGGAGGTCTTATCACAATGTAAAAGATAACATCGTTGGCGCTGGTGGCTTTATTATGACGCAATGAATGCCATTTTCGCCAACAATTCTATAAAAGTAAAGGTAGGTTATTATGACAGCGGGGCGTACAAAAGCTGTGTTCGTGTGACCGTAGGAATTTATTACTGGACTACCGTAGTAGAACAATAGGCGATGTGTTGGGGAAAAAATATCTATATGGTAATATATGAAATTACGTGTGCTAACCCGAGCGAAATTATTGTACGTTGTAAGTATGAGCAACGAAAACAAAATAAAACAGTGTTTATTATTATCATATCAAATATATACAGTCCTACGTTCCTATAGTGTTATTCCTAGGCTGATACAAATTTATGTTATAAATTAAATTAAATTAGCCAAAAACAAAATAATTAAAGTAAACCACGAGGAAAGAAACTGCACATACAGTTTTTAATTGCACAATGCCGTGGTCACAACCACAGCCATGGTAGGTGCAGAAGGAAGAGCATACATATGTGTAATAATAATATATTATCAAAGAATTGTTTACTTGAGCTGAAAAAAAAACCAGCTAATAATAATAGGTGCTTACATTGCTACGGTTAGCACAAAAATCTCAATATTTTACTGCAATATATCCATATAGGTTTCACTGTAATATACAACAAAAACAAAGAGAGAATAATATACGGGCCAAAAAAAATAATTTATTTAATAGTGGTATTTAATTATGTTTGTAATTTTTATTATTCGTTACTGCGTGACATTTAGTTTTTAAACAGCTAAAAACTGTTGAGCAGTAATTCCGGATACAACAGTTAAAAAATTGCATGGATGCTAATTTTAAATATAGAAAAGTAAATTACCAGCTTCTGAGGTTAGTACATCTAATACTCACACGCTTCGAATAAAAAATACTTTAAAGGTAATAAAAATTAACAAGAGTAAATGTTTCAGGAATCTTCAATATACATTTTTATTTGTGTTTTTTACGATAGAATTTATTAAAGATTGAAAAATGCAAAATAGGAAAAAGTATTCATACTAAAATATTTCTGTAAGAACAATATACGCTACAAGCAAAAAGTACAAAGCATTCTGTAAATATTGCGTGCCTTTATTATTTTTGCCAAGATCATGTATGTACACCGTATACCTATTATTTAGGCCGTATACAATACACGTGTTTAATTAGAAGACCAGGGCGATTGATTAACCCTAGTTAAGGGAGGTTTTGAACACAATGTAACCTAGGTACTCATATAACAATGTATATCTATATGTAGGTAGATACCTAAACTAGAGGAAACTTTGGTTATATGGTTACAAAGTGGGGCATTTACGCAACTACGTCACTTCATCATACGAGTGATATAGACAACGGGAGAATATACTATCTCTAGCACAAATTATTTGAGTAACATCAGCCTACGAATTTTAAATAAAATAAATATGAAAGAAAAACAAAGTGTCAGTAAAGAATGTATATTGTTTTTGTACAATTTAGAGTAGGTACTACTAGTTTTAATAAATTGTACCTTAAACTTATGTCACTAATTAAAAACTTTGTTGTTAATGGGATTATTTTTGATTGTAACTTTTGTCTGACTAAATATCCCTGTCTGCAAAATATCCTTCGACAAAAAAGTTGATACAAACGTAATCCATTTTAAGACAACCTGACCATGATGCTAAGTGTCATAGATTTTTTTTTATACATTTGTAGTTTATTGCCTGATATGTTGAGACCTTTAATGTATTATTTATAAGTTCTTTGGGTGCATACTTTATCGTGCTGCAGGGGATTAATAATGAGAGTAGATCTTTACAAAGTGCATTGTATATTTTTTATTTATTAACATATCAAAACAATTAAAATTTAGTATATTTTAAGCATAATTTTATATTTTTAATTATTTTTCATAACTTATATCGATCGAAAGCTGATGATTTAAAGTTACAATTCTAAAAGTAGAATCTTTTCATATTCGCGTCATTATTTAAAGAGAAAACAGCAAATATCACTATTTTCATTCCTTATTTACAGTTTAAAGTATTTTTCACTGAGGACGACGACAAGCTCGCATTTTTTCTCGAAATCGAAAAGTTTGACTAGTTATAGAAAAAACAAACAATTTTTTATTTATTTATAAACATAACATATTAACACAGTAAAGACAAATTAAACGTTTTATATATTATTTACATTTTCATGAATCCAATACGTTTAAAAAATATGTAGGTATAACCAGTATATTTTTTAGTAGATTTCGTTGATTAAAAATATGTAAGAATTTCAAATTTTTATAATTTCAATAGGTTTTTTTTATAATTATTTCGATTTGTTTAAAAATAAGGAAGATGAAATGATTTTATGCAAATATCTATTTTCATTAGAAATCATCGGCAGATTGATAGAAAAATGGCCGTCCATGGGAATATCCAAGTGTGAAAAAATAATACTTGTTTGAACTCATGGTATAAAAAAATGAAAACATCGAACAACAATTTTCACATTTTACGATTGTTCTCGAATGGAATCATACTGGGTATACCTACATAATTAATTTTAATTTAATGACCATTACAAATTCTCGAGTTAATAACAATTATAGTATTTAATAAATCTTTAACAATTAAATAAAAAATATTTGGCATTCTAGATCCGTTTATATAATACCTTTACTCATGTCAGCTACAGGGGTAACTCCGAAATCAAATTAGATTTACCGGTTAATTTGTATATTTAAATTCAAAAATCTATTATAATAAACACTTGTAATATTGGAAAAAAGTTTTTGAACACAGATATTTCAGGCACAATGCTGGTATTTTGATCCCGCGTTTTGAGCCTAATCCTTTGATATCCTGTATATCTGGATAGGTGATTTTTTCCCGGCATTAGACTGTTGAGTTTTTGTGTGACCATGACTGATCATATGGAGACTTATCTGGTTGTATAATGCTGAGAAGTGTGGATGGCAATTCTGCCGCCGCGTAAAAAAAAAGTGCAACTGGATATCGGAATAGTTGTGATTAAAATATTGAAATGAAAATTTAAGGTTGTTTGTAGTAATTGATTGTATTTTAGTTACAAATAAGTTTCTTACCGTACGTAGCTGGTATTAGGTCGGGATCTCTATCATCAGTATTCTCTGAGACTCGTATTTTCGGTTCTTGGGGGGGCCACCGCTTGCCTTGAGGTGCTGGAGTAGCAACAGGAGGTTCTCTGTTCCGGGAACGTCGTGTTCTTAGAAATATTAAGCCACCTAAGACGATAACTGAGAGTAGTCCTCCAAGAAGTGCTCCCCACCCAGCAGAGATGCGCATGGAACTGTGAACAGCTGTGAAAGAATGGAAAAATATAATGTAATATTTTATATACCGTTACACGTGTTTCATAAAAGTAAGAATTATTTTCATCTATTACCAAAATGTATAAATTAAACTTATACATTATTGAAGATACACAAACCAATTAGAATTTATAAAAAAACTGTTAAATCTGAAAGAAAATTATAAGATTGACTATAGTGAATGTAAATTTCAAGGATATTCTGTAAGGTATCCTTAGCTACTTGATTTGCTTATAAAATTATTCATAGAAATATGTTATGTATTATTCTCATAGTATTTCAAATTAACAATTTTAAGTTGTATAGTTCTGGTTAGTTGACATTTTGATTTTAAGATTTTCGGTTAAAACTGAATTGTTCCAAATAACCACAATTCAATTTTAATTTTGTCAGATATTTCACAAAATGATCATCATTATATATTTAATTAAGTATTTAATGAAAACAGATACAATTTGTTGTATTGTTTGCTATACTTAGAGCATTGTTGTATATTAAAAAAATGTGTATTCAAAAGGATGTACCTTCTAAGAAGCGATAAGATTAACAAAAAACTCTTTTCCATTCATAAAATGGTAATCCTCTTTACTAAATTAACTCAGCTCTTGTTGAATTATTATCGCTAGCGTATTGTGAAATTATATCAGTAAATTTACACGATACGCCAAATATAAAATTTACAATAGAAAGCTAAATAATCTGTACAATTTCTCCTCAAGTGTCATCAAGTTTCTATTGTGCGAGCAAAATCAATAAAGATTACCACAAGGCATTACAATGGAATGAGAGAAGAAACTTCACTCAAGTTCATTATTATTCCTGACAGATAGATTCCTTTACTAAAAAATATTAGCTATAACTCAAGTATAAGAATGAACGCGTTTTAATAAATAACAAAGTTCAGGCTTAAATTTTATAATGATTTGGCCAGCCTCATAAAAAAATGCTACGTTATTCACTGAACAAAAAGATTGAAATTTCGACAGAAATAGTAGTTAGTACATATTTTCAATATGGTCGTATAGCTGAAAATCCAATGCTTTTTAAGATTGTACAATATTTATATTTGATATAGCACGAGCTCTGGTCAAATTTGAGGGAATGAATTATGTTTTTCCTACTGTATAATTATAGATAAACGATTGTTGTTGCAAATTGTATATTTATCCATAAAAAATATATTTGAATTTGAATCAGTGAAGACAGATTTATTTGTGTCGAAGTAAAAATATTATTTAGTAAAACAATAATAAAATATTTTAAAATGATTTGTATAAAACTATGATAAATATGCAGTAAAAAAATAAAAATGTAAACTTGTTAAGCGAAAAATATCGGATCAAAGAATTAAATCGGTTCTGTATATTAAGTTTTTCACTATAATTTTCATTATAAAATACAAGTTTAATCTTCACTCACGAGTTAAGTATGAAAAAGTTTGATAAGCCTTAAAAAATTTATTTAGTGTGTCTATATTGTGTAACTTAAACGTGCGTCAAATAAAATATTTCAGTAAAATATTTGGAAAATTCAGGAAGAAATTACATTTTTCATGGAAACAGTAAGTCTAGTCAAAACACATTTAAGCGTTACGTTTTCGTTTCGTTTTCGTTCAAACTCTAAGCTACTTGTGTAACTAAAATACACAAGTAGCTACGAAAATTGCCGCGTTCTCGCAACGTCGTCCGCGTTTGAACGAAAGCAAAACGAAAACGTAACGCTTAAATGTGTTTTGACTAGGCCCACTGTAGTTACGACTTGATAAATATCAGATATCTAGGTACAGTAGGTACATTATTTCATTTCGCGAATGATTTTTTCCTTCCACGAGTTACATATTTCAATTTGAAAACGTTCTTTACCACGACAGGAATATTTGTAATTACGACAAGATGAATATGAAAGGGTAACAAATTATATTTGAGATAAACTTGTAAGATGCAAATTTATGATGTTATTATAATGTCACCATATTCTTGTCCTGTAAATTTAAACTTAGCTGGCTGTAAAATGCTTATTCGTGTCTAGTAATTAAGCTAATGTTTTCATTACGTTTTACACTCACAAATACAAATGTCATACTCATCCAAATGGAAATGGGAGCACTTTATAAGGTTTTTCGTTTTATCAAATTATCACTTTTTTCAGTCATATTCGTTGTTTTGATAAATAAACATATAATGTGGGTCATCTTAGTAATGATGTTTTTTGTCGTTTGAATTATTATTACCCTGTTCAATTTATACGAATATGGGTAATATTCATTTAAAATAGTCTTAATTACTTGTAGTTAAATATTTTATTCAAGACGTGAATGACGCCTAGAAAGTAAGCATTTGGGTGTAAAATGAAAAAAGCGAACTGCTGATAGTCTGTACTCCAGAAGTAACATTTATAGGTAAAGGTAATATTCATTTAAAATAGTCTTAATTACTTGTAGTTAAATATTTTATTCAAGACGTGAATGACGCCTAGAAAGTAAACATTTGGGTGTAAAATGAAAAAAGCGAACTGCTGATAGTCTGTACTCCAGAAGTAACATTTATAAAGGTAATATTCATTTAAAATAGTCTTAATTAATTGTAGTTAAATATTTTATTCAAGACGTGAATGACGCCTAGAAAGTAAACATTTGGGTGTAAAATAAAAAAAGCGAACTGCTGATAGTCTGTACTCCAGAAGTAACATTTATAAAGGTAATATTAATTTAAAATAGTCTTAATTACTTGTAGTTAAATATTTTATTCAAGACGTGAATGACGCCTAGAAAGTAAACATTTGGGTGTAAAATGAAAAAAGCGAACTGCTGATAGTCTGTACTCCAGAAGTAACATTTATAAAGGTAATATTCATTTAAAATAGTCTTAATTAATTGTAGTTAAATATTTTATTCAAGACGTGAATGACGCCTAGAAAGTAAACATTTGGGTGTAAAATGAAAAAAGCGAACTGCTGATAGTCTGTACCAGGGATGTTGCGAATATCCGCATCCGCATCCGCAAATGCGGAGCTTCCGCATGTATTTGGACATCTGCATCCGCATCCGCATCCGCATCCGCAATAATCGATGCGGATGTTCATGCGGATGCGGATGTAAGACAATTTGCGGCAAGAAAGAAATGGGGCGGGGCCGGCGAATGGCGCGTGCCGTTCGCACTTGACATTAACCAATGGGAACAAAAAAATTGGTGACAAAATCCGACACGTTTTTATTTTTGCCGGTTTTATTTTATTTTTGCAAATAACAAAAAATAAAGAAAATATTTCGCCAAAAAATCCATAATATTATTGCAGCAACAATCACGTCACATATTTGACAGTGGGGCCTACCAACTAAGATAGTACCTACTTTTTTTCTATAACATCTTAAACATCCGCATCCGCATCCGCATCCGCGGATGTGAGCCTTCAAAAATTCGCATCCGCATTCACATCCGCGGATGTGTAAAAATCGACATCCGCAACATCCCTGGTCTGTACTCCAGAAGTAACATTTATAAAGGTAATATTAATTTGGAATGCTTTGTTACAATTAATTAAACACGACATATTCCTTAATTGAAATAACGCTCGGTACTTAAGATCTATTATTTACAGAATAATCTTTTTATTTTTTTCCCGAAAAATAAACATTGCAGACAATAATGAACTCAGAAAGCGTCTCCAGTAAAAAGTAGGTATCTGCGTCGGCTAAAATCTAATTTGAGCCTTCTTTTAATTAATTTGCAATGTCAAAGATTTTTTGCTGACGGTCTGTGGAATACAATTTGTTCGTAGGCTCCATAATGTAATTAACCCTTAACTTTCAAAGTATTTTTCGATGGTTTTTGTCATAAATCCGGCTAAATAATATCATTGCGTAGAATAGTATCTCTTAATTTATATTCGGTAGATATTTTATGTAGAGTTGAAGAGCAAAAATAATTTCAAGATTGAAATTAATTCTGTGTATTTCATTTATTTCCATTTCAGTATTAAATTTGAGGTGATTTAGGAGAAAAGATGTTGATTCTAGGAAATAAAATGTAGCAAATCAATAGTATTGAATATTAAGTTTCATTGAAAAGCTCTTTTAGAAAACAAAGACTGTGGCTATTTGTTGATCAATTCCATAGCACTGCATCAGAGAGCTAAAAGAAAACCTAGAAAAACATTTGTATATAGAATTTAATAAATCATCAAAATTGAAAATTTGGTTTCAGAATTGATTTACGAAGCACCAAAAAACGATTCGAAGCGAGATAATATTATCACAGCGTCCGATGTGTACAATAAAGGGTTAGATTTTTTACATCACCTACCATAATGTCATAAATTAAGTTAACCCTTCCAAATGGCCGTAAGCGCTGGGACTAAAAATGTACTCCATTCTTACGCTCAACAAATTTTTTAATGCTTTAGGGTACGTTGGGGTAAAAAGTTTTTTTTTTATTGTTATGAATAAATTATAACTGATGGCATTTCAATATGCTACAAGTATTACATGGGGTATGAAATTATTTTCCCTCGGACCTCTGATGTACATAATTTTGGTAGTAGATACAGATATTAGTTACTATATTTACATTATAACAGAGCTACAGTTGAATTCATAACAACATAAATATACACCAAATGATAGATAAGTAGTTTTCTGAACACTGTCATATAAAGGAACAATGTTTTGACTGAAAATAACAGCATAAAATAAAATGCACATCTATTTTTTGTGTCGTCGCTACGTCATCTCCGCATTGCGACACGTAAGTCACAGTTTATATTCTAGGCCGAAATATTATATAATACAAACATTTTCTGAAATTGTGGATAGCCTACTACATACAAGCTATCATTTTTATAAAACATTATTAAATACTTTTTACCAAGAAATTAATAGTACGAACTCTGTTGACGATCGGATATATGGAATTATAAAAAGTTGTGATTATCAAGAAAATAATATAATAATATATTTACATCATCACGGCATATCTGACAAATGAGGTAGACAGGATGTAAACAAAAGACTGTCCTCTTCCTGCCAATAAATGGACTCCGCACACTACTATTTAAACTATTATATATAAATAAATAAATAAATAAATAAATAAAAACTTTATTACACATAAATTAACATGTAAAGGGCGGATTTATCGCCTATTGGCGATTTCTGCCAATCAACCCAACTTTGACAAATAAGTGAAATATAAATATAAAAAAAACGTATAATGTACTTGATGTACGTGTTAAGTATAATATATACATACATAAATATAGATAAATAATATAATATGTAATACATACGAATAAATACATACATGCATAGAGCCATTCACACACAAGCATACATACGCACACACACCCACACATACAAATATACAAAGGAGAAAGGGAGGGGGGGAAATGGAACAGGAGGATTAAAGAAGGGAAAATCAGGAATTTTGTGAAATTATGGCGTGGAAGTAGGAGTGAGGTAGAAATGCTTCACCTTATTCTTGAAGATTGAGATAGTTGGTGCGAGTCTGATATGTAAAGGAAGACCGTTCCACAATCGAGCAGCATGTGTAGTAAACGAAGTTGTGAAAAAAGAAGTGCGATGAGTTGGGATAGATAGCGTGCGTTGGGCACCAGAACGGAGAGGTAAGCCATGAGATGCTAGTGGGGTAAAATTAGTCTTGAGATAATTAGGAGAAGATATATATCTATAAAAACTAAAACTTAGTAAATATTACATAGTTATGTTTTAATGTGTTAAGTTCTCTATGACGTCAAGAATACTTTACTACATTGCTGAATAAAAATCTTTTTGGGCGCCAGGTGTAGTTCTTTAAGGGGAGCACACACACACACACACACACACACACACACACACACACACACACACACACACACACACACACCCTTGTTCGCGTAATCAAGTATTGTGAGGACTTGAACTAAAATCCCGATTATGCGGACCTACCTTTCCGATCGACTTAGGCGAGTGTAAACTCATCGGCAATGTAGTGCTCTCTCTTGCTAGCATACCTGTCTATTCGAGTATTTTATACACTCGCTTGAGACAGAGATAGGGGGCTTCAAAAATCATGACAAAAATACGGCTTGTGAAGACGGTAAATATTGTGGGGACCGTCTCCATTTTAGGGAAATGGTAGACTCCAAGACACACGTGGTCCTCGTTTTATTAGAAATAAGTTTTTAATTTACACGACGTCCTCACTTTACTATACAAATCGTACGGCAAAATACACTAGGTCGAATAATAAGTGGCAACGTTGCATTTTCGGTTCTTCATTGAGTTTTGTTTCTCAATGAATTTAGTTAGCGTTTGTTTTAGTTATAGGTATTGTAGATAAAATAGTCTTAGGTAGGCTTTAGTTGAATTTGTTTTTCAGTTTTTCGTAATTTTGTTGTATGTTTATTAATAATTATCGTTAAGTTACTGATGTTTTACTAGGTATTGACTACCTATAATAAATATTTTTACATTTTAATAAGTTCAAATCGAAATTAATGATACTTAGTGTTTTTATTGCGTTATATTTCAATCGTTTTAATCATCCAGTAGGTACTGTTATATACTAAAATAGTCTTAGGTAGGCCTTAGTTAAATATGTTTTTCAGTTTTTCGTAATTTCGTTGTATGTTTATTGATTATTATCGTAAAGTTACTAATGTTTTACTAGGTATTGACTATAATAAATACTGTTACATTTTAAAGAGTTCAAATCGAAATTAATGATACTTAGTGTTTTTATTGCGTTATATTTCAATCGTTTTAATCATCCAGTAGGTACTGTTATCTACTAAAATAGTCTAAGGTAGGCTTTAGTTGAATTTGTTCTTCAGTTTTGCGTAATTATTGATACTAAGTATTTTTATTGCGTCATATTTCAATCGTTTTAATCATCCAGTAGGTACTGTTATCAACTAAAATAGTCTTAGGTAGGCTTTAGTTGAATTTGTTTTTCAGTTTTTCGTAATTTTGTTGTATATTTATTAATAATTATCGTAAAGATACTGATGTTTTACTAGGTATTGACTATAATAAATATTGTTACATTTTAAAAAGATCAAATCGAAATTATTGATACTAAGTGTTTTTATTGCGTCATATTTCAATCGTTTTAATCATCTAGTAGGTACTGTTATATACTAAAATAGTCTTAGGTAGGCCTTAGTTGAATATGTTTTTCAGTTTTTCGTAATTTCGTTGTATGTTTATTAATAATTATCGTAAAGTTACTAATGTTTTACTAGGTATTGACTATAATAAATATTTTTACATTTTAAAAAGTTCAAATCGAAATTAATGAGACTTGGTGTTTTTATTGCGTTATATTTCAATCGTTTTAATCATCCAGTAGGTACTGTTATCTACTATAATAGTCTTAGGTAGTCTTTAGTTGAATTTGTTCTTCAGTTTTTCGTAATTTTGTTGTATATTTATAAATAATTATCGTAAAGTTACTGATGTTTTACTAGGTATTGACTATAATAAAAAAAATTACATTTTAATAAGTTCAAATCGAAATTAATGATACTTAGTGTATTTATTGCGTTATATTTCAATCGTTTTAATCATCCAGTAGGTACTGTTATCTACTAAAATAGTCTAAGGTAGGCTTTAGTTGAATTTGTTCTTTAGTTTTTCGTAATTTTGTTGTATTTTTATTAATAATTATCGTCAAGTTACTGATGTTTTACTAGGTATTGACTATAATAAATATTGTTACATTTTAAAAAGATCAAATCGAAATTAATGATATGTAGTGTTTTTATTGCGTTATATTTTATCATTTTAATCATCCAGTAGTTACTGTTATCTACTAAAATAGTCTAAGGTAGGCTTTAGTTGAATTTGTTCTTCAGTTTTGCGTAATTATTGATACTAAGTGTTTTTATTGCGTCATATTTCAATCGTTTTAATCATCTAGTAGGTACTGTTATATACTAAAATAGTCTTAGGTAGGCCTTAGTTGAATATGTTTTTCAGTTTTTCGTAATTTCGTTGTATGTTTATTAATAATTATCGTAAAGTTACTAATGTTTTACTAGGTATTGACTATAATAAATATTTTTACATTTTAAAAAGTTCAAATCGAAATTAATGAGATTTGGTGTTTTTATTGCGTTATATTTCAATCGTTTTAATCATCCAGTAGGTACTGTTATCTACTATAATAGTCTTAGGTAGTCTTTAGTTGAATTTGTTCTTCAGTTTTTCGTAATTTTGTTGTATATTTATAAATAATTATCGTAAAGTTACTGATATTTTACTAGGTATTGACTATAATAAAAAAATTTACATTTTAATAAGTTCAAATCGAAATTAATGATACTTAGTGTTTTTATTGCGTTATATTTCAATCGTTTTAATCATCCAGTAGGTACTGTTATCTACTAAAATAGTCTAAGGTAGGCTTTAGTTGAATTTTTTCTTTAGTTTTTCGTAATTTTGTTGTATTTTTATTAATAATTATCGTCAAGTTACTGATGTTTTACTAGGTATTGACTATAATAAATATTGTTACATTTTAAAAAGATCAAATCGAAATTAATGATATGTAGTGTTTTTATTGCGTTATATTTTATCATTTTAATCATCCAGTAGTTACTGTTACCTACTAAAATAGTCTTAGGTAGGCTTTAGTTGAATTTGTTTTTCAGTTTTTCGTAATTTTGTTGTATGTTTATTAATAATTATCGTAACGTTACTAATGTTTTACTAGGTATTGACTATAATAAATGTTTTTACATTTTCATAAGTTCAAATCGAAATTAATGATACTATGTGTCAGATCAATTGAAATGGTCATATTTCAGTAGGTTCAGTTTAATTTTTTATCATTTAATTCATTATTATCATTATCAAAATCATTTAATTTTATCATTTATTTCTCAATTTATTAGAGAAAATACAGAAAAACATAAGGTGACGTGTACTGGTGAGATTATTTATATAGAAGTAATTTCTTCTATCCAAACACATTTTTGATCAAATTTTTTTTTAAATTAATTTATTTCACAATTATGAATACTTTCTTTTGTTATTGCATGCTTATTTTTATAAAAGTTTTTTATAAATGTGTTTTTTTAATTAAAGAATTATAAACGTTTTATTGTTTACATTTTCAATAATTTATATAAAGAGTTCAAAATACCAAGCAAAGCATTCGTAGTAAGATATTATCAGTAGGATAATCGATACACCTGCATTTTTTATAGTTAATTACAGGTATTTTAATATATAGACCATGGATATCTGAATATTCCCAACCACAAACCGTATTTTATACATTTTAATAACAGTTTTAAAGTAAACAAAATAAACTTTTTCATTCATTTATTTATTCTTTTCACACATCATCAAATACCATAATTATAAACATAAACAAAACACACAAATTAAAGATGATATGTAATGGCGAGATTATCACTATAGAAGTGATTTCTTCCATCTAATCACGATTAGACCTTCACTTTAAAAAATATGATCGAAATATATCTTGAACTTTAATATTTTATTGTGAATATTATATGTATATCCATAGACAATTAATAACTTAATAATCGTATTAAAAAAAATATTTTTCGATAACTTAAAATGCTTCTGAATTAAAAGGTAAAAAAAAAATCAGATCCTACATCATACCATGGTTAGACAATCTCTGTTCTGCGTAATCAAGAGGTCCGATGCGAATATTTGTGCGGCGTTGCCACGTTTCAAATGAGTGTAACATTTCAGTACCAATTCCATATAAAATGGGGACCTACCTGTGAGTCCCCGTTTTAGTGGTATTTTTCAAAAGTAATACACTCTTGAATTCGGTGGCGCCACGTGGTGGTGACACGCCTGAACTACTTTTTAACCATGTGTCAACTTTTTTAGAAAAAAATGCGGATTGTGGGTCCAAAAATAGAATCCGCCCATATTTCGGCAGTCAACCAATCACATCACGAGGATTCGAACGGTACCTTTGAGTCGGCTTTTAAATATTATGGGGACGTCCTCACAATCGCATGTGTCCTCACAATAGGGGTTTTTGTCATGTTAAGGTCCTCACTTTCCTTTAGCCGCGAACACACACACACACACACACACACACACACACACACACACACACACACACACACACACACACACACACACACACACACACACACACACACACACACACACACACACACACACACACACACAGGCTAGTTTAAACGAAAAATGAGGTGGATGGAAATAGTAAATGTATGGGAGTGGAAGGACACTGATTATTTGCGCCAGAGTTAGTACATCTGGATTAGCAAAAAAGCAGCGGTAAGGTAACTAAAAGGGTTAATTCTTAGTTGCATTATGTTGTTTAGGAGCAGGTAGGTAAGCGGACCAAAATCCTGAAAAAGTCATGTTTCATCATTTGATAGCTGATAGGAAGCTTGATGATGAATGCCATGATGGTAAAATATTTGTCCTTGAACTCCACCAATTTTCTGTTGAGTGGCAGGTTCTCAAATCCCTGTGAACTGAAAGCTGGTGGTTATGTTGATATCAAAATAGTGGTGTCTCCATACCTATTCAGTATTTAAAAAGTGGATATATTAAAATAAATTATTCATTTATTCATTTACAACACCCATCAAGATATTTCCCACAAATGGGGAGACGACATAATTAATTGCATGCAAAGCATATACAGGTCACCCTTTCTGTCCAATAAAAGTTAAGGACTTGGGATGGATAGTTGGCAAAACATTGATTTTACGTTATTATATTTACTTACTTTGATAAAAATAAAGATCAGTTGTTTATCGCAAGTAAGTACATAGCACAATTATTACTTATACAAAATATTACCGTGACTTGTAATAAAAACATGTTATAAAATGGATTAAGAAAGAAAGAGTTTAATTTTATGAAACATCTTAGAAAGCACCAATAACTTTGAATATTATCGTTCCACAGCAACATCTGTCATGATACCTTACAAACTGTCTATTGAATTTTCAAACATTTTGCTAATAAGCTCTCAGTTAAGTTTACGATCAAGCTTTACAGTTTCTTTTGCTTTGCTAAAACTTTATTTCAGTACTAACATAATTTCAGCATGAAACAGCAATGAGCTTCATTTCCTAGGGGTTGGTTAATGGTTAGTATATACATGTTTTTTTTTATTATTTATTTTGTAAAAGTTGAAACAGAATTTCTGGGAATTGAAACAGAATTTTACTCAGTACAAAGAAACAATTCACTATGGAAAATTTATAGTATTAGTAACTAGAATTAAGAAGAATCTTGTATGAAAAAATTACAATGTGAATGAAGTATTCATACATGAAATGCAATAAATAAACTGAAGCTGAATAATCTCATATTAACGATTGGATAATTTGTTAGTTTTAGCTGATTTAGTTAGTTTTGGTATTTCAAATTCACTATATTCAATAAATTCCAGCGAAACAAGGAAGCCTTGATTTATTACCAGATTGAATAAAAAAACTCAAATTGGATATTGAAAAGTATACACTTTATTTCGTGGAATCCATGGTAAAGAATCAGCAGTTTTTGGATGTGTATTGAAGGCAGGCATCACCTATAGGACTATTAACATCTAAACTTAAGCAAAAAGGCATACTATCTATTCTGAATATCTTTAAGCACGTCCTGCAATCCACATGTTTATGATTTGCCTTTAATATTTTGGGATACTCAGCGGACTAAATGCATGTAAAAACGAGCAAAATCGTCTTCTTTGTGTCAATAAAAGTTAAATATACGTTAAGTTTGTGTGCCAAACTTCATTGCATCTTTAATGTCTTAAGGAATATTTAATTATTTAATTTTGTGAAATGTCCTTTGAGAAAACTGAGAAGATCATGAAATATGTCAAATTTCTGTAAGAGAGTACCTATATCAAATTCTGGGAATTAGACAGCACAAAAAGTTTAAATAATCAATGTCTCTCTTCTCGGCGGGCCGCAGTAAAATGATCAAACAGTGAGCGATTCGCGGAAAAGGTTTTAGATCACTGCTTTACAGGACTATCAAAAACTTACAAAAAAGACTTGAGAACGAACTGGAGACTCCACGGTACGTTTCTTTTATTGTTACCGAGCATCAATTTGTTTCAAAAAGTTCATAAAATAGTTTGAAAATCGTAAACTGCTGATATTATTTAGTATAAGAGAAAACTATTTATCTTTGCAAAGGCTGCAGTATTTAATGATAAAGGACACTAACAAATGGTAGACGTATAGTCAGACCATTGCAGATAGGTTTTTTTTTAAAGAATTAGATTATAGCAATGAATTGGAAAAGTTCGGGTGGTTTTCGAACAGGATAAAAGTACTTTCAAGGAGTCTTCTCTTGTTTATCTGCAGATTATTAGTTCTTATAATACAATAACGCAAATATTCTTTTTAAATAACATCGTAGGTAGAAAAAAATAGCGCGGGATAAAAAATAGGTATATTTCAAACAATTGGTATATGGCAAACATTAACAATTGTGATGAAAAAATGTAAAATTTGATAAAATTTAAAAGTATTCATAAGAAATTAATAAGGTACCTACTTGTATAATATTCCTAAAAAAGTGATTCATGTATTTTAAGTTTTAAATGCAGTGTAACCATGAACAAAATATCTGGTTGTTGATTTTCGGGTTTACTATACTATACTATACTATACTATACTATACCCTCACGCCATATCCCAGGAGGGGTAGGCAGAGAGAACGGAACGCCATATAGATCTATCCTTACATACTTCTTTCGCTTCCTCTACATTCATCCAGTTTCTCATACATGCAAGCCGATTTCTCTTACTCAGCACGCGTCCGTCCTTAAGAATTTGGTCCACGTGATCAAGCCACGTGGTTCTTGGACGTCCGCGCTTCCTCACACCCCTTCTTTCAGATAAATACATCCTCTTCGTCATCCTTTCATCTTGCATTCGCTCAACATGTCCAAACCATCTCAACTTGTTTACACGCATTCTGTCCACAACACTCCTCTCACATCCGCTCATTCTCCTGATATCCTCATTCTTCACTCTATCTCGCAACGTTTTACCAACCATTCTTCTCAGTGAACGCATCTCCACAGCATTTATTCCACTCTCATCCTTTTTCAACCACGTCCAAGTTTCGCTTGCATATATAAGTGTCGGTACCAGAATGGTATTGTGCACTAGCATTTTTGCCATGTTCGACACACTGCTATTGCTAACAATGGGTCGAAGTGCACCATTAACTCTAGCACCGGCGACTTTTCTTCTTTCAATGTCCTTATCAAACAGACTTCCCAAATAGACATACTCATTCACTTGCTCTAAACATTCAACGTCAACCTTTATTTCACATACCGTTCTTTCACTCTCTCTTTCAAACACCATTACTTTCGTCGTCGCGACATTAATTTTTAACCCATTTGCACTACAGCTATCATACACACACGAAACAATATCTTGTAAATCACTTTCATTCTCAGCCATTAAGACTAAATCGTCTGCATACATAAAAGCATTCACTCGATTTCCATTCAGTTCAACACCTACATTCATCCCTTTCAAAGGTCGCATACAGAAGTCAAAAAATAGTTGAATAGCCACGGAGACATAACAAAACCTTGCTTCACTCCTTTAGTGAGGGTAAACCACTCCGAGAGGGTATTGTTTACCCTCACACAAGCGGAACTCTCCACGTAAAGTGAAGATATTGCGCGTATCAACTGTGTACTCACTCCATACTCCGACAGCACGCGCCACAGTCTTTCTCGGTCCACACGATCATATGCCTTCTCCAAGTCAACAAACGCGTAAAAAAGCTTCTGGTGTTTACCCAAAAAAATTCGGGTTTGCTATGTCTTAATTTGTTTAGTCGACGTTTCGGTGCACTTGCTAGCCCCATCTTCAGGGTATGAAAGAAAATACAAAAATACAAATCAAGACATGGCAAACCCGAAAATCAACAATCAGATAGTGAAGATCGCCATGAAAGCCTTCAAACCACATGAACATAATACTATTTATTTTATGGAGTTTGAATATTTTTTTTTATTTATTTTATTAATTTCCACAAAGCACGAGCTCTGCTCAAATTTGAGGGAATCAATATGTTTATTGTGCATTTATAAAGAAATTTTTATTCTTGTAAAATAATGAATATTTATCCACATATTTAAGTATGAATTTGAATTATACTTTTAGATAAATTAAATACATTATTAATCCACAGAGCCATAGCCATCGCAACTGCGACCTTTCTATCTTACTGGCAGGAGTACTGGTTCCACCTTGAGAGCCTCGCGAACATATTTATTTTTTATACGGTCTCTCAATGACACCCCAGTCACTCCCCTGAGGAACCGCATTTCCGCTGCCAGTAACCTTGATCTCACGCTCTCCGTGAGCATTCAAATCTGGTGTCCATTATGTGAGGATAGGACGATATATTGTCTTAAATATGGCGATTTTCGTCCGTTGGATCAGCTCGAATTTACGTATTATTGGGTTTCTAAGAGCTCTCAGTACATTTCCTGCTGACACAATCCTCTTGTCTATGCAAGCTCTTTGTCGACCATCTGCTGAAGACTCTGTTCCCAGGTATTTGAACGTCGAGATGTGTTTGTTTTACAAACAGATCAACAACACGACGAATGAAATTGTACAAGAATTTCATATCGAGTAAGATTCGTCGTGACTCCAAAGTTTCAATCTTAAAATGACTTGTAGTATCCGTACGACTTTCAAATTGAACATGCTGACGATAGGATAGGTGCTTCAAAAATATTTTTTGTACAATTATTAAATAAATACTTAAGACTGACCAAGAACATTATAATTGGTGAGAGTCATTATAAAAAAACACAGTTCATGGTTCTGTGAAATTGAATCGTCGAATAAAATCTACAGTCAAATAGAATTGTGATAGTCCATGGCCTCCAATAAATTTAAATTCTCTATATTAAAATTATCGACACATTTCTCTTCAGTGAGTTCTGTGAACGACTTGAAAAATGACTGCAATATATTATGCGTCCTTCTGCGAACAATTGGGATGCCATTTATTTATTTTGGTCTCACCTCTTTTTCTAGCACACATCACACGTAATATATCTCGTCAGGTTCCGGACGTTTTTCAAATGTCATGACGTCAAGGCAGTAGCGCTAGCGCCCATAATAATATTACATTACCGGGAATGAGCTCATATTGAAGACAACAACATCCCATTATATTATATTGATACAACTACTCATGCTATACCATAGAACTACGAGGAAAATACCTCATTCGTCCGTACATACACTTTGTATACTAGCAAGCTCTATAGATGTATTATTATTTAAAATAACTACCAACATGCTAGCACAGAAACACATCAATAAAAATAATAAGTCTTCAATAAACCTTTCATTCATTACTTTCAGAAACAAACTACCTACTCGTAATAATTCACGGATATTAAATGTAAAAAAATTAGGTATTTGAAAAAAATAATACTGATTTCTAACAAATATTTAAAAGTGGAAATATGCACTGCCAATGTACAGAAAAGAAAAGAACTTGAGTATAAAACTTTTAAATTTTGTTTTCTATGTGAATTTCGAGGGTACTCGGGTTAATTTTAAATTAAAATTCATTTTAATGTTAATTTGTGACAAACCTATGATAAAAATAATATTTTAAATATTCTAAAAGTTTAGGCCTAAGTATTTACTTAAAAATTAGACGTTTATTAATTATACAAAGAAAACAGAAAAAATAGGCACAGAATTCAAAATTATTACCAATTTAAATGTATATTTACTCAAGGGTTGACTTCATATGAATTTCATAGAATGTTAACCTCGTACTTGACAAAATTACCCCATTCCCTCTTGGGGTTGAAAGAAAAGCTCTCATAAAATTTAACGTTATAACAATATCGAAACCCACTTGACTAGTGCATAGATTTAAGATAAACCATCAAGGGATGTGCTATTATTGCCTGAATAAGTTCAATTTTGTTTTTGATTACCCAGTATAGTCAGTACGAAGGTAAAATATAAAGGTTTTAGGATTCTATATTTCAATGTTTTGAATTCAAATTTGAATATTTCCATAATAGAAATTGGTAAACTTAAAATATAAATAATATAAGACGGAAAGAATAGAACGGCTTGACTGATATGGTTATTTTATTTTTTTAATTTATCTACTCAAACGGCTCAAAAGCCAATTACAAAATTACATGTTAGAAAATGTCAGCTGCCTGAGACTATTCAATATGAAATCTTTGGATATGATTCAACGATGAGTTCTGACTATAAGTTGAAATAGGACAATTCTTGAATCGCAATACGATAAAATTCCACAATACTATACATGTTGTTCATAGAAATATTGTTTGTTCTTTTTGTTTGCGATTAACAAACAATTTAAGTGGATTTCATCCTATATGGTAGTATAAAAATATAATCGTATAGGCATATGTGAAAAAGGTAGGAACTTATAAAATGTTTTCATATTATTAAAAACAAAATTTTGTCGTTATTATTTTAAATCAAATCTTGATGCTAGAATTCATTGACATGAGAAATATTTCACATTATTCTGAAAAAAGGTAAGGGATGAATTCCAATATGTAAACCCCCTTGAATAATTCATAAAATGGTTATTCGAGTTTCGATAGTAGGTAATAAAAATAAAATATATTTTTATTTTATATCCTTAGTATGAATTAACCGAGATCAAATCGTTTAAATAAAATTATACAAATTGATTGTGGCAAAGTTTAGAAGTTTACGTTGTAAGGAGTTACGGTGAAGTCTAAGATTTAAGATGCAGGTATTAACAAGAGCGCAGGTGTGTTGCCGGCTAAACTAAGTGCCACTTAACATAAAATAGAAATAATGCTTTCAATTTAAACTGAGGATTTGTTAAAGTAAGGGAAGCATACGAGTATACTATTATACTCTGCCAAAATAATCTATTAAGAATAGTAGGAACTTTCTTCAGGCTGAGTGGCCGTAGTCTTGTGAGCGATCTTTGACCTTAAATTAATTATCTAGATATAGGTACAAACTTTATATTGTGATCACATTTTTCAATTTCTATCACCTTTTTCACTATAAACAAATATTTGAACGTCTGTTATTGAAGTCGGTTGATCAAAATTGTTTTCTTTTTCATACTAAAGTAAAAATCTACCATAAATAATAAAAATTATTCTTTTTGTAATATCATAGCGCAAAGGTGTTAAGTTCCTAACCATTTACTGACACTCCACTATATGAATAAATTAATATTCCAATACAGTTTTGTACTTTGATTTAGTTGTCCAAAAAGAATTGAGCTTATTTTGCAATATTTCGTAACAAATTTTTAGATAGGTACCTATAGGTAGGATTTTTCATCACATAAATATGCGAAACTTACTATTATACAAAGAACGTGGAATGAAGTGGAGCGTAAAAATATGTTAATAACTTAAGTGCTTATTATACTTTTTTGGTGTTGAATATTTAACGTCCTTAATAATAATACAATTTTTTCAATATTAACATAAAACAGGATGGATGGGTGAACAAGAAACTTTTTATCACATTGCAAGTTAAACAATTACATTTTTACAGAGTAACATATCAAAATCATGTATAATGCAAATTGTATTGATTTAAACCAGCTATGAAAAAAGCTATTTTGAAATTATTATATATTCTAAAGTTGAATAGTTCTATTTGCAGTTTAAAATATCTCAATTATTAGATAAAAGAAAGCCTATATATTCTATTATTTACGATAGAAACGGAGATTTATTAGCTATAGTATTGTGTAGGTACTAATTGTATATAAAATACTTTTGTATACCACCTTTTCGGCACTTGACTGTTCGTCAGCTGATTTTCGGGATTTCAACTCCAAATTATCGGGTCACCGCAAAAGATTAGGTATTTACATTCAACTCCCGTGAGAGTACTTCATTAAAATGGGTTCTGGTACTACAATATGAACTTCCATCAAGAACTTATCATTGATATTCAAAAATATTGTGTTAGGTAATTAGCCCGATAACTGCGTTTTTTTTTGTTAAATAATGAAAACTATTCTAAAAGGTATAATATGTTTATTTGTTACTATTATTCTTCTAGGAACCGCGCATTATTTTTTGGAAAGAAAATGTCTGATGGGGTTATAAGATAGCTCAAATCAAAATAAGAAAATCGATGAATTCATAACACAAAATGTAATATGAATGATATTCAACAATATGCAAAAGTACCTACATACAAAGATAAATTTGTAGTAGGTGTGTTAATGTTGATGAAACTATTTAAGTTGATTAAAATACTTACAATATTCTCATGTGTATATTTGCGATATTCTATTTTATCAAATTGTACCTATTCTCCTAGCAATTGTATTGTACTCAAAGTTTCTTTGTGAGAAGGTACACGAGCAGCTAGTGGCTGAATGAAATAAAAATACTTGTATAGAAGCCGCAATAGTTTTATTATATCTCGTTATTTTAAAATTTAATGTGTAGAATAAATGGTACCTAGTCCGTGTCAGTAAACTGTTACATTAAAATGTATTATTACATTCAAAGACAAGGAAATAGCTATTTTTAAAGTTAAATACAAATATTTTGAGACAGAGGGCATTTCTCTCATGTCTCAGGAGGACTCGGCTTCACCCATTGATGTAGTAGGAAGTCAGTTAATCAATTACCGTGCATTTTTTTAAATTTTATTTATTTAATTTTGTATGAAATAACATTTCCCTTGGTGGATAGTTAATTTGATAGATAATTTGTAAAGCGCCGTTTACTCATGACATTACCTCAAGGGCGAGGAATACCGCGTATATCACCCGAAACTCACAGTAAAAAGCGAGTTACGTTTGGGAGGTATTTTCCTTTGGGAGGGTTTAATGTTTTCATATCATTTCGCATCGTCAAATAACATGTTTCTAGGCACCTCACTTTTGCCTTCTGTTACTCATCAATTTGTATATATATCATTTACTTATTCGATATAATTTTTCTTTTATTACTTGTGTTATTCTTGTCCTGTTTTGTGTCTTTTTACTAAATTGTTATTATTTTATACTTAATTAAACAAACACACCTTCTTTCAAAAGGGATTTGAAAAGAGAATGTAGCTTAAAAAATACACAATGGCGGTTTTAATTTAGTTTGAATATGCAGATTAATAGTATTTTAAAATTCCTGAGATATCCGGGTGAAGGTGGGTCTTTCTTCAATGTATGGATTGAAATTTGATAGTCACAATACAAATGAAGCTTTGTAATGTAAGAAAAACATAATAAGTTTTAATGTTTAATTATTTTAGTACTGTAATATACATTTTATATTATCTTAATATCTGATTTTCATGATATAATTAGTGACCTGATTAGCATATTATTTTTAACTATTAATTTTAATGGTTTTAGTATTGGCCAGTGCTTTTTATTATTTACAATTAAATAATATTATTTGTCAACCATGTGTTCGTCATGCACTTTGTTAATTCACGAGACCTTGATTGTTTTATTCATCGATCATTTTTTTTATTTATTTATTCATATTTTTTTTAGATATAACAAATACATATAAATAAAACATTAAATTTCAATGACTCAACTTTAAAAAGAGACAATCTCGTGTTTTGAAGAGAGTAACAGATTAAAAAAAAATTGAATTGCTTACTTATACAAAACTAATACAGTTTTTAATCACTGAATGTATCAATCGTGGTGAAATAATATAAATACGTTAATGCTGGATTTTCTATTTTGATTCAAATGTATTTATATACATATATGTGACTTCAAAGGAACGTGGAACAACGAACTGAATATATTACTATATTCTTAGGTATACATAAGTTTGTACTCTATGTAAATTACATAATATTGCATTCGACTCGTGTAGTAAAACACTTGTAGTAACCATGAATGTATACATGTATATTATATGTATGTGCCTATTAATTTGATTTGATATTAACTATACTCATACTATGTGTTAGTGAATGATTGTAATATTCCTCGCTTATGTTCTCAGTATAATGATAATAATAATAAAGCTTGTTATTGGATACGGTAATGAAGAAATTATTATCTATTAGAGTATAGCTACAACAGTAAAGCCACATTATTATTAGTTTCTATATTAGACCTACCATCCTTGAAGCTGAGACATAAATATAGTATTGTACATATATATCTACCTACTGTCTACCGTTAAATTGATATGTGCGGAGCTCGTACTTATTGTTATTATTACTAGTGACGAAACGGATAGTTATATAACTACCTATATACAGGATTGCGGGTATCCGGCAAACACTTACTAAATCAATGGCTTATAAAGACGAGCTTAATTTACTTTCATTGAGTATATCAGCATTAATTTAACAAAACAAATAATATTTAATTGCATTTTATTACCAATGAGTAGGTATATAATAACACTGAGGGCCATCGAGTTACATTGAATAATTAATAATGATATATTTTGTTATTAGGTTTAAACACCATTGAGATTGGAGTTTGAATGGTAGGTAAGTACGTGATTGGATTTATGTTGATGTAATGTATATATAAAAACCATGAATAGTCAAATATTCGAGATGTGGTTGCACAAAAATAAAACATTTACCCACCATCGAAGGCACTGGTCACCAACTTGGAAGTGTTGATAAGAGCAAGTTGCAATAGATTTTTGCTGATCAATACTTGATCCCCAAGATTGCATACTTGGGTCATATTTTGCGAGGGAATTAATGTGAAATCCTCCAACTCATAATAATGGGAAAGATAGCAGGATCACTTGGTCCAATATCTTTCCGAAATCTACCGATATATGTATAAATATTATATATTTATTTATTTCACACATTTAACGGCATAAAAGCCTTTTTTACAATGACTCTTATGTAAGTAATACATGCAAATAATTTCCATACAATGCACATAAAGCAACAAAAACAGTCAGGAAAAAATATTGTGTATAAGAAACTGAATAACAACCAGTGAAGCTGTTTGCAATACAATAGTCAAATCTTTGTATTTCATGTGTATCTTGGAAATAAAAATAAATATGAAATGATTCTCACCAGCCTATGTTTATACTGGAGATTATGAATTAGGTCCGTGAAATTGTCACGTCACAATTTCGATATGGGCGAGGGAAAGTAAACTATTGATTGACACTTTTATAGCTAGATATCCTGCCACTGCCAAGGCCAAGGCTTACATATTTTAAAATGAGTCACTCTTTGAGAGTGTTTTTATTATTAGCAATTAAATCTTATGATTGGTTGATGCATTCAAATGCGAATAAATTAAATAACGGTAGTTTTCAAACAGTATAGGTACATATACTCGTATATACTTAAATAGGTAGTTCGTATTTAGAAAAACGCCAGTTTCATGAAAAATCTACTTTGAAATCAATGACTGTCCAGTATTTGAATGAATATGGAACTACTATACGACCAAGATTTACTATTCGGATTATTGTCGAATATCTGTTTCATCTTTAATTATTGCTCGTAGCATAATGAGTCGTATGTTTGTATCTGCATCATTTATACAACCACACAACGTAACATATTATGTACAGTACAATGGAGTAGTTGTGCTTTACATTAAGACGGAAGCTCAAATACAAATCTTGAGATTGAAGTCTGATATAAACTACATAGAACAAAATAATAAGTAAATTTTGGAAATTTGTCAGATCAAAGTGGAATTGTTATTTGGAAAGTTTAGAATGACCAGACAAATTTTAAAAGACTAATGGATTATCAACAAAATCTCGTTCATTTAGTGTGTACGGTATCTTCTAAATGTGGGATAGCAGATTGAGTGCATGATATAAAAATGTTCGGGAATTGTCCTGGGAGTTGTGCCAATAAAAAGTAAATGCCACAACTATCATATATAAAATCTGCGATATTTTGATTATTAGTACCTACTTGGAGTTTATTAACAATTTTTAAAAGAAGTACATTAAAACTCAAGCTGCGCAGAGCCTCTAACAATTAGTGAGTCTCCCGCTCTTTTCTGTACGTTTTCGAGTTTTCTGTAAAATGCAGATATTTTAAAACATCATGAACAAGACATTCAACATCTTCGGTTTAGCAATGAGGTAGGTACTACCCATCTCGAATCTCTAATTTTTTAAATTGGTACGGTGAGGTCAAATTTACATTCAGTTGGTTTATGGACTTTTTTGTTTGTGGGATATGCCGTGGTGGTATACATATTGAGGTTCAAACTTTTATTGGCAATTTTAAGTAAATATTCTTCTATTATAGTATGCCAATCTTCAAAGATAGCATAACTTAAATATCAAATAAAATCTTTCATTCAAATCGCATGGATATTTACAGGAAGAGTTTTATACTGATACCTGTACTCCTTTACTTCAATACATTGAAATTTCAATATATATGTATAACACGCTATGTATTATTAAATAAATATACATTTATACTGTATGTATCTGTATATATGCAGTCTGATTACTCCCAAGGAACACAAAGCGATCACATACAAAAACTTTAATCAATGAGGGAGAGATGTAGTACTTCCACAATATTATTATTATGTTTTCTTTATACAAAATATTATTTGTCGTCAATAGGCTTCCTTTGTAATACGTATTTTATGATATTAAATTGTTATGAATAATAAATACAAGAAACAAAATACTATACATTAAATCTAAATTGTCCATGAATCGGATATCGGATATATATGATATTTTTTTTCGGATTTTCGGATATTTTATAATAAATCTTTACTCCACAAAAATAGCATACAATCTTCTCCGTAAGTTTTCCGAACACCTAATTTTGTGCAATGGGCGAGTTTATATAGGATAGAGTTAAAAAAAAGTTTTCCTTTAAAATGTAAGATAACGTGTTTTATAGTAAGTGAGCGAGGGAAAATGTTTAGTCCATATTAAAAAGAATTTTCAGGTTAACTTTGATTTATCTTTTTCTATAAATCAGCAACCCGGAATCCGGGGGTAAAAGATCAACTGAGTGCATTCTTCAATTTATTCACTGTGTGGTAGAATTCCATAGCAAAATAAATAAAACAAATGTTTTATTCTACTATTTGTTTATCTCATTGGGATTGACAATGCCCTAATAAGACGAAAGATGTCTCTTTCGTCAAATAAATAAATAGTAGAATAAAACAAATGTTTTATTCTACTATTTGTTTATCTCATTGGGATTGACAATGCCCTAATAAGACGAAAGATGTCTCTTTGGTCAAATAAATAAATAGTAGAATAAAACATTTGTTTTATTTATTTGCATTCTTCAAGATGTATTCGAGAGCACAAGACAGTTAAGCAGACTAAACAAGCTATAAAATAACCATTTACTGAGATTTGGAGGAGCTAATTGCTAATGACGGCTTGCATTTCACTACCCACTTCCTTTCCACTATTCCATTACCCATGGCTTGGATATCCAATACTCTTGCTGCATAGACAAACTTGCATAGCTTTTTTTTAAATATGATAAAATTTAAATAGCTACTCAGATAGTAAAACTGAGTTTAACATCGCAGCATTGACACCGGATATCATTTCATATCTATTCTATGTACAATGTACATATTTCTCGTATCATTATATTTTGAAATAACAATACAAAAAAAAATTGTTGTAAAGATTTTATTTTCAATTACCACACTAAATCTTACTTAATAGACAGTCTCAGTTTTGAATATATTATTTTTATATCTTAAGAAGACCCGAGGTTGATTAAGGAAACTTTTTGACAACACAGAAAAAAATTGGAAACACCTACGTGGCATGATATTGATATTTATCACACATATGGGAGGAGGTGTAGTGATGGAAGAGCACCGTTTATGTTCATCTAAATCTTATATTTAATTTATTATCATGCTTAGATAAAGTTCATAAAATTCTTGAAAACTCTGGTCGAAAAGTTATTAGATTTATTTTTGATGATAAAAGAGTCTTATATGTTAAATCAAAATGAAATTGTCTTCCACACCCGAGGCTAACTGCGATCTACTATGATCTAACACGAGGATTATGGATAACCTTGGAAGCAAAAAATAATGATGTGTGATTAATTCTGAAGTTCATTTTGCAGCATTGTTTTATTTTCTCATTACTGTTTTTATGTCTACGATGAAAGAGGATTGAAATTTTTCCAATTACTTATAACTAGACACATGAATTTTTCAGTGTTAGTTTTTTGGAAAATCGTTATTTTATAGAAAAGCGGTGATATTTGTTATGGGTAAATGGTTTTATTCTTAAGAAATCGGCGTTATTTTTTCTAGTAAAATAGTGTTATTTCTAAAAAATGTATGTGTTTTTTTACAATGAAATAGAATTAAGAGAAAACAACCCAAGATTTAAAATGGCAAGTTCTATTTGCACTTACAAGCAAATGGAACAATGTCATCCTAAATCCTTGAATTTTGATTTTAAAAACGTTTATTTTTAAAAAAAAAATACAGCCAAAGCGAGGTTAAAAACCCTATTGTTCAGGAGGTGCTATATGATTCTTTAATGGGCCCTTGCGGTGGTTTTTCCACAAAACGGCGCATCTTAAAAAAGGTGTCTAGTTATTATTAGTGCAGTAAAAGTTTGAAAATGAAATTTTAGAATATGTAACGATACAATATTTTGATAATATTTTGTTTTTTTTTGAAAATGTCGTAAAGAGTCAAATTTCAGTGCTTTTTTTAGAACGTGAAAATTCGCGTTATTCATGAAAAAAGTGCGAAATCGTGAATAAAATCGGATAAATCGCTCTGGAGAAAAATTCAGGTCTCTACTAATAACACAAAAAAATAAAATATTAAGAAATACCTAAACAAAAAGAAAACAATTATTCAACAATAACATTACGGTGTATCCCACAAGTGGGGAAGCCAGTGGTATAACTGTATGCAATAAAGATGAATATTTTTCTCTCAGTATCAATAAAAAATAAGACACCCAGAATGGGCTACACGCAACATCGCTGAATTGTAGCTGTAAGTTTTATTATAATTGATTTTACGCCTGTATTTTACAGGACACTCATAACAGAAAAGAGTAGAATGCTAATTTATTACTGGGTTCAAAATATAAAAAAAAACTGTGTAATTTAACACGAAAAAATGAAGTTAAAAGTTGTTTTCTATCAACTTCATATTTTGAATTGTGAAATAAAGCTTTCGTAAAATATCTCCATTTTAGTTTTTGCTCTTAAACACTGTTTTGGGAACGCAAGGTAGAAACAGGTCAAATGATTCTACGGCAGTGAAGTCATTTCATACCATGACTTTAATAGCACTTTGATCTCATCGTCATAGACGAATGATGTATTGTAAAAAGGGCTATGCAGGTTATTTGAAGCCTTTGGGAGAATAATTCTATTCTTGATAAACTAACAAAATATTTTTAGAAAAATATTTATAGGAGAGTTTATAAATTATCTCACCAGCTTGTTTTTCTGCGTCTCCAAGTCTAAGTCCTGTTAGCGTTGCAGGAGTACTCCGTCCTTTGGCATTAACAGCAAACACTTCCAATCGGAGAGAGCTTCCTGGAGTCACATCATTGGTGAAGGGTTCTCCTAAAGCTTCCACAGCTTCTAATGGCCAGGGAAATATTGCAACTTCACTAGTCATGTTGAAGCTAAAAAAAATATGAAAAATAAATTATTACACATTTGGTAAAAGAAATAGTACTATATATTTATAACAAAGTGTTTTTATTAGAATTATAGTGGAGGATTTTGAATGTATTATATTTCTTTAGAGTGCTGGTGATAAATTTATGATAATTTGTATAATTTATATCCACAAATTTGACATTCGTTATTTTAATAAATCAAAAAAATTCAAATTTTATACAATACTAACGGTAGCTACCGGAAAGAGTATTTGTTGAGAAATAACACTCTTTCTTTTTAAAATACATTTTCACTAACTAAAACTTCTTATATAATATCCAGATTGAGAGAAGAGTTATTCAATAAATCTGGATATTATAACAATAATTGCTATTTGTACAAGTAAAAAATGTTTAATGTGAATAATGTATGAAAGATAGATGAATAATATGTTTGGTATTCTCTTTGTAGAGCAGTTTTCAGTAAGACGAACTTTACAATAGAGCCATGCCTGAGGATACAAAATACAAAGATGTTTTTAGATGTGTAAGGAGATCATACCATCGGATATTTATATAAATATAAAGAAAGAGTCGAACGGAAGCTTGGCTACCAATAATTTATTGTAATTGTATCATGAATTTGAAAATAGGTGTGTTTTATATGACGTTTTATCATACAAAATATTCGACAACACTGAAAATATTGCGAATTATTTTTAATAGTATGTAGGTAATTTAAGAATGAACAGTATATCTATATACATAAAAATGAGTTGACCAAGTATGTTCCGGGTTCCCCCATGACTTGAGAACGGCTGAACTGAATTGGCTGATTCTTTATTGTTGTTTTCGTCATTATCAGGAAACGGTTAGCATGAAAGAAAGTTTTTAGAAAATCTAACGGAAAAGTCGGAAATTTGGATTGTATTTTTGTATGAAAGTAACGTTTGTTGTGTTGCCATAACGAAATTAAAAAAAAATGTTTTATCTACATCAACGACTTTTTTTGTGTTCAAAAAACAAAATGGATAATTATACAAAATCAACGATGAAGTTTTTTCATAGATTGGCCTATTTATAGACTAATTTTTGCATGGATTTTGAAATTAGAATCGTTACCCATACAATTTAACATCTGTGGTTCTGAAATTTCAATTTTGAAAAAATCATGGGATGATTTTCATAAATTTAAAATGAATAGGTAGGTATCTACCTTCAAAAAATAAATTAGTACCTACATAATTATATAACGTACAGCAGATAATTTATAAACAAATGTGAGTTAAATATAATTGTTCAACATAAATGAATTAAAAATTGAAAATAATATTAATCACTCATTGTGAGGTGGTACGAAGTTCGCTGGGTCAGCTAGTAATGAATAAATAAATAAATAATTTTACAAAATATTTACTAAGTATATTTTTAAAAATATTGGGATTTTTGACACAGCAAAACGGAAATTATATTTTTGTTTTGAAATATCTAAAAACTAATGTCCAAGGGAGTCTGGTTCAGGCATACTTTTGAAGCCATAGAAAAACTGCAATAAAACTATCGATGTGTAATATAAATTTCACCCAACAGAGAGTATTACTGAATGTTCTGGATTAGGAAGCTCGGTAAAAGTGCATGCATGAAAAAAAAATACAATTCTTCTTCATTCTGTGCCGTGTCAGGTCCCCCCGATGTTGGTGATCAATCCGGTGAAAACCTCCCTGTCCTGTGCTGCTCTGAACAGGTCTATAACTGGACAATATCGCTACACATATCTTGGAGGTGGGATGATATAATGGTTTGAAAAAAATGAGCAATTTGAAATTTAATATAAAAAGATGGTACAAGGATTGCGCAACAAAGGATGAAAATATGACCTCACAAGTTAAAATGCGCCATCTATGCTCAAATGTTGGAAAGAGTTTCTAAAATAATATTAAATTCTTCCCTCTATACATTCGAGCTTGTATGAAGATGGTTGCTTTCGATGTTGTTTCCATTGAACTGCAACAGATGTCTTGCCAGTTTGAAAGCACAAAAATTGTATGAAACCGTATAAAACTTGATTTCAAGAGTGGAAAAATATTGAGTTGTAACGTATATACAACTTTCCAAAATTTCAAGTCATGTGATAAGCATGACACAGAGGAATTGGGAATGTTACCTAGGTTTAAAGAGTACTCTTAACCAAGCCTAAGTCGATTCATAAGCGTCGAAACTCTGTGTTAACTCCTTAAGGAAGTTCACATATGTATGTGTATCATATACGACATACCTACCTAGTTAATACCTATTCAAATAGCTTGACTATGGATGAGTGTGATCAGTTGGAATGATTTATCTGTAGTAGTTCAAAATATGTTTGATATAAAAAGATATTAGAGTTAAATGGTTTTAGAAATAATTTCTTCCGTATTCGTTTTCGTTATTATTTTATATTAAAAACTGTTGGATACATGAGATGTAATGATATAATGATTGATATTTTGCTTCCTTTCCCATTTATTTAATGAAGAAAATTAATCAGATATTTGAGTATAAATATAATGGTTAATCGATTTTATAAAATAAAAAAAAAAACTAACCTCATAATGGCTAAGAGCACGTGCCCTGATCAATTTTGAGGGTACAAAAGCATAATATTATAAAATAATGATTGATATTTATTTCTATTGGATATTAAAATATAATACAGTCGTAAAGAATAAAACGTACTATCGATAAAACGAAAAACGTTATTGTTAAAGTGTTCACGATACGAAATGCACATGAATTTTCTCTGACATGGATATCAATTGTCAGATATATCTATTGAGAAAACCTAATGCATATCTGACCTGAAGGGAGAAACGAACAGTTTCTACTGATATGAGGGTTCAAAATATGAGATTAAGAATGAAATATGATCGGAATTTATTGAATTCAGAAGAATGATAAGTTGTACTGGCATGAATTTCAACAACGCCAAGGTAATGTACAAAGTAAATGAATATGTTCTCCTACGAACAGATTTAAATAAGTTCATGATGTTATATTTATCAAATAAATCTAGCAATAGTTTTATTACGAGTGAAATGCGAGAATAATATTAAGTTTGTATCAGAATAATGATAAGGTATTGATACATTTTATCCCATATTCATGTCCACTTTGGGGTAGGAATTCGTATAAAGAATAAGATTTTTGAGATTATTTATCAGTACCTATATTTTATTATTATTTATACATTGCTTTAAAATGGATTACATATCTATGTTGTTTACATCAATGTTAGCAATGGAAACGCTGCTTTAGAATTTGATTAGAGATAATTAAAAATACACCTAAGAATTTTTTTACTACTGTCATTGACAATATTAGGTCCTTACATATGAAATTGGCGTTTGGCGAACTGGCAACTTTGATTCAAAATATGTGGCGTTCGGCTAGGAATTCAAAATTCAAATTTATTTCAAATTTAAGACCATGTATTTCTGTGTTCGAATTACGAAATTTATTTGTTATCGCGTCATTTGTTTTTCTTTCACATCGTTCTGTTCACAATATGGAGAACTTAAAATATCGCAATATTTACGAATATGAGTTTCACCTCGGCACTAGTGCTGCAGAAACGGCTCGTAGGATTAAAAATGCGTATGGGGAAGCTACTGCAAAAGAAAATACGGTACGTTATTGGTTCCAACGTTTCCGTTCTGGAAATTTTGACCTACAGAACAAGCCTCGTGGACGGCCGGAGACACAAGTTGATAACGAAGAATTAAAAGCAATTGTGGAAGCAGATCCATCGCAAACCACGTCAGAGTTAGCGGCAGGCTTCGGTGTGAGTGATAAAACCATTTTGATTCACTTGAAACAAATTGGAAAAGTGAAAAAACTTGAAAAATGGGTACCGCATGAATTGGTACTGCTGCTTCAGGACAACGCTCGACCACATACGGCACGTTTGACGACCGCAAAACTACGGGAGCTGCGACTGGAATGTCTTCGACACCCACCATACTCCCCGGACCTTGCTCCAACTGATTACCATTTTTTTCGGAATTTGGACAACTTCATGCAAGGAAAAAAATTCAATTCTCACGAGGCTGTCCAAACGGCCTTCAAAGATTTTATTGATTCTCGCTCACACACTTTTTTTAGTAAAGGAATCAATGAACTACCTTCGAGATGGCAAAAGTGCATAGATAGCCATGGTACATACTTTGACTAAATAAAAAAATAGTTTCATAAAAAAAAATCGTTTTCATTTCTGCCATATGAAACGCCAATTTCATATGTAAGGACCTAATATTATTAGGTATGTTAATTGGAATCGAATATCATTCTTATAGACAAATTCATATAATACAAAATTATACACTAATAATAAAAAAAATGTAATTTATTTGGAAATATACTAAAGGAGAAGTCAATTTTTTATACATTAAAACAGAATATAGAACCGTTTTAAAGGGAGACGTCTATAATTTGCGTCGGTTGTTGGGCACGTGTAGTTATACAGGGAGCCTGAAGAAATAAATTAAGGATTTAATGTTTTAGTAATGTCATTAGCAAGGCTCTCCAGAAAATATAGGACCCAATTACGAAATCAAACATAATACACTAATGTCAATTTAATGTTAATCAGTTGATTACAAACTCTCCTTAGGACATAATTATTGTATCCAATTTAGATGAAATGCCCAGTAAACAAACAGTAAATGTTATCTTGGTACTGTGGAATTAATCCCGTAATTTTCTCCAGCCAGGATGTATTTGATGTTCCATATGACATTGAGAAATGTATCAAATATCACATAAAGAATACCCTTTAATGTATATCACTTGATATGCCATTACGGCCGGCGGCGGGAGAGTGATTATCTCATATTGTTATTACACAAGGGTTAGGACATGCTATTATTATTGTTATTATTATAATATGAGTATTATTCCTTTAATAACACTTAAGATTTTTATCGGAAATGAGTATTTCCATTTTTACTACCTACAAAATTACTCTCCACACTCACTTTTCAGGCGCAGAAATCCAATTTTCATTATGTAAGTAGATACTTAGTTAACATTTAATTAAAATTCATTCTAGCATGAACAGTTTTATTGTTACTCAAAAGGGATAAAATCTGCTATTTCAAGTGGTCCAATTCAGTTTCATCCTGTTATTATCTCTTACCAGAACACTTTAACTTATAAAATTACTAGCTGGCCCGGCGAACTTCGTACCGCCTAAGAATCAATGAACGATTTCATAAATACATCTTCTTCCCCTTGTCCTAGTTCGGTCGGGGGCCCATTGCCCCTAAGTATCTCCTCCAGAGATAACTGTCCACCGATGCTTCCAGAACCTCTGGCCACTCCAAACCAAGCCTTTCAACACATGTTCGACACCTGCCCTATCTTCTGCCCTCTCCCACTGACTTTATGAATGATTAATATTATTAATCTCTTTACAAACTCCCGTAATTGTCAAAGTGTGTCATCGAAGGTATAGTGTAAAAAAATATAATTCATTTGGAACTTTCGCAGTTTAGCGGCCCCACCCGTTGTCGAGTACTTTTTTCCATGTAAATGTAATATTTTCGAAACTTGAGGAAATTGTTGCCATATGGTGAATTATTTTTTGGTCACCAAATTTTTGGAAAATTCTTTTATAGGAAAAAAAAAATCGCAACTATGAAACTTGAGCGGCCCCACCCGTTGTCGAGTAATATGTACGGAATTTTAGGAAATTAATTTTCGAAGTGGATTTTTTTTGCCGGCAAATTAAAATAATTCTACATATGGCAACAATTTCCTCAAGTTTCAGAAATATTACCTTTTCTATGGAAAAAAAGTACTCGACAACGGGTGGGGCAGCTAAACTGCGAAAGTAACATTCATTTTTTTTTACATAGACAATTCACACACATCGAGCTAGTCCCAAACTTAGATGAATCTTGATTATGGGTACTAACGCGACGATACACACATATACAATGCACTATATACATATATATGTAACACCCAGACCCAGGACAATTTGAAATAATAATAATAATCGGACTATTTATATGTGGCGCCGTTTAATGATCCGTGACCATCTCAAGGGCGCCGTGACTTCTCCCGAACAGTAGTGTTTTCAGCTTGGTTCTAAATGTCATTGGTTCTAAATGTCATTGAATCGAACCCGGGACCTCGTGACTCAAAGGAAAGAGCTCCGCGCCACACCGGCCGACATGAACAATTTATGTTGAACAATTATACTTAACTCAGATTTGTTTATAAATTATCTGCAGTACGTAATATAATTATGTAGGTACTAATTTTTTTTCAGGTAGATTTTACCTATTCATTTAAAATTTATAAAAATTCTTTCCATGATTTTTTAAAAATTGAAATATCAGAACTACAGATGTTAAATTGTATGGATAACGATTCTAATTTGAGAATGTATAGAAAAATTATCATATAAATAGGCCAATCTATAAAAAAAACTTCATTGTTGATTTTGTATAATTCTCCATATTGCATTTTTTATTGAAATTAAAAATGTATGGCGTAAATAATTTTCTTCGTAATTTTTCTTCTCTGTCTGCAAATTTCACTACACAATCTTGCATCAGAACTACCTACAGGAACACATTCTTATTTTCATCTTTAATAGCACAATTTTTGGTTCAATAATAATTTTCCATCTGCAAAAAATAAAATACAATTTCAAATATAATCCGTGCACGTCCACATTTATGTGACAGAAGATCTATCGATACATAAATATTAGTCGAATAATTCGGTAGTTACATGGCAATAGGTTGTATCTCGCATTTTTTGCGTTTTCAAGTTTGTTCCATAAAATGCTCAAAATAGTGTAATATTTGATGTGGCAAAAGGATATGTCTCTTTATAGTCAGAATAAAGAGAGAAAAGACGTAACTTATTGACATGTAGAAAGATTGTTTTCATCAACATGGCAAAAAAACTCAAATATTTTTAAACTGCAAGAGATTATTTAGTGAATGTTACATACATCTTGTAGAAGAAATTATTAAGAGAATGTTACATATATCTTGTAGAAATAATAATTACCTTCATTTTGATATATAATGCTCGAAATTTGGCTGAAATATCTCTTTTGCAAACTTTGTTTTTGCTCTCCTGTAAAATTATGTTTTAGTGAGATACAACCTATTGCCATGTAACTACCGAATTATAGTAAACAAATATTAGTACACATTTCGTTCATATTAGTTATAGTAATTTGGTTCTTAATATAGCAGAACCTACAGATTATTTTAGCACAATGCAACAGGCGACGTGGGGGCGCTAATAGCGCCATAACTCTCCATATTGTTTTTATTTTTGAAATTAAAAATGTATGGCGTAAATAATTTTCTTCATATTGTTTCTTCCCGTGAATTTGTAAGATGTTTTAATAGCCTATAGTTTATTCCGGGCGGAGAAGAATCCAACAAATCAGAGATCATTCAAATCGGTACAGCCATTCTTGAGTTATAAGTGTTGTAACACACACGACTTCCTTTTATATATTAGATTGCAACGTCTCACTGGTGTTATATTCTACTACTACTACTACTACTACTACACTGTTCTACTTCCACTTCATAATACCTACTACTATTGTCTACATTTTCACCCTCAGATGCATGAATATAATGAATTTCAATTACAAATTATAAGAAAAATACGCGACGGGCATAAAACAAACATTTTATTATTAAGGATGTTTAATATTAATTAAGTTAGGTAGGTAGGTACATTAAGAACAATATGGCATACAGCCTATTGTCTTGTAAAACGTCTGTTTTCAATTTTCGTCTCATTATCATTTATATTACAAATTAATCCTAAATTTTAAGGAACATCATTGATAAAATACGCATAAATAGACCGTGTTACTCCGGTACCTTTTCTCAAGACTTATCTTATTGTATTACCAACTGCGAGAATTTCAAAGATTAGGTATATTAAATAAGTATTCAATTATACAAGTACATTGCTATTTTAGTTACTGATTATTAAAATAGCCTGAATTGAAAAAATATAATCTAAAGAAAATTTCCACTATGAATAAAAGTTTTAAGGTTGAATAGAAGTATTACAAGTTGCATTTGTTATCTTAACATAAGAAAAATGTATGATGAAATAAGAATAGTCAAGGTTTTTCTTTGTTATTTAGTCAATTATTTTTAAAAATAACCACTAATATATGATGTACTATTTTTTTATTATTTTTTAAAAATTGTTTTAATTTATTGTATTCAATTGTTCATGTAAAATTGTATTTTTTTGGTATTGCCCTAGAACAGACCTTAGTCCAGTGGGGCAATATATTACATGTTGTTCTTTTGTTTGTTTGTATTTACTGGTTTGGAATAAATGAGTAAAAAATCACACATTGTTATATATTTTATTTAGAGTTGCCTGAACTTTAATATTTTTTATTAACATATTCTAAGTTGTAAGCTAAGGAACGAAACGTTTATGCACGAAAATGATGTGCTACATGAAGACATTTCTATAAAGGAACAAGAAGTAACAGTATCGATTTGTCCTGAAGGCGGAATAAATGTTGTAATAAAGGTGTTCAGTACACGTCCTACCCATTAGGTGAGACATAGAGAGTGGTGTATAGGGTACTTAACCTAATATGCCAAGCAGTTAACATGAAAATTTATTTCCAAATATTGTAGACACCGTAACGTTGCTAAATATCCCATATTCAGACGTACATACATGCCTACACACATAACCATCCCAGCCAGCAAGTATGTTCTCATAATGGAACCGTCTTGGTGTCGCTAACATAATTACGATGTCGCATAAACACTACTCAATATTGGTTACACAATTCTCAATTAATATTCATACATCAACACAAGACACGGTTGTGTATTCTAAAAAATGATTAATGATAAGTATTCGAAAGTGATTGATTTTAAAAATGATTGAGGGCTATTTTCAAATAAACCATCGGTATACACCTACTACAGTTACAATATATTACCTACAACAACGACTACTCCCACACCCGTTATATTTAACAATTTTATTGATTGAGCAAGGATTTCAAACAATGTTTTACGTTTAATAAGTGAACAAGATAATAGCAATGTCGCGGTATATCTAATTTAAGATAATCAACTATATGCAGATATATGTAAGTGTTCAACTTGAAACTGTGTCGTATGGAATAAATTTGAAATATCGTAACTTTACTACAAGTACAAAGTATTGCAGAAACTTTAATATCTGTATAGGTAGGTTGTACATTTGCTAGTGCTTTTATCGTGCACGTAATATACGTATTTTCTACAGAAATGTATGCAAAGATGTAACATTTTACGCAAATAATATATTTTAACTTGAGTTAGAACAAATTATTACAATTTAAAGTTTCTTTCTACTGTTTATGAAACGATGTAACTACGAATATACAGTATGACGGTACGGCGGCATGTACGTGGAACAAACACTCCCATACAATATTGCTCATCACTTTCAAAATATGCTTATATTAAAATACCTACATATTATATATGTAATATATGGGCTTCAAACTTAATATGAATTTTTAATTTGTGTACACTTATAAATAGGGCGATATATTGATACCATTTTTTGTTTGCATTGTTTGTTTCTATGCATATATTTTGTCTGTAGTGTGCTGTTGATATGAAATAAATAAATATATGTTTGTTCTAAGAATGTCAATGTATTACAAACTTCTTCTATGTGTTTTCATTACAGGCGTTTAAAAAACTTTTATGAACATATTCAGTGGCATCATTTTACGATTGTTTTAAGATTAAAAAAAAAGATAAAATGATGTTATTTTGCCAAAATGACACGGAATATTGTATTGAAAAATGAATAGTAGTTAGGGGAAATCATTATTCCTTTATTAAATAATTGAACTGAGGAAGCTATTGTGAGCAAGTATTTATATACTATTTGATGATTTGTGCTGCTATATTATTTGTGTATGACGTAAATCGACGTTATATGCAAAGTTAACATTGAATTCGTGTGAGATTTGAGTTAGCTAAGTAAATGAGTTATAATAAAAAGAGTTGATAAGCTTTATTTTAAAGCAAAAATACCATTTTCATATTGTGTTTTATCCATAGTAGAAAATTCATACTATGCAGTTATTTATTGATACAAGGCATAGCTGATATGAAAGCATATATGCATTTGTTCAGGTGCAAGGTAAGTTGGGATACAGTCTTACTATTTTGTAGTGTTTAGGTACGAAGTAAGGGCAGTGTATTGAATGAGGAGTATGTAATGTAGATATTATTAGGCTACTACTAGTTGTATTATGATAAAGTACACAAATGTAGATAATAATATTTACACAGGATGAGGGTTGGATCCACTGTAGACCTCCAACAGGAAGTATTGTGGGAGACCACCATCGTATCCAGCCTCGCAAGATATCTCCCCAGTGTAGTTGCTCAAAGAACAGTTACTCAAAGGTTGTGGTTTACCTGTGAATAATAAAATTATAATATTAGTTCAGGCACGTTTAATATTTAATAATACCTCTAGACAACATGTAAAGTAATGGTCAAATATAATTTTGGATTAAGTATTAAGTAAGTTTTAAGTTAAGTAACCTTTTTGATACATCTGTGGACGGATTACAGTGCAACGCTAATGCTCTTTATGAAAATTCCTTACGCCTTGGCCTCCGTATAAACGCTGGTAAAACGGAGTACATATGTAATATGTAGTACATGCACGAGTGCTCACACCCCACTTATGGTTGGTAATTCCCAGGTATCTCAGGTTAGCAAATTCAGGTACCTGGGAGCAACCATAACGCCAGAGGGTGATCTCCGGTCGGAATTACCAATTCGCATAGGAGCTGCCAGCGGGGCTTTTAATAACATGAACAAAGTTTGGAAGGCGTCTGGACTCAGCATCAGGACAAAATGTCGCTTGTTCAATGCGTGCATCATCCCAATCCTTCTATATGGCTGTGAGTCTTGGCACTTAACCAAGGCTCAAGAGCGGAAGATACTAAGCTTTGAAAACATGTGTCTTAGAAGGATTTTGGATGTCAAATGGTATGAATATGTTACAAATGATGCTGTGCGCCGGCGCACCCAGCAGAGACCTGAGGCCTGAGTCAACAACACACTGCAGTCTGCACCCGAACGCTAACGGAGCGGGAACGTGAGACGAAAGTGTGTTGTTGACTCAGGCCTCTGTAATCTCCGTAATACAGGAGAGACGGTGGTCCTGGCTGGGACATGTTTTGAGAATGCCTAATGATAGTTGGCCAAAAAGTGCACTGTTCTTCCGTCCGCAGGGGTTCCGTCGGCCCGGGCGTCCCTCTTTCACAATACACCGTTCCTATGACAACGATATCAGAGCGCAAGGAATGTCGTGGAAAGAGGTGACGCAATTGGCACAGAAAGGCTCTGAATGGAGGAGGCTGGTTTCTGCCCTATGCTCCCGAGAGGAGCGTTGAGAGCGATGATGATGATGATTAAGTAAGTATTTGGATTGACAATGAAATTAATGTTTCATCATTTTTCAATGCAAAAATATCTTCAACATCTTTTTCACTGTGAAATATTATACATTTAAGTAAAAGAAACAGTAGAGTTACACTACATGTGGCCCTAATCTTAAATCTAAACTATAATATTCTCTTCTTTCGTGAGTGATTTAATAAAATTATATTGCCAAATTTGTTTATAGCACATTTTTTTAATTAAGTATAAAATTGAAGTATATAAATATCTATCCTTAATACTAGTAACTACATAATTTATTTTTCTTTATGTGGTATTCACACGAAACGACATAAAAACCGGACGAATTTGATTGTATAAAAAACAAAACGCTTTGGACGTCATTGACATGAAATGTGTTCAGACAGTTCACTGAAATTGCTGCAATCTAAAGGTACGATTTGATTTTGACTTAGTACTAAACTTCTAAAAAGGAGGACGTCGAGGTAATGATTGCGGAGTGTCTTTGATCAAATAATATTTGATATATGATTTCAAGGATAAAACAGCAATTTCGTAAAAATGACAATAAAAAAATGTAGGTACTAGTACGCAACACAAATCAACGGACCAACTGCAAATTGTCAACCACAGATAGATATGGATGCAGCACATATCATCATATAAGAACATGGAGAAACTAGCATAGTTGAGATATCATAGGTTGAAGGTGTGAAACTTGAGACGATATTGTCTTTACTGATTTTCATAGTTTCATATTATTGAAATTCTGCTCCCACTGTCCAAATGGCTGACAATGTATTGGATTCCAGGTAATATATTCTCCGTGTGAAAACACTATAACTGATAATTTAAGCAATATAATTCATATAATGATAATATATCCCGTGGAGCACCCGGTAAAGAATTGGTCTCCCACTCTTCTGCGTAAGTTTTCGAGTGTCCTGTAAAAGGCAGGTGTTCGAAAAAAATAAGACATTTTACATCTTAAATTCAGCGTTGAGGTTTGCCACCCATCCTGAATGTCTTGATTTTATACTGGCACGAAGAGGACAGTTTGTATGTTTCTTACATACAGCTGATCTGCTGGCTACCCCACTTGTGGGATATGCCGTGATGGTATAGTAGTAGTAGTAGTAGTAATAATATATGAAACGAATTAATGTGAATAGGAATAAGCACTATATGTTATCCTTTTATTAATATAACTCTGATGAATTTTCATAATATTATTCCATTATAATCAGACAATAACAGGCATATAAATTTTATGACAGCTATGCTAAAGGGTATGTTTATCTTTTAAGTTAATTGACTATTCACACACATTAAAATATAATATTAGCACAGTATTATGACAGAACGCATTATATGTGTGATATATTATTATTACAAATTATTGTGAGTGTTTTCATTCATTACGCGTTATTGCTATATAAATATACCAACTTAAATATAATGTACTTAATAATAGCAAATTTTCTTTTTAATTTGAATAATTTATTTGTTTTGATGGTTAGTAGTACAAAGATTATGCTTCAGGATTCCAAAACAGAAGTCAGAACTTAAAGCTCGTATCATGTTATGGATGCAAAGTTAATATAAAAAAAACAGCAATAAAGCGAGATCATGATCCAAAATTATTAATTATTTTTAATTAATTATCAATCTTCTTACAAGACTGGAAATTTACATGATTATTTTAAGCCAGAAAGGATTATCATTAATGTGAAAGTAACTGAGATTCCTGAGGTTCATTACTCTCTCTCTCTCTCTCTCTCTCTCTCTCTCTCTCTCTCTCTCTCTCTCTCTCTCTCTCTCTCTCTCTCTCTCTCTCTCTCTCTCTCTCTCTCTCTCTCTCTCTCTCTCTCTCTCTCCCTCTCTCTCTCTCTTGGCTAATCCACTTTCACGGAACAAACACAAAGCATGAATTAAACATGTTTAAATTCAGAAACCATTCACCACGTAAAATAAATCTTCAATAATCAGAAAGTAAGTTTATTTTATTAAAATGTAGGTACCTAAAAATACGAAACTTTTAATTCTTCAGTTGCATTTACATTTATTATTAATTGGTTTGTAGCATATTATTAATGTAACTCTTTGAAAACTTAATGTAATAATTTATAATAATAAAATAAATATAAAAATTTAAGTTTTCAAGTGCACTTTGTGGAATGCAATTTCATAATAATGATGATGGGTATTTAGTCACTCGAAAATAGCGGAATCATATAAAGTTTGAGTTAGTACCTATTATTTTTTAAGATATATCTGGGATTTTGATATAAATCCAAATACATTAATAAAAATTTGTTTTATTTATAATAATTTAAAATTAACTTTCACCAAAGGAAGGAACTTCATGCCAGACACCTCAATGATCTCAACCAATCTTATGTTGACAAATATGGGTCAAACAGGTGGTTGACCATTGGGGAATTGTATGGGGAAACCGAGGGTTTTATGCTAGTAATTCAAGATCAGGTAATAAATACAAAAAATTATCAAAAATATATCATTAAAAATCAAAATATAATTGATGATTCGTGTAGGAAATGTCTGGCCAAACCGGAAACAATACAACACATAGTTTCGGGTTGTTCTCTTCTCGCTCAAACTGAATATACTAATAGACATAATCATGTCGCAAAAATAATACATCAAAATTTAGCAATTAAACATAATCTATTAAACTTCCAAAATGTAATTACAACCCGGAACCGGTTTTAGAAAATCAAAATTACAGGTTCTATTATGATAAAACAATAATAACAGATAGACAAATACATCATAATAGACCCGATTTAGTATTACATGACAAACGTAATAAAATAACGTACCTAATAGACATCGCTGTCCCAAATACACATAATATACAAACAACCGTCGCAGAAAAAATACGTAAATATACAGAACTAGCAGGGGAAATAAAAAATATTTGGCATTCTAGGTCCGTTTATATATGTATCTAATACCTTTAGTCATGTCAGCTACAGGGGTAACTCCGAAATCTTTAATAAATAATTTATAAAAATTAGATTAACCGGTTAATTTGTACATTAAAATTCAAAAATCTATTATAATAAACACTTGTAATATTGTAAAAAAGTTTTTGAACACAGATATTTCAAGCACAATGCTGGTATTTTGAACCCGCGTTCTGAGCCTAATCCTTTGATATCCTGTATATCTGGATAGGTGAATTTTTCCCGGCATTAGACTGTTAAGTTTTTGACCATGACCATGACTGATCATAAGGAGACTTATCTGGTTGTATAATGCTGAGAAGTGTGGATGGTAATTCTGCCGCCGCGTAAAAACTTTCACCAAGAACTGTCGGCTGAAAACAACGACTTAATTATTAATAAATTAATCTGTAATGGTATCAATATAACACCTCTTTGCCTACCCCACCTGGAATACGGCGTGAGGGTATAGTATAGTATATAGTAAAATATTTGTTGCTCATACTTACTTGTAGATTTGTTATTGAATTAAGATTTGAATAAGTAATTGCTTTAAACTGCTTGAATAAGTGAATGAAAGATTTTGAAAACTTCAATGATCAAAGGAAATAAAATATGAATTAACGCAAAAATGTTATTTTAATATGATTGTAATGTTATCATTACTGTATTGCAGTATGGATATTTTGTAAATTTTAATTTTGAAAAAGACTTTAAGCCGTTTAAGAATTAAATAAAAAATATGGCATTCGCATAAAAGAAAAAAAGCATCTATTAATTAAAATCAGTGTATAATTGTATACTGCTCATGGAGATTAATCCACATACCAATTATGTTTTGGAATTGAACGGCTTGGTAACATAAACACATTCAATTGGTCTGTGTGATGCGAAAAATTGCCATCGCAATATTACTAGATTATTATAATAATATAACGTAGATGTTTTATTCGGCAATAAACGTTATCGACATCCAAGCCTTTTGTTTTATTATTTGCTTGTGTTGTCAAATAAAATATAATATATTATTTTAATTACATCATGGATAATAAATACTACCGTTCCATAAAAAATCAAAAAGCAATTTCCAGTTCTATACCTATATAGTTTGTGGTTTATCATTTATGTAGTTATTACGATAAAATAAATACTTTTTATCGACAATAGGTTTTAGTAAAACGAATTCAATTTTCGTCTAATAGTTTTAATTCTCTATGTAATTTAAAAAAGTAGAATCTATATAACTAACGGGGACTCACTAACGGGGTTCAGGAGATATGCTACCAACTTGAATGTTCTTGGTGATTAAGTTTATAGGTTCAATTAATTAAAATACGGTAGTGTGAGTCTGGTTTGCAAGACTTGCATTAGACTTATATTTACTTTATTGCATAATTTTGCATGCTGTAGACACGCCTAATTGGGGGGTTGGCCTGACCAAATCAATGTGCCTTTTCTTCTTCTTTTATGAATGTTTTGTCAACTCCGTGTGTGTCTCTGTTAAATAAATAAATATTCCATAAGTGGGGTAGCCAGTAGAGTACTTGCATGTAACACGCGAGCTCTCTTCTTAATGCATTCAGGATGTGTGGAATATTTCGCCGCTGAATTGAATTGTATTTTTTAAGTCTAATCGAAAGAAATGAGAAAGGCGTCCTACTGCTTACAAATTGGCTCTAGGCTGAAATAAAAATCGCTTTCATGGACGACGTTTACCAATTTTTTCCATTAATCGAGAAATAATAATTTTATTTCAGATTTCCTATTTCAAATGTATCAACAATTGAGTTCTATAACTTTTCGGCTACCAGTTCGACTAAAATAATAAAAAAATAAAAAAAATAAAACACTTATTTATAGTATATCCACTGTGACTTTTTATTAGACACGAGCCGGCTTTCAAGACCTTTCAAGAGCCGGCTCCCTCGCTTTGCTATATTTTCTGAGTTTCGGTATCATTATCGGAAACTCTAGCTCAAGCGAGGATAATCGTCTTCCACGTGGATATCACAGAGACTTTAGGTTTTTACAGATCCCGTTGATTGATGCACGTACGACTCATGATAGGTACGGTAATATCGACTAATATGTATTCAATAACTCAAAACTCTATTTTTTATTATTTCATCATTGTTGTCTATAGTTTATAATATTATGCGAATGAAAACTCAATAGTTTCATATAATAATATTATAATGAAATCAAACTCCACGAACTCATTAAAAGTTATATAAATTAAAATCTGTATCTGATGTGGTTGGTGTAAGTATATCATGAAAGAATTGAATGTGCCACTTATACTTATACTACGAGTATAATCAAGTATCCTGTAGAAGTTTTAACTGAATATAATTTTCATAATTATTATTATGAATGGTTTGCGTACGTTTACATTATCATATCTACAAATTGTTTTTCCACTTTTATTGAAAGAATAAGGAGTCTATAAAAGATATTTCAATATACACGGTGACTGAAACGGTACTTAAAATATAATTCAGACGAGTTTATCTTTATTTCAATCACATTCATGAGATAACGAGTTTATACACAATAAAAGTCTATAACAACGAATATCGCGCGAAAGGTTTGAAAAGCTGTCCATAATAATACATAATTCCTTGTAATAAAAAACGCACCTAGACTTTCATAGATATCTATTTTCTGTTGACTTACAACGACTGTATTAAAATAGGGACTGTGGCTTGAATATTGTGTGTACTTATCTTTGAACACATAAGACTTTAAGATAAAACATTTAATTTTACATTTACAGAGTTTGAATTAAACGAAGGCATTAGGTAATCTTAATCATTTGAACTATCTATATGGGAAAAGTTTTATTTAAAAAAAGATATGTCTGGGTTTTGTGATAAACCCAAAAACAACCTTATACATCTTTCACAGTAAGCTAAAAGATTGTGACGTGAAAGGGGAGTTTGCCGGCACCTAGGATCAACCATGGACTCCTTGTACACGAGGCCGAGACTCTGCCTCCAGGCTACTGTACCGACGAACTCAATGCTTTATGTTTGATATCATGTAGGTATACACACCCATAGATAATAGATTTTTACTTATACTAATAGGCTAAGCTTCTAGTAGATATAAACGCGTAGCCATCTATAAGTGCATTTTCAACTGATTTATAGAAAAAATATTGAAAATATTCTGCATTTTGTCTTCTTAGAACTCCTTTTTCACTGGTTTTCAAATGTAAATGTTAAAATACAAAAAAAAATCTTTTTGTAAATATATTGTATGCAATGTTTTTCACTTATTCATTAACAATTATTATAAATACATCATTGTGTTTCCATTGGATTTTCTTCCACTGTAGCCTCTCCCTTTCGCGTTATGGGCGGATGCACAATTACAGTGCAGTGCAATTAAGTATTATAAGTGTTGAATGCAGAAGGTATTTAAAAAATATCGGAAATTTATTATCATTATTGCTGTGGAATTACAATGAAACATGCAAAAATACAAAACTCATTAGCTACAGAAAGCTTAGGTTTTTTTTCACAAGTACAGGTCATTAGGGAGAGTTTGTATGATTGAATTAATTAATAATTAAAATAGAAATACAATCGGTTGATTGTTGTTTTCTCATTATTTCTATTTTTAAAAGCAATTATAATGTCCATTTCACAACTTCGTATAGAAAAATCTATCATCAGAAACATCGATTGGAGAACCATGTCTACACAATGCCACATTGTGTAAAATCTAATCGGAAGAAGTGAGAAAGATGTCCCAACGCTTACGAATTGGCTCTAGGCTGGCTTAAGTGATCATTTTCGGTGTCCATGGACAACGTTCACCAATTCCACCATTCTCATTCTCTTTACATCTGCTATATTTACCTAGAATAACGTTGAACGGAGTTTTGACACAGGTAGGTATAATAAAATAATATAAATACACCATGAATGATGGATAGCTTCGAATTTGTTGGTCTCAATATTTTCTATAATTTTTTGTTGGTGTAATTGATATAGCATGTATTGGTTATTGTCGCAATTTACCCACCAGCATTTTGAATATTATGTTTTGATTTCATTTTAATATTGTGTTTATTTATTGTATATAATACTAGGTATGTTTAATTATTATATATTATGATACTGTGTTTGATTATCAGTCTACGGATTGTACTGATAGTATAGGTATCATAATAATTATGATGCTAGGAATGTAATTCACTTATAATATGGTGTAATATGGTATCGAATACATTGTTTCCAAAGGGTTCAAGTCACTCGATAACGGGTGAATGGCCAAAAATAATAATAATAATAAAAAAGCATGTATTGAATTGCAAACATCGAATATTTAAATAAAAAATGGATAATCTATATACTATTAATTCATATGTTTCAAACTATGTTTTTGAGTGTTAGCGATGGCTGCTTGTGCGATATGCTAGTGAGAACAGATGAATGAGCGGAATGTGCGTTACTTAAATAATTGGTAATTTATAAACAATCAAAACACTGTTATATTTTCACCACATTTATTCAAACTCTAACGTTTTCGCCCACTTCAATGGGCATTCTCAAGAGTACTGAAAAGTAAAATGTCCCCCACAAAAATTGAAGGTGGTCACAGAGGGGGGAGAGGGGTGGATGCAGGGATTGAAGTAGAAGAGTGGGGAGTGGCATTGGTAGGTACAACATTAGGTGAGACTCTTGAGAGTACTCTTGAGAATGCCCATTGAAGTGGGCGAAAACGTTAGAGTTTGAATAAATGTGGTGAAAATATAACAGTGTTTTGATTGTTTATAAATTACTGAATATGAATTTTCACAGTGTGAACACAAACACCCTTCAACAACTTAAATAATTAACTTAACTGTGTTACATGTTTGTGGATGACAGCTGAGTTATGAACGACTTATTTTTATTTTTATAAACCATATTTATAGTTGTTGTCTGTTACCAATAAATAAAATAAAAGTAAAATATAATAATCTATATAAATATCTACTAAATTGAATTGTCTATATATATATATATATATATATATATAGTACCTACCTATACATTTGTTTTAATATGGATGTTTATATTGATGACATATGGTTGCTTTTTTGTAATCATTAAATCATACCTATACATATAAATAACTTTACACCAATTTATATATTTGTTTGTTTATATATGTATATATCTTATTAATGGCAATGTTTGCCGTAAATTGAATAGTAAATAAATATATTCTAATACATGACTCCTCATTGAGAAGTTTAATAGATCTGATTAGAAGAAATTTACATATATAATGTTTATATGTCCGTTAAACAGGAAGTTAATTTACTCAATAAAATATTTAATTATTACAAATAGTTATTTTCTGTCAGTTTTCAAGTACATACTTACTTTTGTTTTTAATTTTATAGTGTGCTGTAAGAGGTAAGTGTTCCTAAAATATCTCGTTTAAGACATTTAACATCGCGTAGAGGACTATTAGCGCGTAGAGGACAACTAGTTTGTTTTTTTGCCAGTGGTTGATCATGTGAATGAATAAATTGTTGAAGGGTGTTTTTGTATACACTGTGATATTTCGTATTTATTCTTTTTAAATTATTTAATATGAATAACTAATAGGTTCCGAGTAGTTGTTAAAAGTTATCCAAAGATTTTCATAGAAGAAATAAAGTTTATTTCTAAGAAGTTGACAAATAATGTAAGTTGGAAGTATTTTTTTATCAATATTTATTTTTTTGTTTGTTTTTTTGTGCAATAAAGATGTTTATAATTATTATTATACCTATTACAAATCAAAGCAAGAGTGGTGAAATTTTGGATGTTTTTATTAATGGTGTAATGAGGGAAAATGTTTATTCAAAATAAATTGAATCTGTAAAACGTTGCCGTTCCTACTTATGCTTCAACACGCGATTGTTCACATTTTGCGGTTTGGCTTGTGAAATGCTGCTATACTATACTATAACGGCATAATATGCCACAAGTGTATACTGTTATCAGTCACATGGCTTAGTTAAAGGTACACGTTGTGCAAATAAAAATGTGAGTTTATACATATATCTGTTGATTGTGATCGGAATATAATAATCGAAATATAATAAGGAGTATAATTGATCAAAAATGATTAAATGCTGGAAATAAAAATTTTTACTCAAGAAGAAAGAACACATTATCATCATCGTCGTCGTCCTCAATATTTCTCTGGGAGCACAGGGCAGAGACAAGCCTCCTCCATTCAAAACAAATCTGCATCAATTGCGTCACCTCACCGCATGACATTCCCAGCGCTCTAATTGTTATTTCTGACAAAGAGATGATTCTTACAGCGGAAGGCCAATGCGATCCCAGAAGAAAATTAACAACATCTAGACAACAACACAACAATCACAACACATATTCAATCTTCCTGACAAACTCCGCATACGTCACTCCAAATAAATCAATGTATCTAGCCAGACCGTTCAATATTTGAATAGCCCTTCCTATTGGCGACTTAGCCAATATGCCATTAGATAAACAGGGACGCTTGGGCCGTCGGAGTTCTCGTAGATGGAAGAACAGTGCTCTTTTGGCCAATTATAATTGGGCATTCTCAGAACATGACCAAGCCTAGATCATCGTTTCCCGCGTATCACGGAGAATAGAGATCTTTGCTAGGTGCGTCGGCGCACAGCATCATTCGTGACATGTTCATACCATCTTCTATTCAAAACCCTCCTAAGACACATGTTTTCAAAGATTAGTATCTCCCGCTTTTAAACCTTGTCTCAGTGCCAAGACTTACTGCCATATAGAAGGATTGGAATGATACACGAATTGAACAGACACCATATTGTCCTGATGCTTGCTGAGTCCAGACGCCTTCCAAACTTTGTTAATGTTATGGAAAGCTCCACTAGCAGCACCTCCTATGCGGATTGCCAATCCCAATCAGAGATCATACTTGATTTGCTAACCTGAGATATTTGGAAATATCCAACCATAATTGGGGTGTGAGTACCTACTCGTACATGCATTATTACAAATGAACTCCATTTTACCAGCGTTATTTTACTAAGTGTAAAGAATTTTCAAAAAGAACTTTGGCGTTGCACTGTAATCCATCCACAGATTTATCGAAAAGGGCAAGGTCTTCATATTCAAGATCATGCAACACTCCCACAGACGTTTCAATGTTTTCTCGCTGTGACAGAGGCACACCGCCAGGGCGCAAAACAGATTTTTCTGAGCAGGTAGTCCATGACTTTGGCAAAGAAAAAATATGCCAATACACAACCCTCTCGGACTCCGGCGGTGCTCAGACAGAACATCGAGAATCATTTATTATACTTATACGTAAAAATGTGTAAGTAGGTACTTTTACAAAATATTTGAGTACAAACTTACTTTTAAAATTTGTATTTGGAACATAAATTAATCGAAAGGATTGTATGATCAGATGTTTCACAACCATTTTCTGATTATCTTTCAATAATAAATTACAAAGAGATTACATGAAAATGTTAATAACATCATTTAAATTTTAAATCAGCGTGATGAATTTAAAAATTAAATTATAGTACCTGAAATTGAAGTAGATATTTGCTAACAACAAAGACTCTCAACAACATGTAACATTTACTTTGTGTTGGTACAAACATATAAACATACATATACACGTGTATATATGCCAACACCCACTTACCTAAACCTACAAATAAAACAAATCCATTTTGCGCCTCAGGTGTTCCAATTTCAGAGGAATACAAAAAAAGTATTCAGATATATATTGTAGTAGAAAGAATGTAGGTACGTGAAAACATGGTATAAGATAATAAAGGGAAAATACAATAAATATAATTTTGTAGAAATACTCTATAGAGACCAAACCAGCGAGCAGGTGAAAGAAATATTGAATAATACAGGTTCGGTATGCTGAAATGTGGTCGTTGAGAAGGATTTGTATTTTCAAGTTGAGGAATACAATATGAAACATTAAGTAAGAGGTAGTATATTCCTATCTTTATTAACTTGAAGTCTTGGAATATAATCTTGTAAACAAATAGAAGAGGATCAAGATAAGCTTTTCGGACAAGAGTTATCAAGAAATGATTTTATACTCGTATTATAAAATTATACCTTGATTGTGGTTTATACGGTCATTGTTATTTAAAGAATATATTGATACTGTACATATTTTACGAGTTACAAAATAAAAAGATTGTATTTGTCATATACATAATTATATATATAATTATGTATATAATAATTATGTATATAGCTGACTCGGCAAACGTTACTTTGCCATATACATTATAAATATCGAACGGAGTTGAAAATAATTGAATTACTAATATCGCTATTAAAAAATAGGGGTTGATGGTAGAAGGGTGAAAATTTAGGGCTGTTTGTATTTTTAAATGCCTCAATAGAAAATAAAAGTCAAAAATTGACCAAAAAATTAAAAATGAGGGGGACCACCCTTAACTTTTACGGGTACGAAAAAAAGATGTTGGCCGATTCTCAGACTGATTCGATAAGCACACAAAATTTCATCAAAATCGGTCCAGCCGTTTCGGAGGAGTATGATAAAAAACAACGTGACACGAGAATTTTATATATTAGATTAGATAATACATAGTTAATATGCGATGTTTTCCACGTAAGCTTTCAAGACATTTTGCTTTTTAACAATGTTAAAAGCGAATAAATATTGCATCTATAAATATTTTTATAGTTTCATTGTGTATATCGGTGATTTCTTTATAATTTTGAACACTATTATAAACAGAACACCAAATAGTTAGCTATATACATGTTTGTTTCGATAAGGTGGATTAAAATTTATTGGAAGTACACATTAAATCGTATTGTTGTGAAATGATATCATTAAGACTCACAGTTGCACTTCCAAGTTAATAAGGATTTCCACGATCACTATTGACAAATAAATAAGTTAAATTTTAAAATAAATATATTATAAAAACACTGTTTAATCTTCACTATAATTTATTAATTGCCTCAAACGTTTTTGTCTACACTAATAGACATTTTCAAGAGGCTTGAGGTAATTAAATAAATATAGTGAAAATAAAACAGTGTTTTTATAATATACCTATTTATTTTACAAATTTATCATGAATTTTCACAGTGTTAACACCAAAACATTATAATTATTAAATAAGTTAATGTATAATTATAGTTAAAATTAAAGTAAAAGTATCATACCCGCTGCAACAATTTGGAAAATACATGGAGTAGATTGATATCCTACATCATTTCCCGCTGAACAGGAGAGTGTACCAAAGTCTAAATCAGTCACTGGAGTATATCTGTATAGAAAAAAGAAAATATTACGTTCAAATAGTGATTAAGCCTAAAAACTATTCATAAGGGCAATATTATAAAATAGTTTCACAAGACTATGAACATATTTCAATATAAAGTCACAGAGAAAATCTCATAGGATTCTACTAATTAGGACATGACATTAAATTTTCTATAATCGGTGAAAGATTTAGAGAATATATGTTGACACAGTTATGTCCCATTATGTTGTATCACATTAAATAAAAAAATAATAATTAGTTTTTAGCTCAACAGGACTATAGCCACCACAAACCTGTGTAATTTACAACCTTATAATGAAAAAATCGTTGTTTAATTATTCAGTAGTAATCATTATTTTACTAACACTGATTGCCAGAAACTTCATAGCATTTATATTCTGAATTCTAGGCAAATGATATTTTAAAGTAAAATTTTCATAACTGTCTGTATATATCCTATGTATGATTTTTCAGGTATATATCCCAGGGGTAGAAAAGAACGTCAAATCTTTCGGTGTTCGGAGGGCTAAATGAGTATACATTTTCCAATTTTGTGTATTTTTTCTTCTTCTTGTACCTCATCAGGTTTTTCTTATGTTGGCGATCACTTCTGCAAAGGTCTCTTTGTTATGCGTCAGTTGAAAGAGTCCCTCTATATGACTCACTCTAGTCCAGTTCACTTTATTGGATAATCACGAGGCTTGCCAGCTACTGCGATAATGACCTCCTTCAACTTTTACCATTAATATAAGCTGGAAAGCTTAGTACTTCTTCTCTCTTAGAATATTATTTTTTTATGTTTTAACTGTACTTAATTGATTACTTTAGTTATGGTAGGTTCCCGTAAAACGATGAAAATATCTTTCTTACCTCAAAATACTAGAACTGCCATTAGAAGAATATCTATCTGCACCAACATCTAATGTTTCTCCGGAATTATTAAACTTCCATTTAAAAGATCTTGCTGGAGGATCTGCATCCACATCACAGAGGACCAGCACTCTTTCTCCGCGAGCAGCTCCTACTGCCACTACTCCACCTCCTACAGTTTTGCAGATCGGAGCAACTGAAACAATCAAATCAATATACATAAGTATATTTTTCAAAATGGAAACCAACTATAGAGTCATTGGTAATAACCAGAATTTAAAATTTATGGTTGATTTTCCCTGTTATAGACTTATTTCTAAGTTGAAACAATTTCTTCAGTTCACATAACCTTTCAAAATCAGCTTCAATCAATAAAAGTCATGCTGTAGCACAAAATATTTGTAAATTGTATAAAAGTGACAATTATATATCCCGTTTTTTGTTCATGAAAAAGATTATTTAAAAAATATTTTAATTTAAAAATTTGCGCTTCCTTGAGTTTCTTGTTTCGATGGGAATATTAATATTCAAATCAAGAATTCAAAGAAGTAGATAAAACAAATTTCATATTACGTGGAATGTATTCACTAATAAAAAGTTATTTTAACGTTTTGGTATAACTCTCGGTTAGATATAATTCGATTGGTCTTCATCCATGCAAGCTCCATGGAATATTAAAATATGTCGTCACCTAAAAAAACTGTTCAAAATATTTTCGACAAAATTGGATTTGTGTACGAGGCGTGCGCGGGTCGTAGAAGATTCACTGATAATCGCAAAAGTGACGTACAATGGATACATTTAAAAGGGTTAAAGAAATTTACTCGCATCTTTATTTAGCAGATATCTACATAAGTAATGTATTATTCATACGATTAGTGAGAGGTCATGTTCATTAATACTTACTTCACAACCAAATTATGTCTCGGAAGTAAATTTGGTATACCTAATAACATGAAATGAAGCAAGAAGCAAAGTAGATATGCAGTTTCAGATACCTTATTCAGATTTTTATTTTTATGTAGTAAAAAATATCTAAAGTGGAAAAATATTTTATATAAATACCTTGGGGAAAAATAGCACAACGAGTAGCATCATAATATTTTGTAGGTACCTAATCATAAATTATATCCGGGATGTGCTACTTATTTCGGTTTATTGATCTTCAACGATTATTATTAATGGTTTGAATACTCCATTGGGGTCTTTGTGTAAAAATATATATGGAAACTATAACTGACATGAACACATTTACTATGGCCATTGTAAAGAAAAACGATCAATCATAATTCTCTTAGCCGTACTAAATATAGAATTTTTGCATTTTGAAAGTGTGGTTACTGAAAAAATAAAGAAAAAAATAACACTTACATATGATAGTAAATATGCGTACTAACTTTGCTTACCTATTAATTTATTGAGTAGGTATAGTTGCAGATTATATGCGTACCTACTCATATGTATTAAAAGGCGAGTCTGGACGTACATAGACATAAACTTGAATGCCTGTACTGTTTATAATAATTTTATTTTTGTCTTGGTTTTCTATAATTTTCATTTATTTTATTTTTATTTAAATTTATTTTTATAAATTTGATACGGGATATGTTATGTAATTTGTATTGAGCATGTAATAATAAATAAATAAGTAATTATCTTCATTTAAAAAGAAGGGTATATTTATATGTATTTAATATTTGTATGTATAGTATTATGTATTCAAAATAATATTATGTAGTGTTGGAGAGTTCACACTTTGATAAATTTTATACCATATACTATACCATCACGGCATATCCCACAAGTGGGGTAGCCAGCAGATCAGCTGCATGTAAGGAACATGCAAACTGTCCTCTTCGTGCCAATATAAAACCAAGACATTCAGGATGAGTGGCAAGCGTCATCGCTGAATTTAAGATGAAAAATGTCTTAATTTTTTTTCGAACACCTGCCTTTTACAGGACACTCGAAAACTTACGCAGAAGAGTGGGAGACCAATTCTTTACCGGGTGCTCCACGGGATATTACCGGGTGCTCCACGGGATGTTGCATAAATAATGTATTATTATTGATATAAATGTGTTGTAAATATTTTGTGAATAAAGAAATTTGAATTTGAAAAAAAAGTATTTATATTAATTAAAATTACGATATTAGTTGATCCTTTAAAAGAATCCGGGTAGCGACATTCTGCGCTTTGAGTTTGTAAAGACATCGAATGTAGAACCGTATATTTATTTATCATTAACACATTTCGAATTTGACAATTTAAATACCGGTGAAAATTATTACACGCAGTTCGTCCATTGTCAACCATATTTGTAGGAAATATGATAGTATGAATGGTTGAATAGTATGAATAAGTAAAACATCAAATAATTCATAACGATTACATATTTGAGATCGGAAATATGTTCCTATCTCTGCTTCGGAAGTAATAAAAAAGTATGAATATAAACAGAATATCACAATATTATTATTATTATTTGAATATTTATTTGAATTAAGATTTTGTATTATACTTAATAACAATAAAGGTTTATGACAGAATATTCATTATGATGAACTTGTAAATAAGAGAAATACGAATTCTTTGTTTTGATTATGTTTGAACTGGCATCCAATAATAAAGATGTAAGAAAATGACAGCAATAACAATAATAATTAACGAATATTATGAAAATTTTATGAATAATTTGATAGCTCTGCTACAAACTCTCACAAACGACGAATTTGGTAAAATAATAGAATTATTTTTGTAATCATAACATTTTGATTTATTTATCGTTCACGATCAATTTGAAATAGAAGACGGTGAACACTTCATAAGAGAGTCATATTATCTGAACTGTTTTTGTATTTGAACAACATTTTTCTGGAAAATAGATTTAATAATACCATGAAAAAAGTTTAGGTCGTTTTAAAAAAAATGTTGATTCGAATTTTCATGATGAAATGACCACGTAAAACTCTGTCTATTTGTACCATAAAAACTAAAGATGGATTGCACAAGTTCAATGTCATATGCGTGATAACATAATTAACATAATTGATTGCTAGGTAAGCGTTTGGACTTGATTTAAAGCAAGATGACTTTTAAGATTATATTCCGTTTTTTTCAGTAAACTTCGATGGGTTCATTTGGGGAACAAAAATGAAACGCTCTCTCATAGTAAATGTTCGAAGTGGGAGTTACGGCAGGGACTACAGGGACTCAAATGTAGGCTTCATATTTCATCATTTTTATTTGGGGATATAAATCAACATCCGCAATAGTAGGGGAAAGAAAAAACGACTGAAGAAAGGGGAATGATGGACATGCGAGAAAAGTGAACGCACATTTTTCAAATTGCTGTCCACAGGCTTTTCAACGAGTTTTCCAAACAAACCATCAATATTTTTTATACGAATTTTACGACGGAATAAATCGAAAATATGAGTGCCTACAACAGTGTTTAAGGGATATTTTTTTTTTAAATGAATACATTTCTCTTCTTTTTTAGTCTTTTAGCAACTCTCGCAGGATTTCATAGAGGAATTTAAATTAATCCTTTTATCAACATATTTTTAATAGTAAGATAATTATTGTTCATATAATATTACGAGTATTGTGATGAGAATGAAAGTAACATTAGATACAATCGAAATTTAACTCCAAACAACATTTTTGATAACACCTTTAAGTTGTGATAACGGAGTGGCTTGGAAACGAACACATTGATTAAATTTGGGACGGTAAGTAAATTATAAAAATATTATCGTTTAAAATAAACTTTTTTTTTTCATCAAAAACTTATTTTATTTAAAAATATACATATTGAATTTTTCAAGTATATAGTATTTTATTTAAGTAATGCCACAGATTTGTTCGATAATTTCGTTGAAACAAACCGCAGATTTAGGTACAAGTTGAAAATCAAATTTTACCGACGAAGTTGATCAATCAAACTTTAACGAATATTTTATTGAGTCCACATTGATGATTTTCTTGACGAAATTAACCTATCGGGAATATGTATTTGAATAAGAAAATAACATTTATTTGAAAACTCTCCCCAATACTCGGACATTTCAGAAGTTGGAGGACTTCCAATACTAATTCACTCTTCCCATGCAAAACTTTTGTCCTCACAGGCGGGCTTCAATCGGTAGCCTGAGGCATTGTAGACCAAAACTATCTCGTGGGAATCTTTAAAAACACTTAATTTACGTCTTCGATATCCATCTCAATAGGAGAGAATATAAAATGTTTGAATTAGGATTATGAAAATATTATCAAATAAAAATAATAAGAAATAAGTTAAAAGTGGAACACAGACACGCAAAAACAGGTGTAACAAATTTATATATTATTAAATTATATAATAAAAATATTTTTATCATTAAAAGAACACCATATTATGATACTGGGACCATTACAGTCTTCGGCTTATAATTTTGGCTATACCTCAAATATCTTTTATTTGGAAAGGAGACCTTTATATTGGATAATTTAACGGTTTCATAAATACGAAATTAGTTTATTTTAAAAACGAAGTTGTCATCTCGTGGCTTTCGAAATATTGCAAATATAATTCGTCAATATTTAAGGGAGAGAAATTTTGATGATTGAATTTATTTGAGGTTTACTTTCTTTACCGCAATACCTTTTTGGTATGCGGATTGAAAATATTAACGAGCTTGTTATTGTCTTTATTATTATTTTTATTATTTAATGATTGTAAAAAATAACATTCAATACTTTTCAAAATATAATCGATTAATATTTTAATTTTACGCAGAAATATTCTAGTTTGTTTATAATGTCCATAATGTCTAATGTTAATATATATTTTTTAAAATTTAATTAATCAGTCAAGTAATATGGATTGAACGGGGTTACAGGAAGATTTACATAAAATCATCACAACATTTTTGGTGCATCAATGTTTTGCACGATGATACTTTTTGGGAATAACAACGCTGAAACATTTTACTTACCTTGTTTCATAAAGATAATGTATTGAATAAATGAATTTCAAAGAAATAAAGTTTACTCACATTTTACTCTCAGGATAAATTGATTGCTAACTGTTTCGCCTTCTGAATTTGTCGCCGAACAGGAATATTTTCCAGCGCTATGTTTTGCAACTTTCTGGAGAACCAAACTTTGGTTACTTCGCACTACTCTGGCCGATATGTTGTGGTTGAGGAGAACATTCTGAAAGAAAGAAACAGTAATATAATAGAAACTATGAAACATTTACTTCTCTTTATACAATTTGCTTTCTATTTATACAATTTTATCCTTTCGAAATTTATGTATAAATATTTGTTTATAAAACCTTGAAGATGCCAAGTTTACCGAGCAGTAGGGAGATATTTTCTGTACCTACTTACTTTAATAATAATAAACTTTACTGCACAGTACATATTTTAATGTGATACAAATAAATGGTATTTTACAATAGGCGAGTTTATCGCAGAAGCGATGTCTTCCAGCTAACCCATACTTTCATTTTTTGATTATGTCATTTGGAATAAAGAAAATATATTAATTGTGTCAGTGCACACGTAGTAGAATTCCATTATAATCATTATCAATTGATATTGACGTCTCTCTGCGAATTAATAAACAATAGTAGAAAGAAACACTTGTTTCAAATTGCATTATAAAGAAAATATATGTACCTACCTATCTCGTATGCATCTGGTCTTAACACAGATTAGTTCAGCGTATAAATTAAACTGTTTATTGAACTAAGAGTTGATTTAAAGGGTGTTTTTTTACATATGTAGGCAGTATGTGTTCTGTTACTTTGTAATACTTTCTGTAATTTTTTTAAAAGCTCAGTTATAAATGGATAATGTTGATCTTCTTTGTACAAATATTATAAGTACAAATAAATGAAGTCGAGCTTCTTTCGAACATACAGTGTGTTATTATTTGATTATGGATGTATCTATATTGAACATACAAATTCAATTTTCAGAGTTATTAAATCCTGATCTCGGCAGTATAATTAATAGAGAGTTTTCACATATTATGTAATACAATCTTCATTCATGTAAATACGTATGGTCTAAAATTTTGTTTAAATCAAATATTTTAAGTTAACTTTAAAAATATAAAAAAATGTTTAGATCTTGTATAAGTACTCAATGACCTTTGAAAAAGAGATGCTTTATGTAATGCATTTAATTTTAATACAGTATTCAAACTAGATGCAAATAATTCTTGTATATCTTACAATTAAAACGACGTGAAGTGTGGGTTTTGATAAGAAGAATTTTTACTTGCTATTTAATCTAAACTTACCAGTGTGGAATTGAGAGCAAGGTAAAGTTGGGCGTGGGTAATAAAATTACCCGATGTCACACGACGTCCTTTAATTTCTAAAGCGTATATGGTAGTCAATGAAAGCAAAAGCAATTTCCTCGCTTGTTTTCCGCAGACACTAAGTTAGCTCGGAAAATTCACCAGTTGAAGAAAATTAGAATAAAAACCGCAAAGAACATAATGTGGGTATATCCTTTAGCGCGGGCGACAATCTTTGCAAAGAGATCGTGAAGCAGATGGTCTAGAGAGGGGAGTCGAGAAACGGAAATGGTCTCTTTTGTATGATGTACAAATTGTTCAAAGGTAGAAAATGCTTCAGGGCAGGTTCCCATTATCCGTTTTGTATGTGTAGGTAAAGGGAAAATAGGTATCTTCAAAACGAGAATTGGATTTTTTATTGTTATATGTAATAATATTTATTCTAGGAACATCTTTATACATAGTACTTGCGTATTTTTGTGTTATCGTTAATGATAATAAAAATGATAATAATATCAACATCTGATGTTGTATGAAATATTTATTTAATATTTTAATTAGGTACCTACCTATTACATAAGACAGGGATGAAATTCTTTAATACTTACTGATTCCTAAGACTTTGACGTTTTTCATTATAATGAAGTGATGATATGTTTGCTTTGTAGACTACAATTATTATACCTAGAATTAATACTTTCAATGGGTATGAGATCAGCATTCAAAGATATGAAATTTAATCTTAAAACATACGCTAATCTTTAGTTCCTACATACATGTATTTACGTACAACTCATGAAAGTATTACCTGAGGAAAAGCTGAGGATTATGTAAGCTATCAAACAAAACATGAGAGTACAAAACTCTGTGAAATAAATACCATCTTCTAGTTCGTCTGATATAAGGACGTCAAATAAAATAATTTTCATTGATAATATTATAATATATGAATGATACTTTGAATAGAAATATATTAAAATATGTAAGAGGATTTATCAATTAAATTGATAAACGTGGATCAAACATAGACAAGCTTTCAACCATCACTCAATAAACCTTTATGTTTTTGGCGGTTAATTGTTTGGTTTACGAGTTGGTGAATCTTTAATTTTTTTTATTATCTGTATGGTTACTCTTGACAAAATCTAAATACTATCTTAATCTTAGTGCGGTATTTTTAACCATAGCCAAAAATACCGCACTAAGAATGGAGAGAGTTTTAAAAGAGGGCTGAAGACACACCTTTTTGCTGGGAGTTTCGGGTGATGGATACGATATACAGCGCCCTTGAGGTCATGTTATGAGTAAACGGCGCTTTACAAATTGTCCATATATATATATATATATATA